>JBAWJQ010001181.1:0-400620 GCA_037783105.1 Bactrocera zonata | reverse complement strand
AACGATGATTATTGCCTTTTTTGATAGCCGTGGAATCGTCCACAAAGAATTCCGGGGAAAACTGTGAATTAAGTCTACTATTGCCAAGTACTCGAAAGATTGCGAAAAAGAGTCAACAGGGTGCACCCATACATCGCTCCTAACTGGATCCTTCATCACGCCAACGCGCCGTACCACACCGCCCTCAGCGTGTCCCAGTATTTGGCCTCTAAAGGGATCGCCGTGTTGCAACAGTCGCCTTATTCGCCCGACATGTCACCCTGTGACTTTTTTTTGTTTTTTAAAACAAAATCGGAGGTCAAAGGAATCCATTTTGAGTCGAATGCGGACATCCAGGCGGCCGTGACGAGGGTACTCGCGAACATCCCAGTCGAAGCGTTCCAGAAATGTTACGAAGCATGACGCGCTGGAATCGCTGTATAGCTGCCCAAGGGGACTACTTTGAAGGGGATGGCAGAATTGTAGAATAATTTTCAAATATACGGTTTTTATGGATTTAGTCTCATTACTTAATTGTCATACCTCGTAGAATTACAGTAATGATGATCTCTGATGTTAATTCTTACTCTGCTTTTCTTTAAAAATGCCTCCGAAGCGGAAATCTGGTCTATACAAAAATTCATCGTGGGCCCGTGCCGCAAAAGTTGCACGAAATCAAGAAACTTCGGCTCACGCAGAGCTGAGAATACATAAACAAGCAGAGCGACAAAGAGTTTTGAGAGCAGCTGAAACCCCTCTTCAGGCACGAGTTCGATTAGAAAGACAAGCTGCACTGCAGACAACTAGAAAAGGGACAGAAACACCAGAACAATCGCAGGCGAGAAGAATTCATAATGCAGACCACGCGCCGCCGAAATTTCATGCGTAATGATTGGGCTGTGTTTAATGGTACTGGGTTTCAATATGATCCTTCAATTGAATATCACCAGGAGGAACTGGAAAAACGTTTTTGCTTAACTTATTATTAATGTCCGTCAGAAAAAACCAAAAAATAGCAGATGCTGTAGCTTCGTCAGGTATTTCCGGGACGCCATTAAACGGTGGTCGTACGGCACATTCCGTTTTAAAATTGCCATTAAATTTGGCACAGGAAGATTCGCCCATCTGCAATTTTAGTAAAAATAGTTCACGAGGTAGGATGCTGCAAGAATGCAAGCTTTTAGTTTGGCATGAAAGTACAGTGTCTCACAAAAAGTCTGTAGAAGCTTTAAACCGGACTCTCCAGGACTTGCGAGATAGTACATACATATATAATGGGAGGCACGGTAGTTTCCAATGATTCAGAGGGGGACACCAGCAGATGAAATTCAAGCGTGCATTAAATCATGAAGCTTATGGTGGACAGTTGCAAAACTCCGTCAGTAAACGAATATGAGAGTGCATCTTCATAACGACGTGGATTCAGGACTTTACGCAGAAATGTTATTGGAAATTGGTGATGGTTGTTTAGATGTTGACGTTGAAGACTACATATTACTGTCAAGACAATTTTGTAATTTAGTAAAAAGTGATGTGGATCTCATTGCTAATGTTTTTCCGGAATCGCAATAAAATTT
The DNA here is from genome assembly GCA_037783105.1 of Bactrocera zonata. Lineage (NCBI taxonomy): Eukaryota > Metazoa > Arthropoda > Insecta > Diptera > Tephritidae > Bactrocera > Bactrocera zonata. Next base: position 399,064 of record JBAWJQ010001181.1, on the reverse strand, counting down.
GTGTAGTGATCAGTGGTTATGTGCAAGAGCAATATTAGCACCAAGATGTGAAATTGTTAATAGGATCAACACTGACATTTTAAACGAGGTTCAAGGAGAAATGAAGGAATATTTGTCAATGGATACAATTGTAGATACGGAACTAAGTACTTCACAGGAGGAGTGCTAAAATTCACTTGAACTATCGGGTATACCGTCGCATAAACTTCAATTGAAACTAAATGTACCAGTAATGCTTATGCGAAATCTAGATGCTCCTCGGCTATGTAATGAAACAAAGCTTCGGATAAGAAAATTGGGACCGAACATACTTGGTGCTACTATTTTAACAGGTGTCGGTAAGGGAAATAGTGTTACAATCCCTCGGATACTAATTATTCCCACTGACCTTCCGCTCTAATTTAAAAGGGTTCAGTTTCCCGTCAAGCTTAGCTTTGCTGTTACTATAAACAAGGCACAAGGACAAACATTACTGGTAGCAGGAGTGCATTTAGAAAACCCATGCTTCTCTCATGGTCAATTTTATGTAGCCTGTTCACGTGTATCTAATGCCCGGAATTTACACATATTTGCACCCGACGGGAAAACTTATAACATTGTCTACAAAAATATCCTAGATTAATACTTTGTATTTTATTTTTTTAAATTGTTAGAATTCAGAACTATTTATTTTTGTTAAGTTGAAATATATTTTAACATTTGTTGTTGCATTTCAATACGCATATTTTAAGGTGTTGAAACTTAATTGTCTGAAGTTGTTTTTAAAAAATTTTTATCTCAGCCAAGCAATAAAATTTAGTTATCATATTGACTCATTTCTATTATTATACCCTTACCTTTAATCTCTCATACTTATTTAATGCCTCCACTGCGGGCCAAACCGCGGGTAAAAAGATAGTAAATAATTATTTGATAAATTAAGCTCAAATAATTGTGACTAATGTCACTTGTCTCGATCAATATTGGATTTCAAGTGACTGTCTGTCTGCCCGTTTGTCGGTCTGTCCGTCTGATTAAGCGATACCTAGTACCTTGGCAACCAAGGAGGGTAGGAGGAGCCCTATGACTAATATCAAGATTTTGAAACATATGTTGGTGATGAAATGTGAGCCCTTAATGAAAATTGTCTACTTCAGTCTCCTTTTCCAATATCCCGTATACTGTATATGTATATGAACGTATAATATTTGATTAACTATAGTTTATTTTTAAAAATATGTAAAATTGATCATCGACTTACATACATACTATACGCTGTACATTAGGGGTATAACTTTTTGAATATTTTTGAAAAAAAAAAAATTTACATGGCATAACACGATGAGGAATAGTAAAAAAATGATAACTGCGTTTTTGGTTTTTCGATTTATTTCAAAAACTTCACGCAGAATTTAAATTGAAAATTCGTATGAAAATTTCATACATACATATGCCAAGAAAAAACACCATATGAGATTATGTTCTTTTCTTTGTGTCTGTTTTGTTTTGCCTTCTTCCGTTATTCGCCGTATTTTTGCATATGACAAAAATAGATAACGGTAAATTTGAGTAAATGCTTTATGAATGATTGAAACTTCGTATAAGCGTCGCGCCAATTGCCTTTATTTAGCTGTCGGTCTCTCATTCAGTGCGTGGCGGCTGGAGAGAAAGTGTCTTTTTTAATTAACAATGTCTTTTAAAAAAAGTGGTGCTGAAGTTTTAAAAAATTCAAAACAATGGGAAAACAATTTAATAACATTTGAAAAATCTAAGAATAAGAGAAGAGAAATCAATAACATTGAAAACCCCTTGAGTGAATTGTGTAAGATTCCAAAACAGACCGTGATTATAGGAAGGTATAATAAATTAGCAAAAACGGAGAAATTGAAAAAGAAAAGATGCCAGATTATTTCAAACGAAATGATTGCCTTGTGGTCGAAACTAAACTTTCCGAGCATAACACGTATAGCTGCACAACGGAAGATAACAAAAGTTTTAAATGATTATTCAACATTTTTAAAATTCCCGGATGGCAGAAATGTTACAATGGCGTTCAACAAGTTATGTGATATAACTGATTTAAAAGGTGTTTGGCTAGGAACTAAGAACAAAAAGTTGTATGAACTCCAAACAACTACAAATGGAGAAGTTGGGTACACGACAGCTAAGGCAGTTTGTGTGCATCCCTCCAAAGCTGCCCTTTTAAGAAAAAATGTTCAAAGCACCTCGTGTTTAAATAAAGTGGCGCTCAACACTTCAACATCATCAGCTGAATCTGTCGAGCAATCACATTCTCCACCTGTTGGTGAATATAAAGCTCCTCTTCAAAGAAAAAGAAATGCGAAGTATTCAACAAAAGCAGCAGTGACAATGGTAACAACAGCCCATGTAAGGACCAAAAATGCCGCTAAAATATGCAATGAATTGTCCAAAGAAGGAATAAATATAGCAACACCAACACAAGCAGGTATTCACAAAGCGATGATTAAAGCAGCGCTGAACTTGAAAAAAAATTATAAGAATTACTTAAGAGATGACATTTGGTGCATTCATTTCGACGGCAAGAAATTTGGGAAGAAAGAAGTGCAGACCGTGGTGTTAACAAATGAAGCTAAGGAAGTAAGAGTAGCGGCAATGGTTCTTGAAAACGGGAAAAGTTTGTCAATTTTTGAAGGTTTTTATTTAATAATATATTTTTAGAGCATTAATTAACTTTCTATAACTTTTTTAAGAAATAAGGAATGTATTGGATAAATTTAACCTTTGGAATTCCATTAAAATGATTGTTAGTGACACAGCAAACGTTAATACAGGAGTTAAAAGTGGAGTTGTTCGTTTACTGCAGAATTGTTTTCAGGAAAAACATTTGTCCCCACCGCAGTATATTGGATGCCAACATCATGTATTAGATTTAATTTTGAAGCATGTGATGAATGAAGTACTAGGTGGAAAGTCAACATCGCCAAACATCAGTTATGACATATTTACCGAATTGATTATGAACTACGAAAACCTAAAACAAAACTACAAACAAAACGAAGAAAAGTTGATCTTAAGATCTATTAAATGGCGTGATGACATGCAATTTTATATGAACTAGGGCAATATTTTAAATACTATGAAGTAAACAACAAGTTCCCTTACATACAATTTAGAGTTTTACCAGCGCTCAGCAACGCTCGATGGAATTCTAGAGCTATATTAGCGATTTTAACGTTCATACTAATACCGGAACACAGAATACAACTTTTGCCAATTTGCCAATTCATATGCAGCGCATGGTATGATGCTTGGTTCTCGGATCACCGTTTTCATAACAATGATTTTGAAATATTGGAAAAATCCGTCAAGCAATTCGAAACTGCGCATAAGTGTTTTCTTAAACACTAGGTAAAGGAAGATTCTGCCATTCTGAATTTAAAAAGATCTAATATTTGCGCTGAAAGAGCCATCAAAGTTATTCAGGCAATTTACCCTTTTTGTAAATCTGAATATAGATTAAATCTTAAGTTTAACTTAAATAATATCAAAATGAATTAAATTGAATTAAATAATGAACTAAAACGTATATTTACTATAAAAATGTATTTGTCTTGTACTTAAATTAGTCTTATTGCTTCTAAATCAAAATTTGTCTTCTTCTTCTTCGCATATAACATATGAATTTTTTCAATTTAAATTCTGCGTGAAGTTTTTTAAATAAATCGTAAAACTAAAAACGCAGTTATCATTTTTTTACTATTCCTCATCGTGTTATGGCATGTAAAGTAGGTGTTACAAAAATAGACTACCCCTACTGTACATATACATATGCGTATATTATATGGAATGAATTTCGTTACTCTAACAAAATTTATACCGAATATATCGGTCTATCTATGAATTCTTTATTTATAAAATAGGCTTAAAATATGTTTTCGAGTATACCTGAGTAATGTCAAAATTTTGTGCAATAAACTCAGAAATTTTTTGCTCAAATATAGATATTTCAGATTTTCCACCGTTTAGACTGGTCGAATTTCTCATCGAGATTGATATGGAGTCATATATATATAAATGATCAGGATGGCGAGACGAATTAAATTTGTAGTGGAGATACAACTTGAAATACTTGCAAATCCAGCAGATCGATTCGGTATATTCGTAAGAAACAAGAAAATGACTTACGCATAAACACCTTCTTACCATTTAAAGTAGAAGGTCTGGAGAGGGTTGTTTTCATAATGATGCAGATGCTAAAGAAACCAATTGTTGCAAGGCTTTAAAATATATAAAATTTCAGCATTCAACTATCTTACATCTCAGAAGCTCGAAAATATTCAATTTGGTGTTCCTACCAAAAACGTGAATAAGAATACACATTATCGCAAAAGACTTTAGACTTACAAGACTCACCTTATTTATGCTGAAGGTTATAGAAAAGCTAATTTATTTACATATAAAATGAACCATAGCGGACACCTTGTCCAATTGATAGGATGCACATGTAAAGGGTCAATAAACTGAAACTGCCCTACACGAAGTGATAAATGAAATTGAAAACTCACTACATCACAAACAGTATATACATACATAGAAGGAGCTGTAAACAATAGCCGAGATAAGCAAAACTATTGATTCATTGTCACGTTGCGGCTTTGACGACATACCATAGTTTGCGGATGAACACGATCGATGTTAAGGCTGGTATAGCCCCTTTCAACAAAAAAAAAAAAAAAAAAAAAAAAAACAATTTTTTATTTGCTTTTCCGATAGCTTATATTTCCATAAATATCCTGTGAAATTGGGAAGGTCGTATCTTGTATAGTTTTTGTATGGCACCGTTTTAAAGAGCGACCGCTCGGCGGTGTAAACATATTATATATAAGTGAAACCAGAGTTCGTAAAACCATCAAAATACGCTCTTGCTCTGATGAGTAATATTCCGCAAGAGAACATCATTTCAAATACTCAGGAGCGCAAGCTTAACTAACATTCTCATCACAAAAAAACTCCTCACGTATTTGGCTCACTCATATATTAGCATGAGCGAGAATTTTTAAAAGATAACTATTTGCCTAACGCATCATCTTTATTTTTATCGCTCTGAGTGTTCAAGTGATGCGAAAAATAAAACTCATCTTTTTTTACTTGTCATTAGTATTAAAATTATTTACATACACACAATACAACTTAAATTAACGGTTAATCATGCATGTACCCAAAACTGTTAATATTTACACCAACAACAATTAAACTTTAACATAAATTTATAAATATACATACTCTCTAAGAGAATAAGAAATTGCTCAAGAGCACTCTCTGCTGCATTACCGAGTTTATCAGCGATACAAAATACTGAGTGCTGAAACCTGAGATGAGAAAAAGAAACTTAGCGCTCTTGTGATTAGTATTATTTTGAGGAGCACGTACGTTTGCGGTAAATATTAGAGCGAAAAGATAAGATAAGTATTAAAGAGAAATATTCTAGAAGAGCACTCTTTCCTTTGAACTCACAATTGAGGAAATCAAAATTTATTGCTCCTCAATTGTGTTGTACTGAGGAGGAAGATAGAAATTTTACTCCTCAGTGATGAGTATTTGCGAACTCTGAGTGAAACTTTAAACGCGTTTTTCTCGAAATGACATTTTTCAAAATTGCTGGCGTCATAACTCAACGAGAAATTAACCCATCGATCAAATTAAAACTGAGTATTGTTGAATACATTTACTATACAATGGCCTACGAGCATTCTTTACCTAAAAAACGATTTTTTTTTTCAAAATTACACTATTTTGTTAATTTTTGATATTTTTTATAGATCGTGGGTCATTGTATAGGACATATTTTTAAGTTTAATAAACTTCTCAAATTTTTTTGTTCCAGCTCCTCATTTGGCCGGAATCATGACAGCAGTTGGGGCACTTTTTTTGGGCACCTCCGAATACAGCCCATAACTCCGTTATTTTTCAACATTTTTGTAAAAAAAAAGTCTTAAAATATAACTGAAAATATACCTTATTACGCTCAAAAAAATTTTAAATATTCAATGGCGTAATTTCTCTTCAAAAAATTCTTGAAAATCGCCTAATATTTCATGCGTCACACTGGTATAGCCCCTTAATAAATAGAGTTGAACAAGCAGAGGTGCATCCAAGGAGGTGTCCTTTCACCACAGTCAGTGCGATTATGGAAAGAGCCCTACGAAAGTAAACCCTGTGGGACGTGAAGAACGGACTTGGTGTAAACCCTAGTAAAACGGAATTGATATTCGAATAAAACCAACATACCGTTACTTAATCTTTCTTTACCGGGTGGTATAAAAATTCTTTTGTCGCCTACAGCTAAGAGTCTAGAAACGAATACCAATCTGAATTGAGCACTGGTTTGGTAACCAGCATTAAAGAAATAATATAATATAATATCATGAAATTAAATGTACTTTAGAGAGCAAGGCTTACCGAGCGCTTAGTATGTACATAAACATAGTTTTGCTATAAGAATAAAAGAAGTAGGATTATGGACAAAGGGTCAAAGCATGGCGGGTATAAGATTATAAAGTCTCCAAAAAATTCAACAAAATGGCGTATTCAGCGCTATTGACCTCAGGATGGCAGCACTACGACTGACTACAAATCTTATATACGATCAAAAAATTGTTAATTATAAATCAGTAAGTTTTGTATTAAGACCTTTTTGAAGACACTGTACATCAATAACACCATTTAGATACAACACTGTTGCTTAATTGAATTATCTTTACCTCCGAAGTTGGAGTGGGCGGTTTGTTTGTAGATCAGATTTCATGCCTCACAAGCAGTATATATCAGTATCAGTGTTTAACAATGTTTAAATTAATAATATTTAAAAAATCTTTACTTAAAATCATTATGTAAATGCATTCTTCCTTTATTTTGTGTTCTAAGCATATACGTGTACATTTATTAAATGTGGCACTGCAATACTGTATTCTGTATATATGCTTTAGTTATTGGTAACAACCGGTAGGTAAACAAAGCTAGTATACACTGTGCGTTATATTCCGAGAGAATTTAATTATTTTGAAAATAGTTTACCTTGAATATCTGCGCTTAAGTCTCGCTCACAAAAATTCGGCGATCGTTGATAATAAAATAACGATGTCTCAAGGTAACCGGCAGACCTTTTTTCATTTTTTTCCATTTTCATTTTGCGAATTTGTCGTACATTTCCTTCTCGACTATCAGCTTGCTTAATTTTCATAGAAGAATTTTGTTTCTTAGTTCGTGATCGTTTTAGTACGACTATAGGTTCTCCATTTCCCAAATTAGATTGGTCCACTAATAGAGCCCGCCGAAACTGATGCTTAAGCAATTTACCAACTACGTGAAAATTCGGTGCAGATTTCCAACAAGTTTTTAATTGGCAGCTACCGGACATTCCATGACATTTACATCGTAGCTCCATGTGGTTGGAAACAGCCTGAAAAGAATTGTTCCAATTTTATTAAATACAAGATAGGTAATGCTGCTGGCTACATGAGCCTCAATCCCCTGCCCCACACAACATATAATCCGCAAGCGCCATTTCAACACCGAACACCTAACCACAGAAATAATCCCGCATTAATAATACTCTACATTCACCGCATTAAAATATAAGTCACTAACACGTTACATTCACCACACTCACCTCGACATCACACATAACTACGATACCACTGCATTTACCACCACAGCAAAAAAGTAACAAAAGTGAAGGAGAAACGAGTTCATGACATCTTTTTTGCGATCCGCTGACGAAAGCCGTTCTGCTCACCCCGAGTTCTAACTTTTATATTGTGCGAATATCAACCTTTTTAAAATCCGGAAAAAAGTTGTATTAAAATTCTTACGGGAATAAAAAACCTTTGTAAAATTGGAACTGTCTTGGATATCAACATGGTCCTTCGAGCCTACAGAAAGGCACTACCCAAAAAAAAAACAGGCGAGTATAGTAACATTAAAACACATAAAAAGCGAAATAAACAAAAACAAAAAAAAAACCAAATTATAAAAATCTAACCCTAAACATAGTTTAAATATAAATAAAACAAACAAAGCATTAATACAACATAATAACACAAAAATGAAAACCGGAGCACACACGCGTAGGACAACAAGGCACGAAAACCGGACCACACAGGCAAAACCATACTTACTTTCCCCCGAAAAACGATATACGCGTATTTCAATAAATTAATCGTTAATTCGGAAATATAAACTCTTATTTATGTAAAAGAGTTTTCAGTTTTTTACATCTTTATGAATTTACATGCCATGCAATATATTTCACAATTATTAATTTATTATTACTAAATGAGAACCGACTCTAAAGATTCTAAATCTACTAAATTTTTAAAAATTCCGAAAATGATTTCACCTGCAGAAGCTACACGCTCGAAACAAGGTAGTACAAAGCAAAAAAGGAGGAAATATATTTCTCCGATTCAAGATAACTCTGAATCGATGCTAGAAATCAAAAATCAAAATATTGCCAACTTCTGGACACGTCTCCAAATTGCATATGACGCAATAGTAGTAACTGACGACTCAGATCTACCAGAAAATTTCAAATCCTCGGCTTGACTGATTGAAAGATGAGGAATGCACCGCGACGTTTGGTCTATTGTGCCCTCGGCTTACGCCAAATTTTAAAATTGCCTTGAGCCATAAGAAGAGACAAAAGCCATGATCCTACCACAACTGAGAGTAGAACTGCCACAAACACAAGCCCAAGAGGCAAATTCAGGCATTCAGCTCAAAGTCCCAGCATGAGACACATAAATTTTTCATGGAAGTTATGAACAATGCCCGTCCTTCCGGGACATGTTTACGGCCGTGTACATAAACCATCTTAAATTATCACAAGCGCAAAAATTGTCAGGCGTCATAGTAAAACAGTTCGCTCTTAATGACAATAATTTCAATTTGGCTTGAGAAGCTCTAAAAGAACGATACGAGAATGAAAGAATATTAGTCGACAAACAATTGACCATATTAATGAATTTACCAAAATGTCAGAAAGAAACAAGTGAAGGATTCATAAAACTTGTTTGTCGGTTCTATCGACACAGAATATTCCACAGACAACTATACCCAGACCTTATACTGGTAAATATATGCTCCGCGGCATTACCAGAAAAATCATTGCTTTTGTGGGTGCAATCGCTCTCATCACAAAGAAAGTGCCGAACGTGGCAACGAATGAAAGATTACTTAACTAACTAATATGAAATTGCGGAAAGGGTAGATAAAAAAAATGGTCATAGCTAAAAACGTTCAACACGACCTAAATTGAAGATTCATTAAACCCTAAGCTAATAACAAACACTTAAATCGTAGTTTTTTCAAAACGCAATCGTTCACATCCGAACAAAACAAACATACGTCATGCGAACTATGTACAGGAGGGCATAAACTAAAATCTTGCGAAAAGTTTAAAAAGCTTAATGTCAATGAAAGGAACAACTTTTTCAGATCAAAAAGTCTCTGTACAAACTGCTTGTTCTACTCACACAATCCTAATAATTGCGAAAGTAAATTCAATTGCATATACTGCCACAAGAGGCATCGTTCAATGTTGCACTTCAATAATTTTCCCAACACACCCCAAAATAGTGCATTCTCAAAAAGTGCCATGGGTTTAGTTGCAACCGCAACTCCCGAGCTCTAAGGCATAAAAACTCAAACGCTGCACAGCGAGATTCAAGGTAGGGTACTAATACCCACAGCAGTCGTTTCCATAGAGCATCGAGGAGAACTGTTTAACCTCAGGGCCCTAAAATACCAAGGATCACAACGATTTTTCATAGCGTCTAGCGCACAAAATAGGCTAAAACCGCCAACAAAACAAGACAGTTATGAAATTACGGGAAGAGGCTAAAGAGTAGTACAAAACTCAAATAAAATCTGCCCCATTACCCTAATTTTCCCCCAAGCGGATAAGCGTATTCCGGCAGTCTTACCGCAACTCACGAACATTCTTCCACGCTGTCATATAAATAGCAAGCATTGGCAACACCCCCGCTCAAATAGACCTTCTATTAGGCAGCGACCTTATATCACAAATTATACTAGAAGGTGTTGAAAAAATTTCAAAAACACTTCTGGTGCAAAATACCATTTTCGGATGGGCCCTAAGTGGACTAGTTGCGGAACAAGTCACAACAATGACAACTCAAGTGGAGGAAATCTCAAACGAGTATCTCAATTCACAATTAAAAAGTTTTTGGGAGTTAGAAGAACTCAAACCACCATTCAAAAATCATAAAAGGCAAATATTACTCATTCTACGTGTCCCATTATGCAGTAGTAAAGCCTGACAAAAAAACAAGAAAAGTTAGAGTTGTCTTTAATGCCTCAAGATTCACTAGCTCGGGGAATTTCCTAAATGTTATTCTATTTACGGGACCCACACTCTAACCAGATGTAATGCTCCTCATATTTAATTGACGTATATACAAATACGTAATCTGTCAATAGACCCTAAAAAAGGTCACCCAAATATCTTAAAAAATATACCAAACGGCAACTTGTTGGATACTAATTTGCTTATATTCGAAAAGGAAAGTACAACAAAAACATTAGGACTCCAAAGGAATTTTTTATTTTATTTTATTTTATTAGAGCTTACATAATAACAAGTTATTATACAAACTAAAGTACGCAGCGCTAGCTTCAAAGGCTTTCGGCTGACTCCAAAGGAATACTGGACCAGTTTTCATACACGACAGAGACCATATACGCATTATCGGCCATAACAAAGAGACAAATTTTATCCTCGGTGGCAAAACTTTTCGATCCCGCAGGATGGCTTTCGCCGCTTATGATACAAGCAAAAATCCTGATCCAAGAGTTATGGCTAAACGGAACCGTCTGAGACGAACAAGTGAAGCCTCTTTGCTTAGAAAAGTGGTCCCAGTTTGCTAATAACCTAAAAGACATTTCGCAGATACAAACTCCACGGTGGGTTAACTATTCTCCCGAATACACCCTTTGGTGGAATGGCCCCGATGGTTAACAGAATAATAAGCAGCATAATCACTCCAGAAAGTCGAAAAATCGACGCCTATCATACAATATTGGATTATAATGAAGTCCCGGAACGATTTTCATCGTTCCCCCGAGCCCTCAGAGTAGTCGCATATATGCTTCAGTTCTTAGAGCGGCTTAAACTTAAAGTTAAAAGAGCAACTTACCCTCAATGCGATACATTGACGCATCAAGACTTACAAAAGGTAAAGGTCGCTCCTATCGCATCAACCCAAACGCGCTTTTTCAGCCTCGACATGTCTTTACTAAGAGAATCGAAGCCGATTGATAAAAAGAGCTCACTCTTAGTTCTTAACCCATTTCAAGACACGTAAGGTCTGCTTCGTGCCAATGATCGGCTTGTTAACTCAAACCTAACATACAATGAACGCCACCCATTATCATACCTGAGAAGTCTCCATTTGCTACATTATTCCAGAATTGCATCCACATGTTAATGCTACACGCCTAACATCGCCTCATGGAACATATTGTACACCAAGAGTATTACATCCCTCGTCTGAAGCCCCAAATCCAGAAATGCATTTTCATGTGCAAGATTTGCACTATGCATAAGCAAAAAATGCGAATGCAGATTATGGCAGCACTTCCACCTGAACGCTGCAATTTCGTTCTGCCTTTCACCACCACAGGTGTCGATTTTAATGGGCCTTTTCAAATAAAGGCGTCCATGCTAATGTCTAACACTCTCATGAAAGGCTATGTGGCTGTCTTTGTATTTTTCACGACAAAGGCAGTACACCTTGAGCTGTGTACTAATCTGACGACGGAGGCTTTGCTCGCTTCGTCGCTCGACGTGGCTTCCCATCCGAAATCATGAGCGATAATGGCAAAATATTCATAGGATCCCAACGAGCTACAGAAAAACGTTTGTGGATTTCTTGATACAAGTATCCCCTGATATCGTACAAAAGTACGCCCCTCAAGGTATCAATTGGCAATTTATGTAGGACTGTGTAAACGGACAGTAAGACTAAAACAGAAATGCAACACTGTGTAGGAACAGATGTGACAGCAGCGGACGGACTGGAATGACAATGGAACAGTAGGCACGAAGATGATTTAAGGACAGACAAACGGACAGACCACGCAAGACCACCGGCAGCCACGGACCACTTAACCCCTTAAGCTAAATTGAATTTTGTTAAATAAATATCATTGAATTGTAACTGCATTTTAAATACGGCATTTTAAGTAAAATCCTACAAGTGGTGGCAGAAGTGAGATAAGTGCGATTTTAAGTGAAACTTTGTTATAAATCGAAACGCGTTCGTATAAGTGGTCCGTGGTGTGCAAAATTGCGGTACTCAAACCGCATAACGGAGTGGTACAACTGGAAGCGCTAGCAGCAGTGGCGGTAATAGCACCAGCAGTAGTACAGTAGCAGCAGCATCAGCACCAGTAACAACAGCATCAGCAGTAGCAGCAGCATCAGTAGTAGCATCAGCGTCAGTAATAGCACCAGTAGTAGTAGTAGCAGCAGTAGCAGTAACAACAGCATCAGCAGTAGCAGCAGCATCAGCGTCAGTAACAGCACCAGCAGGAGTAGCAGTAGCAGCAGCATCAGCGCCAGTAACAACAGCATCAGCAGAAGCAGCAGCATCAGCGTCAGTAACAGTAACAGCAGCAATAACGGCGGGCATACACAGTGCGTACGGTAAAAGTACAGTTCATCGTTGGAAAAACAGATAAGTCCTTTTGATATACAATTGTACAGTTTAACGTAAAATAAGATATCGAATATTTTGTGAAAATTTTGTGAAATTTATGGCGAATTTCGCAACAAACCTTTATGGGTGAAAATACGTTTTAAAATTCTTACGTGAGATTTATAAGAATACAAGAAAGTTAAATGCGGATATGCGGATATTGTAATAAAATCCGAGTTACAGAAAATATTTTACTTCATTTGTATACGGAAGATTAAAACGAATATTGTAATAAAATTCGTTTAACAAACAAGTCATTAAAATTGTACACGGAAATTGTAAACGCGGATATTGTGATCGAATTGAATAACATAAAAGTTATCAGAATTGTATGCGGGAAAAAGTGAATACTGTAACGCAAGCTAAAAGGAAATATTATTATTGAAATTAAGCTTTTTTAGAATATTATCGATTTTTTGTACAACATTGTAAATTATGAACCGCACCGAAATTTTTGAGCTGACTGTTGACGGTTTGAAGGAAAGGTTGGGTGATTTAGGGCTATCGACTGTTGGACGGAAAGCGACACTACAAGGCAGACTGATGGAGCATTTCGGCCTGACTGTGAGTGACGGTTCCGAAACTGATGTGGAAGAGGTAGCAAGCCAACGAAGTGTGTCGAATACCACAACTTTACTCTCCGAGATGTTGAGGACTCAATGACCTCGTTTAAAGGAACAGGTCGTCCAAGTTTCGAACAATGGCTTGAGGATTTTGAGGCAAACGCATCGGCAGTGCATTGGAACGAGCTGCAGAAATTCATCTACGCAAAACAACTATTGAAGGGTGCGGCAAAGATTTTTATAAGAAGCCAGAGAGGAATAAGCAGCTGGAGTTCACTAAAACTAGCGCTGCGGCAGGAATTTGGTACAGCATTTTCATCGATTGAAGTACACCGTACTTTACGTAGTCGTCGGAAGCGACATGGGGAAGATCTTCAAGAATATCTATACGTTTTAATGGAGTTGGGGAAACCGATAGAGCTAGATGACTCAAGCCTAATAGAATATTTCATCGAAGGCATACCGGACTCAAGGTCGAACAAAAGTAACCTATACCAGGCGAAAACTATACAGGAGTTGAAGGAGCAGATCAAAGTATACGAGAAGATTCGTTACAGCCAGTCACAACCCGTGAATGGGAACCAGGAGAAGGCATCGTCGTCAAACAAGGATGTCCAGAAAGCAGGTCCATTTAGCAGGAAATGTTTTGTCTGCGGGGATTCATCACATCTCGCTAGAAGTTGTCCACGCAACAAGACATCGTGTTACAATTGCGGTGAAGAGGGTCATCGTGCAGCCAACTGTAAGGCAGGAAGGAAACTCCTAAATCGGAACGAAGCAGCGTCAATAATATGACGGATGAAGGAGAAATCGTAAAATCGGAGAAGCGAAGTGGATTGATTTTTAAGGATGTAAGTTTCAACGGAAAATCTGCGTCGGCATTAATCGACACAGGTAGCGACTTATGTATTATACGTTACGATACATTAAACATACTTAGTCTGGATGTTGATTTAAGTAGTGAACAGCGACAGTTGATGGGTATCGGTAGCGGCAAACTTACAACAATAGGTAGCTTTACCACATCCGAGGTAGACAACATAAAGTTGGAAGTAAAATTCCACGTAGTGAGAGAGCGAGACATCAAATATGCACTCGTGATTGCCAACGACGTTCTGAGGCAAGTCGATTTATTCGTTACGGAAGATGGCGCCGAGTCCAGGCAGAAGAAGGGGGAGGAAAAGCCACAGAGCCAGGAGGAGGTGAATACTGGAGCAGTAAGGAAAGATCGTAGTGTTGGGTCAGCGAAGCCTAAGAAGTTCGATGTGGAATTAAACGTGGGCACAAGGGTGCATGAAGACGAGGAGCAGTATATGGAAGCCGTTAGGAAGGATTGCAGGAAAATCCGTGATAGAAGGGCTTTGGAAGTAGCAAACAATGAGAGCGAGGGCGCTGTTGTGGCTAAGGAGCCGAGAGAGTTCAGGATTTCAGAAGCGAGTTCGAAGTTGGTTCATGAGACTGCGGAGATGGGCACTGATGCTAGGAACAACCCAACTGATGAAGGTGATAACAGGATTGCTGAACTGAGCGAAGAGTTTGGAACCCTGTGTATGGTCGCAGGAATGGAGAAGGTACCTGTGGACGAAGTCGATCTTTCACACCTCAACAAAGAGCAAGCAACTATAGTAAGAAGAATGGTAGCGAATTATAAGCCTACAAGCAATTCGGATTCGCCAGTGGAGATGAAGATCTTACTTTCGGATGACACCCCAGTATATGAAAATCCCAGACGGATGTCATACACCGATAGGCAGGAAGTGGATGAACAAGTTAAGGAGTGGTTGAAGGATGGGATCATTAAACCCAGTAATTAAAATTATGCATCACCAGTAGTGTTGGTTTCGAAGAAAGATGGAAAGAAACGTTTGTGTTGCGATTATCGGCGATTAAACACAAAGATAGTTCGCGATAACTTCCCGATGCCAAATATCGACGATGTTATCGAAAAGTTACAGGGAGCTAATGTTTTTACGACACTGGATCTTAGGAATGGATTTTTCCATGTCCCAGTGGAGCCTTCCTCAAGGAAGTATACCGCATTCGTTACATACAACGGGCAATATGAATTCCAGTACGTGCCTTTTGGCATATCGAATTCACCGGCAGTTTTTTCAAGATTTATTTCAGCAGTGTTTAGAGATCTTATACAAGACGATATTGTGGTGGCTTACATGGACGATTTAGTTATTCCCTCCAAGGATTACATTGAAGGCGTACACAGTTTAGAACGAGTTCTACGAAGAGCTGAAGAATATGGGTTGCGGTTTAAATGGGACAAATGTCAGTTTCTTATAAGTAAAATAGGTTTTCTAGGCTACGTTATAGAAGACGGTTCGATAAAACCATCCGATGCAAAAACGAAAGCGATTAGGAATTTCCCATTGCCACGTGACCAGAAGGCTTTGCAGAGATTCCTGGGATTGACATCATACTTTAGAAGATTTGTCGATGGATATGCTGTAATAGCCAAACCGCTGTTGGATCTACTCAGGAAAGAGGCTAAGTTCGAGTTGCGCGACAAGCAGTTGGAGGCATTCCAGAAGTTGAAGTCAGCATTGATCAGCGCACCAGTCCTAATGTTATACAATCCGAAAGCAGTGACTGAGGTACATACAGACGCTTGTATGTCCGGGTACGGAGCAGTGCTACTACAGAAGGATTTCGACGATCAAGCGTTCCATCCAGTTCAATACATGAGTCGGAAGACAAAACCAGCAGAGGAAAGGTACCATTCGTACGAACTCGAGGTACTAGCGATTATAGAAGCACTCAAGAAATGGAGAGTATATCTGTTGGGGATAAGTTTTAAGATAGTAACCGATTGTAATGCATTCGCAATGACGATGCGGAAACGAGATGTGCCATTAAGAGTATCTCGTTGGGCAATGTTCCTACAAGACTTTTGCTACGAGATAGAACATAGAAACGGTTCAAAAATGCGACATGATGCGATGAGTAGGGTATCTTGTCTCATTATAGAAGATTCCCTAATCCACCGGCTGAAGCAAGCACAGGAAGAAGACGATTGGATACGAGCTGTGTTGAAAGTTCTGGAGAAAAGCGACTACGAAGACTTTTATATCAAACACGGAGTACTGTATAAGGATGCAACAAGAGAACTCCTGGTAGTTCCATCAGTTATGGAAAACGAAATCATCAACATGGCACATAGGCAAGGACACTTTTCCATCAAGAAAACGGAAGAAGCTGTAGAAAAATCATTTTATATACCAAATTTAAATAGGAAGGCAACAAAGGTTGTAAGAAGTTGCGTAGAGTGTATCGTCAACGATACGAAGTCAGGAAAGAAAGAAGGTTTCCTAAATCCCATTAGTAAAGAGGACAAGTCTTTGGGAACACTACATCTCGATCACGTTGGGCCGCTGGAGTCGACAAAGAAGGCATATAACTACATCCTTGTGATGGTGGACGCATTCTCCAAGTTCGTTTGGCTATATCCAACTAAGAACACAGGAGCTGATGCGGTCGTCGAATGTTTAAAGAAAAGAGCAGTCGTTTTCGGAAATCCAAGACGTGTCATAACAGACAGAGGCGCGGCCTTTACGTCGAATTTGTTTAAACGGTACTGCGAGGATGAGGAAGGCCAGCATTTATTGATAGCCACGGGAGTGCCACGAGCAAACGGGCAAGTAGAGCGTATGCACCAGATTATTATCCCGATGATAGCAAAGTTGGGAAACGAGAGTTCGGGAAACTGGTATAAGCACGTGGATCGTGTGCAGCAAATAATCAACAGCACGCCGCCAAGAAGCACTAGACATTCACCTTTTAGGATTATGACTGGACTTGAGAAGCGATTGAAAGGAGTACCACCTTTACTCGAACTGCTGGAGGAATCAGCCATCGAAGAGCTCGACGCAGAACGCGAGGTAATTCGTCAGGAGACACGACACAATATTGCTAGGATTCAGCAGGAAAATAGGAGAACATTCAACAAAAGGCGAAGAGTAGAGGTCGACTATAGTAAAAACGAGCTAGTAGCCATCAAGCGAACGCAGTATGGAGCAGGATTGAGACTTAAAGCAAAATTCTTCGGGCCATATAGAATTGTTAAGAAGATGGCACACGGAAGAGATGAAGTCGAGAAGGTCGGTGATCATGAAGGACCAAGACGCACGATAACAATTGCGGAATTTATGAAAAAGTGGAACCCATCATTCGGGGCCGAATGAACAGTCAGGATAGCCGAATGTAGGACTGTGTAAACGGACAGTAAGACTAAAACAGAAATGCAACACTGTGTAGGAACAGATGTGACAGCAGCGGACGGACTGGAATGACAATGGAACAGTAGGTACGAAGATGATTTAAGGACAGACAAACGGACAGACCACGCAAGACCACCGGCAGCCACGGACCACTTAACCCCTTAAGCTAAATTGCATTTTGTTAAATAAATATCATTGAATTGTAACTGCATTTTAAATACGGCATTTTAAGTAAAATCCTACATTTATACTTCCAAGCGCTCCTCGTGTTGGTGGTTATGGGAATCAGCTGAGCTTTAAATCTCATTTCAAGAAGCTAGCCGGCAGCTATAAATTTAATTATGAAGAATTCGAGACTCCTCCGACTTCACAGCCTTAACTGCAGGGCATTTTCTTCATTCTGGCCACACCTGAGGCAGGCGTGGAGTCGCTATCCTTATTAAATAGATGGGAAAGAATTAAAATTCTCAATCATAATTTCAGTCGCCGATGGAAAGAAGGACCTCCACAAGAAGTACCGCTGAAAAAGTACAGAAAATGCGCCAAAAGTTGGAGATTGTGCCCTGATTCATGACGATTGCCTACCACCTAGCGAATGTCGGCTGGGCCGCATACCATGTTGCACGGAACCACTCGGAACGACACCAATCAACATCCTCCCGGCCGCAACTGCGGTGCAGTACGACGACCGTCATTAAGTCGGGATGCACGGTCCCTTCGAGCAATAGGGCCATCATCATCCCGTGTCTGACGGCCACATAATGGGACATCAGCACGACGCCAGCAACAGAGACCGCGTGCGCGCCGCACCTCAGGCCTCAGCAGTGTTTTAGCCACCAGCTTCCAGCAACAGCAACGAATTCTAGGCTGAAATATTCGCCTAAGGGGGCCGGGACGGCTAAATGAGCCTTAGTCGCCTGCCCCAAACCTCATATACACGCATCGCTAACACGCTACACTCAACACACTCACTTCTCTTCGACATCACCACACCACAGTCCACATCAATACAACCCACATGTGAGAGCATCTCACACCCACATAATCACATACACACCACACTCGATTACACGGAGGGGGGTGCCAGCCAACAAAAGGGATAGTCTCCGCTGCAGGGCAGTTCAGTTTTAATTTACTGTGGAGCCCGTACATCGCCAATTTCGATCGCCGTCCTTCTACGCATCCTTTTAGTGATCAAGACAGTTGCGTGTCATCATTTACGCTTGTGAACCCTTTCTTCTATTCTAATCTGAGTGATTAAAACAGTGCCGAGCCAGCATTTAAGCGTGTGAACCTTTTTTTTATTTTAATATTTTTTTCATATATTCTAATCCGATTGATTAAAATATTTGCGTGTCAGCATAAAGCTGCTGAACTTAATTCTGTACAAAACCGTAGTGGTTAAAGCTTGTCGTGTTTAAGATTTCCTGAAATAAATTCCAAAGCAAAAAAAAAAAAAATATAACCCCGAGAGTTTCTACTCCCAAACAAGGTGCAAGTTTCAGAGCAAGTGGTAAATTCAAGGGTTCAATATTCAGTGGTTGTTTTCTAATTGGATTATATTGCTTCTGCTTCTATCGTCGCTTATGTTGCCTGCTGCTACCTAACCGCTGTATTCACTTTCGCAATCATCGTCATTTTCATCGTCTTCTTCGTTATTGTTGGATCCAAACAAATTCCCTTTTTGCAGATTTTGGAAGATATGTTGTCAAAAAAGTCTTGCGGTATTTTCGCTAGTTGGCGCTGAAAGCGCGTAGTTCGTCGCATCGGGTCATGCTATACCTTTTTGGAAAGCTCATTTCACGCGCTAATACGTGTTTGATTGATTGTCGTTTCTTTTAAGTCGTTCGCCAATAAAATTTGTGCAGTTTATGGACCCGATACAGTTTCCATTTCCACCGCACAACGATGGTGGCATAGTAGTCATCAAACCGTTATAAACCATTTGAAAAAGCTTGGAGTCACTAAGAAGCTCGATGTATGGGTGCCATACGAACTGATTCAATAAAAATACCGCAAGACTTTGTTGACAAGCGAATACGATGTAAAATGTCTTCGGCAATGTAATTTTTTTCGTGTCCTGTAATTGACGCGAATTTGAAGGCTGATATGTCGATATGATCTTCGCGAAAAGTATGCGAAGTAGCTATCGCATTGTCCATCGTTTGTTTCCAGTAATTATCATGTTCCAGCAATTTCAATTGCTGACATGCTTCTCAAAAAGTTCCACACACTGTACGATAGAGTGGATATCCATCATTCCCAATTTGTGTTTCCGAAGGAAAAGCACGTGTATAATGCTTCGTGCATTTATTATCAGACAAACAAACCGAAGTGGGATTGTGGTGTCCGCAAGGTACATAAACCACATTGGTTTTCATTCTTCTTCTTTACTGGCGTAGACACCGCTTACACGATTTCTGCTCTTCGCTACGTGGCGCCAATTGGACATTCCAAGTGAAGCCAGGTCCTTCTCCACTTGGTCCTTCCAACGGAGTGGAGATCTTCCTCTTCCTCTGCTTCCCGCGGCAGGTACTGCGTCGAATACTTTCAGAGCTGGAGAGTTTTCATCCATCCGGACAACATGACCTAGCCAGCGTAGCCGCTGTCTTTTAATTCGCTGAACTATGACAATGTCGTCGTATATTTCGTACAGCTCATCGTTCCATTGAATGCGATATTCGCCGTGGCCAATATGCAAAGGACCATTAATCTTTTGCTGAACCTTTCACTCGAAAACTCGTAAGGTCGACTCATCGGTTAATATCATCATCCAAGCCTGTGCACCATATAGCAGAACGGGAATTATGAGTGACTTATAGAGTTTGGTTTTTGTTTGTCGAGAGAGGTCTTTGCTTTTAATTGCCTACTCAGTCCGAAGTAGCACCTGTTGGTATCACCTGCTGGAAGAGAGCCAAGTCGCGAGTGCAACGACTGTTTGTTAGATGACAGGAGATATTTCGTCTTGCCCTCGTTCACTGCCAGACCCATTTGCCTTGCTTCGTTGTTCAGTCTGGAGAAAGCAGAACTAACGGCGCGGGTGTTGAGGCTGATGATATCAATATCATCGGCATACGCCAGTAGCTGTTCACTCTTATAAAAGATTGTACCTGCTCGATTAAGTTCTGCAGCTTAATAAGCTCGAATAATTTTATCCAGCAGCAGATTGAAAAAGTCGCACGATAGGAAGTCGCCTTGTCTGAAACCTCGGTTGGTATCGAACGGCTCGGAGAGGTCCTTCCCGATCCTGACGGAGCTTTCGGTGCTGCTCAACTTCAGTTTACATAGCCGTATTAGTTTTGCGGGGATACCAGATTCAGACATCGCGGCATAAAGGTAGCTCCTTTTCGTTCTGTCGAAAGCAGCTTTGAAATCGACGAAGAGGAGGTGTGTGTCGATTCTCCTTTCACGGGTATTTTCCAAGATCTGGCGCATGGTGAATATCTGGTCGGTTGTTGATTTTCCAGGTCTAAAGCCACACTGATAAGGTCGCGATGTTGAGGAGGCTTATCCCACGGTAGTTGGCGCAGATTGTGGGGTCTCCTTCTTTATGGATTGGGAAAAGCACACTTAAATTCCAATCCTTGGGCATGCTTTCGTCCGACCATATTTTGCAAAGAAGCTGATGCACGCTCCTTATCACTTCTTCGCCGCCGTGTTTAAATAGCTCGGCCGGCAATCCATCGGCCAACGCCGCTTTGTTGTTCTTCAGGCGGGTAATTGCTATTCGAACTTCTTCATGGTGGGGTAATGGAACGTCTGCTCCATCGCCATCGATTGGGGAATCGGGTTCGCCTTCTCCTGGTGTTATGTGTTTACTGCCATTCAGCAGGCTGGAGAAGTGTTTCCTCCATAATCTAAGTATGCTCTGGGCATCGGTGGCTAGATCACCTTTGGGGGTTCTACAAGAGTATGCTCCGGTCTTGAAACCTTCTGTAAATCGCCGCATCCTTTCGTAGAATTTTCGAGCATTACCCCTGTCAGCTAACTTATCAAGCTCTTCGTACTCACGCATTTCGACCTCTTTCTTTTTCTGTCTACAAATGCGTCTCGCTTCCTTCTTCAACTCTCGGTATCTATCCCATCCCGCACGTGTTGTGGTCGATCGTAACGTTGCGAGGTAGGCAGTCTGTTTTCTCTCCGCTGCGACACGGCACTCCTCGTCGTACCAGCTGTTCTTTTGCACTCTCCGAAAACCAATGGTTTCGGTGGCAGCTGTACGTAAGGAGTTTGAAATGCCGTCCCACAGTTCCCT
This sequence comes from Bactrocera zonata, assembly GCA_037783105.1. Lineage (NCBI taxonomy): Eukaryota > Metazoa > Arthropoda > Insecta > Diptera > Tephritidae > Bactrocera > Bactrocera zonata. The sequence goes on along the minus strand of JBAWJQ010001181.1, from coordinate 377,277 downwards.
TATACCGAGTTGTTGACGAGTGCTCTCAGAGAGCAGCAGTGCAAGCCGAGTAGAAAATCATTCGGCTGTCTGCTGTGATTGCAGCTTCTCAACGTCGAACCTTCCTTGTGTTTGTTAGCGTGCGTTTTTTTCTGCACAGAGGCGAATCGTGGCTGCAACAATATAGTGGTCCGAGTCGATGTTAGGACCTCGGAGCGCACGCACATCTAAAACACTGGAGACGTGTCTTCCGTCTATCACAACATGATCGATCTGGTTGGGGTTTTTCGATCCGGAGACTACCAGGTAGCTTGATGAATCTTCTTATGCTGGAATCTAGTACTACAGATAACCATATTTCGTGCCCCGGCGAAGTCGATCAGCCTCAACCTATTTGGGGATGTTTGCTCGTGGAGGCTGAATTTACCAACCGTAGTGCCAAAGATACCTTCTTTGCCCACCCTGGCGTTAAAGTCGCGAAGCACGGTTTTGACATCGTGGCGGGGGCATCTCTCATAAGTGCGCTCCAAGCACTCATAAAAGGCATCTTTGGTCACCTCGTCCTTCTCTTCCGTCGGTGCGTGGGCGCAAATCAGCGATATGTTGAAGAGCCTCGCTTTGATGCGGATTGTGGCTAGACGTTCATTCTCCGGAGTGAATGATAGTACTCGGCGACGGAGTCTCTCTCCCACCACGAATCCAACACCAAACTTGCGCTCCTTTATATGGCCACTGTAATAAATGTCCACAAGGACCTACTGGTTTCTGTCCTTGTCCCGTCCATCGCATTTCTTGGACGGCGGTGATGTCAGCCTTTATTTTCACGAGGACATCAACCAGCTGGGCAGCGGCACCTTCCCAATTAAGATACCGGACATTCCAGGTGCATGCCCTCATTTCATAGTCCTTAATTCCTTTGCCATGGTCGTCATCAAAAGGGGCATCACTTATCCGAGGCTTGTTGTTACCTTTCATTGGGGGTGTTTTTTTTACGTGTCGGGTCCCAAACCCAGCGCTCAACCCTAAGTAGGGAATATTTCGCCTTCTCACTTTAGCTCGCCTTCAAATGGATGTTTTTAGGATACCCAGAGGATACTTGGTCAAAGACCGGAAGTCGTGAGCTGCATGAGCCATATGTAAGAGAGTCGTTTCTGGCCACTCCCAAGTGAATGGCGATCATAGAACTTTCCTCACTTGCGTGAACTTCTACACATGACTACATTCTCACTTGGTTTGGTTTGGTTTTCATTACTTCGAATAATACTAGACCTTTCTCTGCATCAGGAATTTCCGCAGAAATGATTTCATAAATTTGATCCGGTGTAACAACCATCCACCATCCAAAGAAGGCTGTGTGCGTGCGGGAAACCTCTTGTTTGCAACTCAACAGAGTACATACAGCAACTGACTGCACCATTTATATATACATAGTTACTTCAAGATAAAGTCCACCAAACATCGTAGCTGTTGTTTGAAAAGTCGTGCTGTGACATCGTGAAGATCGCTTGCTGATTGACCGCGATCCATAGTTCCACACGTACGTGAATCAAAAAAGTTTTGGCACACCTCAGTTTTTCCACTTTGCTTCAATATAACCTTTAATTAACTGAACATACCAAACAAAAAACATACATATTTGTTTAAATGATGTTTTTTTTTAATACATATATACCAAAATTAAAAATAAAAAATTCTTACAAGTAGGAAATTATCAAGAAAATAATGAAAAGGAGCCATATTCATATCAAAAAAGTATTGGCACAAATCATGTTTTTTGCATGTTCCTCTTTAGGTTGACTTCCTTTGATCCCGTTTTTAGTGACTTCTGTTAGATATTGCAAATTAATGAATAATTAGAGCAATTTACTTTTAGTAATGTGTTTAGCCTTAACATAAATTGAGCAAAATGGGTCGCGGAAGAGAGATAATCGTTGAAGTGCGGAAACTCATTTTGAATCTGTACCTGGAAAAAAAATCATTGCGCGAAATAGAACAAATTGTCAAGAGATAATTTTCCAGTGTAAGGAATGTAATAAACCATTACATAAACAGCGGAAAAATAGAAAGCAGTTACAGATATGGGAGGCCAAAAACTTTTTCTGATCAGGAGGAACGAACCATTGTTGGCGCAGTGGTAAAAGACCCAAAAATTTCGGCCGGTTATCATGGTCCTGTACCTTGATGAAAACCTCAAATTTCAAAAGCTAACAAAAAAAAAAGTTGGATTTCACTAAAGCTCATCTACACCAACCTGAAACTTTTTGGAAAAACTTGATTTTTAGCGATTAATCCAAATTCAATTTATTTGGATCGGATGGGTTTAAAAAAAAAATGTGGCGAAAGCCCAACATGGAGCTCCAAGAAAATAACATCTTTAGAAACAATTAAGTATGGTAGTGGAAACGTAATGGTGCGAGGGTGTATAGCGGCAAGTGGAGTTGGGAGTCTTGTTTTTATAGACGAAAAAATGGATAAGCTTGTTTATTTAAGCCTTTTGAAGAACAATTTGCTTCGGAGCGTAACTAAATTGGGCTTAAATGGAGAGAAATGGCAGTTCCAGCATGACAATGATCCCAAACTTACTTCGTGTTTGGTTCAAGAGTGGTTAATTTATAACTGCAAGCAGCAGAAAACACCTCCACAATCCCATGATCACAATCCCATTGAGCACATTTGGCAATATTAAAGCCAAGGGAGGTGCACCAAATGTTAAACATTTTCAATTTCTTTTCCTTCATCTTTTGTTTTACCATTTTTATATTTTGTGCCAATACATTTTTGATATAAATATAGCTCTTTCTCATTGTTAGTACCTCAACATAGTTTCTAACAATCCTTACCGCTGGTGGCGGGAATTGAATAGTCTTATATCGAGGGAGAATTTATTCATTCTGATTTTATTTCGTATTTTTCTTGCTTATATACAAATTTTAAAACTGTCTTAAATAACTAAATATATGTGTATGTGTGTATGTTTGTACGTATTGCAGCATATTGTTTATAGCTGCTTGACATGGGGTTATTTTGAAATGTACAATTTAATACACGTGTGTGTGTGTGTTATCTCTTGTGTAAATTTATGATTTGTGTCCCATGCATTTTTATTATTATTAGATGTGCATTGCATGTAAATACATTATGTATATATGTATGTATGTATGTATATTAATATATAAATAGATATTTATATTTAGTAGAATTTCGGCTTTGCTGATAAGTAAGCATGCTCAATGATATATGAACATATTGCCGAGGGAAAGCAATGATTATTTAAAATTAGTGGAATGTATATGGATATGTACGTATATGACATTTCTTATCTTAATAACGACATGTTCAATTTTGAACATTCTGTCGGAAGCCAAATGTGACTGCTAGAAAGGTGACAACAGCTTGCGATCCTGTCATGGTCGTGAACTAAGCGACGTTCACAATGACTATGCGCCTTCCTGTGTTGTATCAGTGATAGTTTGCACGTAACTATTTCCTCAAATTCGTGTCCTGTCGGCTTTTCTTCTTTTACGTCCGACGATTGTGTACCTTTGATTTTACGTTTCTTTATTTGCATCTTTGTATACTCTGCTGCACTGATTCCGTCCTTCGGTGATTGTTGTACCTGTTTTGTCGGCGAACATCCCGCCAGCTCAGCTCAGGCTACTACCGGGGTCACAGCTGGCGGATAGTGGACGGCCTACGCTAAGTAGGCTAGCTGCGAATAGTAATACGCAGCCCCCGACCAAGAGCTGCAGGAGAGGAGGGCTTGGCTCAAAACGCCTCACGCGCCCAACGAACCTCCTGCGAAGAGGCGAGAAGATGCCGCCTTAAAATAAGCATCCACAACCCCCACCGGGGTTGCACCGAGGGAGAATCTACCCAAGAGAGGGAGGCAACAAAGCAACGAGGGAACAGAAGATGACGAAAAAAAAAACCCTGGGCAAAAGCCCATCAGAATTGAGACCAGTAAAATTCTGATTATGGTGTACTGGAAAACCGATACGGATCAGACTGACAAAGGGCTGGGGAGGACAGTATTCTGCCACCTCAGTAGATAGGAGTGACATCTTATCGAAATGGCTGGCAGGCTAATACTGCTCTCACCTCCGTCTCGTTAAAACCATGGCAGGTCTTCAAGTACGTTCAATGCACGTCGCCAAAATTTCTTTGGCCGTACAGGTTCAGTTGAGACGAGCTCCTGATTCGTGCTCGAACCTGGCTCTGAACACAAGCTCCCATAAGGACTTGTGTCAACCCTCGCGTGGCCTCCCTGCTTGCATAGATAACCACGGGGTTCATAAAGGGCGACTGTTACAACGTGCGGAGATAGCGGCTTGAAGCGGAGACCCAATAGAATAAAATGAACACACCGCAACAACAACAAAAACCCCAACAAAAAGAACAACAGAACAAAGATGGACAAGAAGAGGAATACGGGACAGTCTTCCGTAGAAGCAGTAGGGTACTTAGATCCCCCGTACTCATCGCTACTCCAAAACAGCCGGACAAAAATGGAGAAGAGACAGTCTCAAGGGAGACTCCAGCCACACAAGCAGCACCGGCAAAACAAGGAGAAGGGAAGAGCACCCCAGCTGCCATTAAGGAAGGAACTCAAAACTCGCCGAAAGAAGAGTACATCACCCAAATGAGACGGGCAGAAGAGGAGTCCCTAGAAAAGTGCAAAGGTATAGTACAAAAAATGAAGTTGGCGATGGCAAAACAAAAGAATGTCAGCATGGACGTCAAGAATGGAACGGCACAGCTAGACGAACTCTTCGACGTCATAAAGAGCTACCGCAGAAACTGGCTCACTGCAGAAAATGAAAAAAGGCGAGCACATCTAAGCAGACGCATCACGACTCCCGAGTCAGCAACCTCGAAGCGCCGTGCGACAAGCCCTGTGGAGCCGCGAGAAACAGTGCGACCACGACACGAAAACGTCAGCCAGTGGCAAAAAGTTTTGTCTAAAAAATCCAGACAGACCCACGCAAACGAAGGAACGAGCGAAGAAGCGCCCAAAAATGCAAACCAGAGGCAACAAACCAACAACATGGCTGCAAGCCAGAAAGGAAACAATAGACATAAACAACAAACGGAGGCCGTTATAATAAAACCAGCCGAAGGGAATAGCTACGCCGAAGTCCTCAAGAATATCCGTAGCAAGGTAGATCCTAAAGAAGCAGAGGTCAAGATCAAGGGGATCCGCAAAACAAGAGCCGGGGCCCTATTACTAGAGCTAGAGAAGGGACAGTCCGCAAAGGCCAGCTTCTGCGAGGCACTTAAGTCCACACTTAAAGAGACTGCAACTGTCGCCGACCTCAAAGCTAAGGCTACCATAGAAATCAGAGACCTCGACTCGCTCACAACAAAAGAGGAAGTTGCAGTGGCTGTCAAAAAAGCGCTACAGGACCCCACTGAAGACTTAGCAATTAATATAACAGCTCCTAACACAAGGGAACAGGTAAGGGCATATATAACGCTGAACCAAGACAGAGCAGACACACTGATGCGACAGGCACGCATCAAAATTGGATGGGTTAATTGCAGACTGCGGCTGAAAGAAACCCCCAAAAGGTGCTTCCGGTGCTTCGGACCAGGGCACTTAGCCTGGGACTGCAAAGGGCCCGATAGAAGAGGGCAAGGTGTTTGCATAAAATGCGGCCAATCAGGACACAAACTGAAAGAGTGCACAAAGCCTCCTTCATGCTGCCTCTGCAAAGAGGCTAAACACGAACAAGCCGATCACATCCCGGGCTCCGCAAAATGCTCGGTATATAGGAACTACCGAAACAGATGAAGATCCTACAAGCCAACATTCATAGATGCAAGGCCGCTGACGCACTACTCTCGCAAATGGTGATGGAGAATGACTACGAGATAATCATCATAAGCGAGCAATACAGGAAAAAAGAGAGAGGTACATGGCTAGAAGATAGCAGCTCAACCGCCGCTATATGGTTACCACCAGAGAGTAACGCTACCACTGTAAGCAACGGGAACGGCAACGGTTTCGTCTGGGCCAAGTGCGACATTTTTACAGTAATTAGCTGCTACTTGACGCCAAGCGATAGTATACAGGAATTCCAAGGAAAACTCGACAATATAGAGGATACAGCAAGGAATATAGAAGGCCAATTGATTATCGCCGGAGACCTAAACTCCAGAGCCGTAGAGTGGGGTATGCCAAACACGGACTTGAGGGGAAAGCGAATTTTAGAAATGGCTGCGCGGCTAGGTCTAATAGTGCTCAACACGGGAAATGCAACCACGTTCAGAAGACCGGGATGCGAGGAAACCACACCAGACATCACCTTATCAACAGAACGCATGGCAGGCTCAATAAGTAATTGGAAAGTCCTGGAGGACTACACCGGCAGCGATCATCACTACATCTCTTTCATGATCGACACTGGAAGAAACGCTCACCAGTTCAGGGAAAACAGAGGAACACGAAAGTGGAATATCTCGAAACTAAACACATCGAAATTAATCGCCGCAATAGACGAGCAGGGCCCATCTAACGACCCCTCCCTGATAGCAGGAAAAACAGTCGAGCACACAATGCTTAACATAACCAAAGCCTGCCAAAAATCAATGCCCAAGGCTACCCACAGCAAACGTAAAGCAGCAGTTTACTGGTGGACTGAAAACATCGCCGAACTCAGACGCACATGCCTCCGCCTTCGCAGATCCTACACGAGATCCAGGCGCAGAGGAGCCGCACCCCAAGAGGTCGAGCAATATAAAGCAGCAAAAAAGGAGCTGAAGCACGCTATCGACGACAGTAAAAAGAGAAAATGGGAGGAACTACGGGAGGATATAAACAGAAACCCCTGGGGGCTAGGATATAAAATAGTGATGAAAAAACTCGGCGCCCGAGCAAAGCCACCTGACATAACGCCGCTAAAATGGATCAAATCGTGAATGCACTATTCCCCACCCACGAAACAAGGGCCAGTGATCCAGAACAAACTCTAAGCACTGCGCAAATCCCCCAGTACACCCTTGAAGAGCTGCAAGTAGCCACTGGCAAGCTCAAGGCCAACAAATCGCCCGGCCCGGACGGGATCCCAGCAGAAGTCTTCAAAATAATCGCTGCAGAACGCCCAGGAGTACTACTGAATATGTACAACGCCTGCCTTAAAGCCGGAATATTCCCTGAACCCTGGAAAAAGCAACGGCTGGTGCTGATTAGTAAGGGAAAAGGAGATCCCAATTCGCCATCAGCATACCGTCCATTGTGCATGCTCGACACAGCGGGAAAGCTGTACGAAAGCCTACTTAAGCCTAGACTATAAGCGGCTATCAACGAAGCTGGAGGACTGTCCCCTAGACAGCACGGCTTCAGACCCGGCAGATCAACCATAGGAGCTATAAAATGCGTCATAGAAAGCGTAGAAGCCGCACAGCGCAGATGGCATAAATAACTATAAAAGAATAGTGTTGCTGGCGAATCTAGATGTCCGAAACGCCTTCAACAGCGCTAGATGGGTAGATATGATCGACGCCCTCGAGAAAAGCTTCAAGATACCCGACTACCTCAGGGCGGTAGTGCGGAGCTACCTCAGTAACAGGAAACTGCTGTACGATACTAAAGAGGGATCACGACAAATAGCAGTCACGTCAGGAGCAGCACAAGGATCCATTCTAGGCCCAGACCTGTGGAACATTAGTTATGACGAAATATTAAAACTAGAAATGCCAGATGAATCGTATCTAATTGGCTATGCGGACGACATTGCAGCAGTAATCACAGCTAGGGATACAGAGGAAGCACGAAGAAAGCTGAACCAGGTCATGATACGGACGCAAGCATGGCTCGACACACACAGCCTCCAGCTCGCCACGGAGAAAACTGAACTACTGCTGCTAACAAATAAGCACATACCTCTCGAAATAAACATGCAGACGACTACGGATACCCTTAGGACAAAAAAGCCGTTAACTACCTAGGCGTAAGACTGGACCCCAGACTAACCTTCTGGGTACAAATCCAGCACGCCGCAGGTAAGGCAGCGAAGATCACGTCTCAACTGAGCCGATTAATGGCTAACATAGGAGGACCCTGCAAAGGAAAGAGAAAGCTGCTAATGTCTACGACGATCAGCGTCTTATTATACGGAGCCGAAATCTGGGCAGATGCCCTTAAAAAAGAAAACCGGCGTAAGGCAGTGGCCAGAGTGTACCGCACCGCAGCCCTCAGAGTTGCATCAGCCTACAGAACGGTATCAGGCGACGCAATAATAGTTATAAGCGGCAATGCTCCAATTGACCTACTAGCAGATGAAAGGAAAAAGCTGTGGGAGCTAAAGAAATCACCCGGAAATAACAAGAACGCAATACAACAAACAAGGAAGGACACGATAACATCATGGCAACAAAGATGGGAGAATGGAAGTCGCGGCAGATGGACGGCCAGGCTGATAAAAGATCTAGATCTATGGACAAGTCGTAAATTCGGAGAAGTAGACTTCTACACAACCCAGCTGTTATCCGGCCATGGATACTTCAAAAAGTACCTCTACAGAATGGGAAAAGTCGAAGAGCCGTCATGCCTATACAACGACGCGACAGAAGACGACGCTGAACACACATTCTTTGCATGTCAGCGCTGGCAAGGAGAACGCACCGCAGTAGAAGACCTAGTCGGGCCAATAAACCCTGACAATTTAATCAGCGTCATGTTGGAGAACGAAACAAACTGGAGGATTATCCAGAAATACGCAGCAATCTTGCTACGCATCAAAAAGCGGGACCTGGACGCAGGTGCGCAGATGTAAATCTCTCAATGAGAAAAATGGAACGAAGTAATGCAAACGCGGTCCCAGGGTGGGCGACGGTTCCTTAGAGCGGGGGTTTTTAGTGTCCTGCAAGTGGCACATACCGCTGCTGTGACGATAGCACCGATGATGCGGAAGGCATTTTCCACCCCCTCACCCGCAAAAAAAAAACAAAAACAAAAAAAAAAAAAAAAAAAAACTCCCATCCTTTTCTTCATCTTGGCTTTTGGGCTCAGTTCTGCTTTTTCTGCTGTCATGTCTACATCGTTAGCGGCTTTAATATCCACGTCTTTATTTGGCTCTTCTAAAACACCTTTGCGCTTTTTCGGCAATTGTGTTGTGTAAAACTTTAATTTCACCTTCCTTGTCATGCGCTTTAGCATTATCTTCCAAAATTTCATCAGTTTTTTTAGCTTCGTCCTTATCTTCAATCGATTTATCCTGGATTGCGCTTTCCCACATTTCTCCAAAATGTGAGCCTGCCGGAAGAGATACTAATTGAGATTGTTTTTCCTCAGTTTTTGAAGGTTTGTGTAATTCTTCTTCAATTTGATTTTCCCTTTTATCTTCCTTTATTATTTCTGTTGTTTTTTCCTCAACAGAAGATAGAGGAAGTAATCGAACTGTTATTATTTTTTCTTCAGTTTTTGAAGGATTACGAAGTTCTTCAACTTCATTTTCCTTTCTATTTTCCTCTATTACTTCTGCTGTTCCTCAACAGAAGATAGAGGGAGTAATGGAATTTTTATAAATTTTTCGTCTTCAATCTTTTGCACTGCATTAGTTAGTTTCGTCGCAGTTGTAGATAATTTGGGTATGACGAACAGAACTCGCTGATTGTCATACTTTTTCTTAAGTAGACTCCATGCAGCTTCATAATTTTTCGACGAAATTTGAAAATGCTGTATTACTCGTGCAGCTTCGCCTTTTAAGCATTGACGAAGGCGCAGCATTTTCTCAGTATTCTTCATCTGCTCGTTGTTATGTACCATAACTTTGAACACGTTATAAAATTTGGCCCATTTCTTAATATCGCCATAAAATGTTGGAATTTTTATTATTTTTCTTTCTTCAAAGTTAGGGCGATAATAAATTTTAGGCTCTTCTTTTTGTAGCTTTTTCTTTAAATGTTTAAGCTCTTCGTAGTATTCGTCATAAATTTCTTCGAATAAGATTTCAATTTCTTCATTAAAATCTAATTTGCCTTTTAGTTTTTAAATATCTACGAATAAAAGGTCTAAACACTTTAATTGATCGTTGTTGATCATTAATTCCATACTTAGATCTTCCATTTTTCTTCTGAGGTTTTCAACTTTCCTCATGAATATGGAAGTTTTTCGATTCAATTTTTGTTTTATATGATGGCTTTGTTGGAAAAGTGTTGGACGTGTACAACACCTTTTCGGAAAAATCTGCTTGGGCTTCAGGAATTTTCTTCTTGTTTATTCCCATTTTGAGAGTTTTTCCGCAACACTTTTCCTATTTATTGATGAACTACTTGTTTTTCTCCAAAGAAATCGTTGGAGGTATTTGATTTGGTCGCCTAGTTGACCTTACTGTGCCTCGACTCACAGCCGCTGAATATCTCTTGGATAGCAGTTAGATCACTGCATTTAGTCTCTGCTATAACGGCTTATGCGATCGGTTTTAATGCGGGAATATACACCCGTCTTACAAATATTTTTATTTAAGCAATATGCGGGAATATACACCCGTCTTACAATTTAATTTTGCCTGTATTTTTTATAATATCAGGGCTTTTTTAAATTTGGCTGAGCTCTTTACGAGTATCCGGCTCGAAGGACCAAATGTTAAGTAAAAGTTATTTTATGTTGCTAATATGCGGGAATATACACCCGTCTTACAATTATTTTTGTTTTCTATTGCCTGTATTTTGAACAGGGCTTTTTGTATATTGTCTGTTTTGTAAATACAGGACTTTTTAATTTGGCCGAGCTCTTTATCCGGCTCGAAGGACCAAATGTTAATACCTCAATATAGTTTCTAACAATCCTTACCGCTGGTGGGGGGAATTAAATAGTCTTATATCGAGGGAGAATTTATTCATTCTGATTTTATTCTGTATTTTCCTTGCTTATATACATATTTTAAAACTATCTTAAATAACTAAATATATGTGTATGCGTGTGTGTTTGTATCTATTGCAGCATATTGTTTATTGCTGCTTTACATGGGCTTATTTTCAAGAGTACAATTTAATACATGTGTGTGTTTAATGTTATCTCTTCTGTAAATTTATGATTTGTGTCCCATGCATTTTTATTGTTATTAGATATGCATTGCATGTAAATGCATTATGTATATATGTATGTATGTATGTATATTAATATATAAATAGATATTTATATTTAGTAGAATTTCGGCTTTGCTGATAAGTAAGCATGTTCAATGATATTTGAACACTCATTATTTTCTTAATAATTTCCTACTTGTTTGAATTTTTTATTTTTAATTTTTGTATATAAGTATTAAAAAAACATTATTTAAACAAATATGTATCTTTGTTTCTTCCTTCTCCTAATAATAACAAATACAACAAAAAAAGTATTAGTGAAATCGGTCCAGTCATGCACGCGTGATGCCGTGACAACGGAAAAGGGGTTTCATGTTTATATACAGTGTCCGACAAAACTATAGGGGTATTCTCTTGCTCTTGCAAATCTCGGTGCACGGTGCAAGCATTGCAGATTTACAACGGCACAACAACAAACACACGCAGAAAAATATTTGCAAGGGCTGTGAAATATGTCAGGCCAAAACCCATGTTTATTTGCGTGCAATGTCACGCAAAAATAAAATTGAAACCCTGTTGTAGTTGCCATTTTACATAAAGACATATTACGCCGTTAAATTGTTGAGAAAGGTAAGTTTTAAATATGTAGATTTCAAAATTTCTTTTTAATTTCTGAAAATTTTTTACAGTTTTCCACAAATATGAATAGCGAAGTTGCGCCCCCAGCAAAGAGGAAAAGGCAGCAGCCAAACAAGAAGTGGAAGGGGAGAGAGGTGCACTCTATAATAGAATTTTTAATGGAAGAGCAGGAATTTGAGGTAAGTTGATATGTTATTTTTTTAATTTTTTATTTAATTCGGTTTTCTATTATTTCAGGCTCGCAGTTGGATGTCTCATGGGATCTGGTGTGGTGGAAGGTCCGACATTTGAAGGCGCAGTACCGTAAAGCCAATGACTGGCTCGCGTCAACGGGTGCAGGACTACAAGATGAAGCTGACGGCAGTACCATCGAAGGTTAGTATTATACAGATATTTTAAGTTTATTGCAAATAAAACATTTTTTTACTAATTTCAGCAAAAAATGCTAAAATGTGTCCGTACTACGACCAGCTGAGGGAAATATTTGAAAAGCGGGTGCCGGCCATGCAACCGTTACTGGTTGAAAGCAACCTTCCTTCGCCTCAGTTATGTCCAGTTAGTCCTGCACCAGAATTCGAAGCAGAATTCTTGGAAGAAGAATGTGTACCTGCTGCGCCATCAAATGCCGCATCTTTGATCGCACCGATCTCCACACCGGTATCAACATGCCAACGGTCAACAACTCGTCCTCCGAAATCATCCGTTGGACAATTGGCGGCTATCCAAGCAGAAAAAATTGCTATGGAAGCGAAAAAACTGGAGTTTGAAAAATATAAATTCGAGGAGGAAAAGAAAATTCAAGATAAAAGTTAGACATTGAGTCAAAAAAATTAGACATAGAGTTGAAAAAAATAGAAACTGAGGAAAAAATCAAAATGCTAGAATTAGAAATGAAAGAAAGAGTGGCTATGCATGAAATTGAAAAAAAAAATATGAAAATAAAAACAATTAAAATACTAAATAACATTTGTATTTATTTATGATTATTCATGGCAGTTAGATTATTTCTTTAGGTTTCGTAAGTATGAATTTATATAAATAGTTATATCAAAAATAGAGTTGGTATACCTAATACCAGTATGTATAACATACATATATTACTAATTTACTTTTTATTGATCACCAAACATTATTGTGTACAAAGATATGCGCTTGGCTTTTGCCTCAGTTATTCGGCGGCCATTTTCATGTGAAGGATGAATTCTGATTCTTTATCGTCGTTATCGACAACTATATTTTCTACGTATTCAATATCGTTAGAAGTAGCTCGGAAGATGTTATGCAATATACAGCAAACAAGAATCCAGTTGGAACATAGAATATGATTTTGTTCGTCCTGAATACGTATTCTTAATTCTTTGAGGCTGCCAAAGCGTTCTTTTAGAATCCCAAAGCAATGTTCAATCCTCACGCGATATCTGCTATGACGCAAGTTGAATGCTTTACGCTTTGAATAGTCCATTTGTTGTGAATTTGTTCGAAATGGCATGATAAGAGTGGTCAGCAATGGATAAGCAGAATCTCCTGCTAGCTATTGAGAAGAAGAAAAAAGTGAGCCTTCCTGAGTGGAGAGAGCACTAGTACGAAACATGCGAGCATCGTGTACACTACCAAAGTGTCCCGCTACTACATGCCGAATCCTTAACTGTTAATCGCATACAACTTGTGCCTTTATGGAATAGATTCGGCTTTTTGAAAAATAAGCCGAATGGTTAACAACTGGTGCTTCTGCAAGTTTCAATTCAGTACCATCAATATACCCTATGCAATGCGGCAGCTCATTGTACGTTGTTTTAACGATATTTTGTCTTTCATTGGTATCAGGCCAAGTGATATATCGAGATTTTAACTCCAAAATTGACGAAAATACTCTCTTTGTAATCTTGTAAAGCGTTTCACCGAATCGCTGCACTTTCACCCGATGAACCCAAACGATATAAGGTTATAGCTAACTGCATTTCTACTGAAAATTGCCTAATGGATTGAGCGTTATTAAACTGTGCACTATCTTTGATCAAGGACAATAGCAACGCAAATTGATCTCTTGAGACTCGGAGCATTTGTTGGTAACGTCCTTCGTCTAAATAGTCAAGAACATTAGTCCTCCATTCCAAACACTTAGGCACAGTTTGATAATTTCCGCGATGGTTCGATAAGATAATTGTAAGACTTTCATCCAATTCATCCATAGTTTTCCAATAGCTATTGTCGTCTAAAAAGTTAAAATTTTTGATTTTTTAAAGCTTAAAAAAGTGATATAAACAATTACCATCCAGATGTAGTAATATATTAGAAGCAGCTTCTTCAATTATAAAATTAACAAGTTTTTGTTTCTCAGAAGTTTGTGGCATTTTTAAAAAATAGATTCGTTAATCTTTCGCAATTTGTTTTGTTTTGTTATTTTTTCCAATCACAATATTCGTTAAACGAGTCATGCACAATAAACATTCACAAAAGTTTTGCATAATAGTCATTCACAATAAATTGACTGAATCAGCCGTTCATATATCACTAGATTCTGCAATGGGTGCTCTCGTGCTCTTGTATATTTCGGTATAGTATTTTTGCAATCTGCAATCTTGCAAGAGCAAGAGAATACCCCTTATGTATACCCCACCACATTTTATATTTTTCTTTGAATATTTTTTGCAAAAGTTCAACAATTAAAAAATTGTACATACGGTAAGTGCACACTGTAAGTTGACAACTAATAACGGTATGATATTTACCGTTAGCTTTTATTTTGCTTGCAGAATGTGCACTTGTTGATGATCAGTTGAACTTTGCAGGCGACAAAATTATGTATACCGTGGCAATATTTGTGCGTAGTGCTTCTTTGCGTAAATAGTTTTTGCAAATATTTAGAAACAAACTCGACAAAGGTAAAATTTCATGATTTTATACTCGATAAAAGTGTTTGGGTAAATAATATAAAGATTTTATTTAGTGAAATGCCAAGATCTGAATAAGCGTTGAACTGCGAAAATTGATTGTTCATGATCATTTAGATGGAATGGGATACGGAAAAATTGCAAACAAATTCTAAAAGCAAGGCCACAATCCAAAAAGTGATAAAAAATTACCAAAAAAATGGTGGGTTAGAGAGTGCTCCAAATCAGGCCGCCCTAGAGTAACTGCAGTGCGCGAAGAGACAAAAATAGTGAGAGAAGTGAAAAAAGATCCGACTGATTTATTAAGCAGAGCCTTCAAATAGAGTATCTATAATAAAATTATTCACCTAAAGGTTGTTTATAACACCTAAACTCTGCTGATTTGGCATCCAAGAAAGATTCCTATTCCAAATGAATCGGAAATCGGAATTGGTCTAGGGTATCGACAGGGCATCTGTGGTATGCAATTCTTAAATAAAAAGCGTGGCTCCGGTCATTATAGGCTTAACTAAAACTTTCTGAGCACAAGATATGAAGGTCCTCCCCAAACAATGTGAAAAATTGATGATATCGGATGATAACCAAACCCGTTCTCTTTATAACGGTTAGATTGAAAACTACTTACAGAGTTTGTCCGGAAAGTCTAGTCAGTTGTTTCCGAACAAGAGGAGAGTCAGGACAAACATTTTCGCGCGACTTGTTTCTGTGAGTGGTGTAAACCGAAAATGCAGCGTTTGATAGAGCAGTGGTACGCTATTAAATTCTGAAGTGAATTCTAAAGTGAAATTCGGTAAATCTGCCAGAGATTAGTTAGTTATGATCAAGCAGGCTTCCCCAGATGTTGCTTTAGCAAGGAGTGGTGTGTTACGGTGGCACCAAATATTTTTGGAGGGCTGAGAAGAGGTCCCTGATGAAGACCGAGCTTGGAGACCTGCGACTTCGACAAACACCAACAATGTTACTCGTGCGCGCAAAGTTTTGAACGCAGACCGTCGACTAAGTATTCGTTTAAGGAGGCAATCTACCGAATAAAACACGCCAATCAGCATGCACCTCGGATCTCAAGGTTTTTCCAGACAATACCTTCCGTGAAGCCCTCAAAGCTTGGAAATTACGCTGGCGGCGCTGCTTCGAAGCAGAAAGAGCTTATTTTGAAAGTTTTAAGAGAATTGTAACGATCAATCCTATTACGTTCCAGACAAACCCTGTATGCTACTAAGTAAATATTACTTACTTACATATGTATATCTGTATTTATTATATTTGTGCTCTTACATCCAAGTGTGAAAAAAGGCGAAATCGGACCACAAGCATGCGCCATATCGTTACAATTTTAAATTCCATATGTTTCTTTAACTTTATCTACACTAATATTATAAAGAGAAAATACTTGATTGAATGAAAATTTAAAAGTGTATGTATTAGAAAAAAATCATGTTATGGGCGGCGCCCCACTCGGCAAGGCTGCAATTAATATGAGACGTAGGCGTCATTGAGCCTGGAGAGGAGAGCCAGTGTCATGAATTATAGTGTAGCGCACCTCACACGCTCAGTGGGCTCCCTTGTGATCGTGTGCGGATTTGAATATTAATTATTATCTATTACATATGTATGTCCTCTTCTCAAAGTGGGAAGGCAAATTAAGGGATCTGCTTGTAGTATAAAGAGTATACCAACAAGAACGACGTGATGTTAAAATAAAACAAGAAAAAACGTTAACTTCGGTTGCACCGAAGCTAAATACCCTTCACAGGTGCATTTCTGTTAGTAACTATTTGTTCAGTTTGTATGGAAGCTATATGCTATAGTCAACCGATCTGAACAATTTCTTCGGAGATTACATTGTTGCCTTAGAAAATAATATATACCAAATTTCGTGAATATATCTTGTCAAATGTGAAAGTTGTCCATACAAGAACTTGATTCCGATCGTTCAGTTTGTATGGCAGCCATATGCTATAGTCAACCGATCTGAACAATTTCTCCGGAGATTACATTGTTGCCTTAGAAAATAATATATACCAAATTTCGTGAATATATCTTGTCAAATGTGAAAGTTTTCCATATAAGAACTTGATTCCGATCGTTCAGTTTGTATGGCAGCTATATGCTATAGTGGTCCGATATCGGCCGTTCCGACAAATGTGCAGCTTCTTGAAGAGAAAATGATGTTTGCAAAATTTCAAAACGATATCTTAAAAACTGAGGGACTAGTTCGTATATATACAGACAGACGGACAGACGGACATGGCTAAATCGACTCAGCTCGACATACTGATCATTTATATATATACTTTATAGGGTCTCCGACGATTCCTTCTGGGTGTTACAAACTTCGTGACAAACTTAATATACCCTGTTCAGGGTATAATAAAACACTCAAATGTGCACTATTATGTTATGCAGATAATTTTATGACACCAAGGCTCCATTTGCATATCTCTTTATTTAAAGAATATACTATAGAGAGTCTTACGGCGTTCGTCAACGTGATAGGTTGTCTTAAGTTTCGCGGTCTATATCGTGTGCTATTGTTGGCATTGTGACTTGTTTTGATTGTGCTCATTTCTTATATACTTGTGTTATAAGTATTCTGTGAACATTTTGAATATAATATATAAATAGTTATAAATAATACATTAAAGTGTAATTGCCCTTGTGGGTGCGGCCGGCATGGAGGGTAATGAAGCTGATGGAGCCTACACATTACCCACTACCGAACACTTGCCCACTAATAATAATTTTTGTATGTTACCAACAACAGTAACTATCAGCAAAACCAATTTCCAGCGCTTCCGAGTGTTACATCTAATGAACAAATACTACCTACACTTAGCGGCAATTTTGCTACACCTAAACATAGAAACCCAACAAAGAGAGTAAATAGTTCATTACCTTATCCAATGGTAAAGAGAAATTTGTTGGGTGAAATGAATTCGCAAAATCGCTTTGCAATATTTAACGACCTGGAGTTTAACGTTTTAAGAGACCCAAGAGTGATTGCTCCGGCTGAGAACACAGAAGAGATAAGTACTGAAAATTTGAATGCGAATAAGCACTCAAAAGCAACTTCGCAACAGAGAGCGGCTAAACAACAAAAAGTCGCAGAATATTGTCCACCTATCTTTCTTTATAAGAGCGCTATCACACGAAGCAACTTTTGTTGCTAATTCTCGGGCGATTCTCTTTTGCTGTCGCCCAGTACCTTCACACGAGCAACTTGTGTTGCGCAACTCTGTTTGAGTTTTTTTCTCATTCTCTTTCACTTTACTTTAACCCATTGTCTACCAATTACCATCCAGATGTAGTAATATATTAGAAGCAGCTTCTTCAATTATAAAATTAACAAGTTTTTGTTTCTCAGAAGTTTGTGGCATTTTTAAAAAATAGATTCGTTAATCTTTCGCAATTTGTTTTGTTTTGTTATTTTTTTCAATCACAATATTCGTTAAACGAGTCATGCACAATAAACATTCACAAAAGTTTTGCATAATAGTCATTCACAATAAATTGACTGAATCAGCCGTTCATATATCACTAGATTCTGCAATGGGTGCTCTCGTGCTCTTGTATATTTCGGTATAGTATTTTTGCAATCTGCAATCTTGCAAGAGCAAGAGAATACCCCTTATGTATACCCCACCACATTTTATATTTTTCTTTGAATATTTTTTGCAAAAGTTCAACAATTAAAAAATTGTACATACGGTAAGTGCACACTGTAAGTTGACAACTAATAACGGTATGATATTTACCGTTAGCTTTTATTTTGCTTGCAGAATGTGCACTTGTTGATGATCAGTTGAACTTTGCAGGCGACAAAATTATGTATACCGTGGCAATATTTGTGCGTAGTGCTTCTTTGCGTAAATAGTTTTTGCAAATATTTAGAAACAAACTCGACAAAGGTAAAATTTCATGATTTTATACTCGATAAAAGTGTTTGGGTAAATAATATAAAGATTTTATTTAGTGAAATGCCAAGATCTGAATAAGCGTTGAACTGCGAAAATTGATTGTTCATGATCATTTAGATGGAACGGGATACGGAAAAATTGCAAACAAATTCTAAAAGCAAGGCCACAATCCAAAAAGTGATAAAAAATTACCAAAAAAATGGTGGGTTAGAGAGTGCTCCAAATCAGGCCGCCCTAGAGTAACTGCAGTGCGCGAAGAGACAAAAATAGTGAGAGAAGTGAAAAAAGATCCGACTGATTTATTAAGCAGAGCCTTCAAATAGAGTATCTATAATAAAATTATTCACCTAAAGGTTGTTTATAACACCTAAACTCTGCTGATTTGGCATCCAAGAAAGATTCCTATTCCAAATGAATCGGAAATCGGAATTGGTCTAGGGTATCGACAGGGCATCTGTGGTATGCAATTCTTAAATAAAAAGCGTGGCTCCGGTCATTATAGGCTTAACTAAAACTTTCTGAGCACAAGATATGAAGGTCCTCCCCAAACAATGTGAAAAATTGATGATATCGGATGATAACCAAACCCGTTCTCTTTATAACGGTTAGATTGAAAACTACTTACAGAGTTTGTCCGGAAAGTCTAGTCAGTTGTTTCCGAACAAGAGGAGAGTCAGGACAAACATTTTCGCGCGACTTGTTTCTGTGAGTGGTGTAAACCGAAAATGCAGCGTTTGATAGAGCAGTGGTACGCTATTAAATTCTGAAGTGAATTCTAAAGTGAAATTCGGTAAATCTGCCAGAGATTAGTTAGTTATGATCAAGCAGGCTTCCCCAGATGTTGCTTTAGCAAGGAGTGGTGTGTTACGGTGGCACCAAATATTTTTGGAGGGCTGAGAAGAGGTCCCTGATGAAGACCGAGCTTGGAGACCTGCGACTTCGACAAACACCAACAATGTTACTCGTGCGCGCAAAGTTTTGAACGCAGACCGTCGACTAAGTATTCGTTTAAGGAGGCAATCTACCGAATAAAACACGCCAATCAGCATGCACCTCGGATCTCAAGGTTTTTCCAGACAATACCTTCCGTGAAGCCCTCAAAGCTTGGAAATTACGCTGGCGGCGCTGCTTCGAAGCAGAAAGAGCTTATTTTGAAAGTTTTAAGAGAATTGTAACGATCAATCCTATTACGTTCCAGACAAACCCTGTATGCTACTAAGTAAATATTACTTACTTACATATGTATATCTGTATTTATTATATTTGTGCTCTTACATCCAAGTGTGAAAAAAGGCGAAATCGGACCACAAGCATGCGCCATATCGTTACAATTTTAAATTCCATATGTTTCTTTAACTTTATCTACACTAATATTATAAAGAGAAAATACTTGATTGAATGAAAATTTAAAAGTGTATGTATTAGAAAAAAATCATGTTATGGGCGGCGCCCCACTCGGCAAGGCTGCAATTAATATGAGACGTAGGCGTCATTGAGCCTGGAGAGGAGAGCCAGTGTCATGAATTATAGTGTAGCGCACCTCACACGCTCAGTGGGCTCCCTTGTGATCGTGTGCGGATTTGAATATTAATTATTATCTATTACATATGTATGTCCTCTTCTCAAAGTGGGAAGGCAAATTAAGGGATCTGCTTGTAGTATAAAGAGTATACCAACAAGAACGACGTGATGTTAAAATAAAACAAGAAAAAACGTTAACTTCGGTTGCACCGAAGCTAAATACCCTTCACAGGTGCATTTCTGTTAGTAACTATTTGTTCAGTTTGTATGGAAGCTATATGCTATAGTCAACCGATCTGAACAATTTCTTCGGAGATTACATTGTTGCCTTAGAAAATAATATATACCAAATTTCGTGAATATATCTTGTCAAATGTGAAAGTTGTCCATACAAGAACTTGATTCCGATCGTTCAGTTTGTATGGCAGCCATATGCTATAGTCAACCGATCTGAACAATTTCTCCGGAGATTACATTGTTGCCTTAGAAAATAATATATACCAAATTTCGTGAATATATCTTGTCAAATGTGAAAGTTTTCCATATAAGAACTTGATTCCGATCGTTCAGTTTGTATGGCAGCTATATGCTATAGTGGTCCGATATCGGCCGTTCCGACAAATGTGCAGCTTCTTGAAGAGAAAATGATGTTTGCAAAATTTCAAAACGATATCTTAAAAACTGAGGGACTAGTTCGTATATATACAGACAGACGGACAGACGGACATGGCTAAATCGACTCAGCTCGACATACTGATCATTTATATATATACTTTATAGGGTCTCCGACGATTCCTTCTGGGTGTTACAAACTTCGTGACAAACTTAATATACCCTGTTCAGGGTATAATAAAACACTCAAATGTGCACTATTATGTTATGCAGATAATTTTATGACACCAAGGCTCCATTTGCATATCTCTTTATTTAAAGAATATACTATAGAGAGTCTTACGGCGTTCGTCAACGTGATAGGTTGTCTTAAGTTTCGCGGTCTATATCGTGTGCTATTGTTGGCATTGTGACTTGTTTTGATTGTGCTCATTTCTTATATACTTGTGTTATAAGTATTCTGTGAACATTTTGAATATAATATATAAATAGTTATAAATAATACATTAAAGTGTAATTGCCCTTGTGGGTGCGGCCGGCATGGAGGGTAATGAAGCTGATGGAGCCTACACATTACCCACTACCGAACACTTGCCCACTAATAATAATTTTTGTATGTTACCAACAACAGTAACTATCAGCAAAACCAATTTCCAGCGCTTCCGAGTGTTACATCTAATGAACAAATACTACCTACACTTAGCGGCAATTTTGCTACACCTAAACATAGAAACCCAACAAAGAGAGTAAATAGTTCATTACCTTATCCAATGGTAAAGAGAAATTTGTTGGGTGAAATGAATTCGCAAAATCGCTTTGCAATATTTAACGACCTGGAGTTTAACGTTTTAAGAGACCCAAGAGTGATTGCTCCGGCTGAGAACACAGAAGAGATAAGTACTGAAAATTTGAATGCGAATAAGCACTCAAAAGCAACTTCGCAACAGAGAGCGGCTAAACAACAAAAAGTCGCAGAATATTGTCCACCTATCTTTCTTTATAAGAGCGCTATCACACGAAGCAACTTTTGTTGCTAATTCTCGGGCGATTCTCTTTTGCTGTCGCCCAGTACCTTCACACGAGCAACTTGTGTTGCGCAACTCTGTTTGAGTTTTTTTCTCATTCTCTTTCACTTTACTTTAACCCATTGTCTACTCTTTACTTTAACCCATTGTCGTTTCTTTTTCCTAATAGGTATTTGGGCCGCTCTATCACATATATTAATCAGTTCTGTCAATTAAGAAATACATTTTATTTATAATTCAAAATTAAAACAAAGATTATATGACAGACTTTCACATATATCACCCTTTTCACTATCGTCTGAATCAATTTGTATGGCTTCCTCCATACATTTCACAATATCTTTAATTAATTCGATTTTTTCGTCATACTCCATTTTCTAAAATATTTATATTATATTATGTATATCTGTATACACATTTGCAAATTACTTACCAAAAGATGAAATTAAATTTTTTAAATATATTCAAAATATTAATTTCAAAAAATGTACGTAAATGCAACTATGTACTACGAAAGAAAGAACATGAATGCCGAAAAACGTCGCAGCGAACTGTTACGAATAAAAACACAAAGCGAGTTGCTGAACACTGGAAACTCAGCGCGATTCTCCTCTCCTCGTCGCCCCCTCGCCTATAAACCAAGAGTTGCCGCAACTAAAGTTGCCGTGTGTGATAAGGGTATAATATAGATGTGAAGAATTTAATTGATCAACTCAAGTTGAAATATCCCCAAGTGGAATTCAAGGTTATAAATAAATCCAAATATAAAAGTAAACTTCTTATTAAGGATTTGGATATCTATTTACAAATGATGGAGCAACTGAAAGAAAAAAAAGTTAATTCTTATTCAATGACCCCAAAACAATTAAAAGTAGCAAGCATAATTTTACGAGGGTTACATTACAATATGTCTGCTGATGAAATTAAGCAAGAATTGGACGAAATTTGCCCTTCAACAGTGGCATCTGTAAATAAATTTGTAACGAATTATTCAAAGAAAACAGGCGTTGATACAGGACTTTTCTTAGTTACTTTGAATCAAGGCTTTGAACTGAAAGCCATTGCTAAAATTAAAACTATAGCATATTAAATGGTTACGTGGGAAAAGCCCAAGGTTAACGCAAATACCATTCAATGTCGCAACTGCCAGCAATGGGGCCATGCCGCTAAAAACTGCAATAGAGCTTTTCGTTGCATGAAATGTAATGAAAATCATAAAGCGGAAGCCTGTATGATCCAAAAAGATGATGGCTCTCAAGCCTTTTGTGTGAATTGCATTACTTTGGGTCATCCGGCTAATTGGAGGGGATGTCCAGCTTTTAAACGTTATTCAAAATTTAAAAATAAGAATAATAATTTGTCAAATAATATTAATTTAAAAGCGCAAAATAATGTATATTCTGCTTTAAATAATCATTCTTTTGTATCTAAAGGCAAATCATTTGCTAGCCAATTTTACAATGTAGATAGTAATAATCGATATAGTCAATCACCAAATATGCGTAAACCTAAATTAATAGAAGACTTTCTTGCTGTCGCTAAACGAATACTTGAACCTGTAACGGATACTATTGAAGACAGGATACAAAAATTCTTGGATAACTGTAATTCTTTATCTAAAGACGATCTCAGAGATCAATGCTGTCAGTTACTATCTGAAGTAAGAACAAAATATGGGTTTTAAGCAATTAAAATTAGTAACTTTTAAAGTTGGCTCTTTAATTAATAAGTTGAGAGTGCTCGAATTGCAATTCTTTTTGGACAGTGAAAGCATTGATATTGCTTTTATTCAGGAAACTCATCTTAACTCAGATATTCCCGTTTCTTTAAGACATTTTTCTATATATAGAGATGATGCTAAACAAGGTTTGCTAATTGCGATACGGAATAACATAACACATAGTAGAATTTATAGTCCTTTTGCTCAATTTTCTTCTTTATTTATTAAAGTTCAGGTTATTATCAATTCAAGGAAAACAGATTTATTAATTGGTAATGTTTATATTCCCTCTAATATGTCAGTTAATAATCTACAACAAGGTTTGAATGTCCTTGCGAATTTCATTTCAAATTTTTTTGCGTCAATTCTAAGAGGTGATTTTAATGCAAAATGTGTTGATTGGGGTGACTCGCAAACGAATTCTAACGGGATACGCTTATCTGATTGGTTACAAAGCTCGGATCAAAATCTAGTTAGATTTTGCGGTAGAAAACCTTCTTACCCCGGAGGTCAATCGTATCTGGACCATTTTCTTTTGTCTTTACATATAATAGATTTCAATATTAAAAACTTTAAAGTTTTCCTAGGTTCCTCCTTCTCTGACCACCTTCCCCTTATTCTTCATATAGAAATTCCAAATGTTGATCTTTTATTTAATTGTGCGAAGTTTATTGTTAAAACAGATTGGACATCTTTTGCAAATGATTTCAATCAGGATTTGGCTGAAAGACTTCCTCCAGCAGATATTAATCTTACTAATATTGAAATAGATAACTACATGGAAAAGTTTGTTGAACATTAGGCATTGTCGAGATTACAAATTCCTGCATTACAAAGCATATAGAATTTTCTCCTTTTTATAATAATCAAATTAAGAAATTAATTGCTATTAAGCATATGTGGCAAAAAAAATTAAAAAAAAAAAATTATCATACATCCGCACATAGAACTTCTCTGGAATACAAATTAATTTCATCTCAAATTTATTTTATTAAAGTGCTTCTGCAGGATTGGATTGGTAAGTCGGTTCCTTGAAACTATTACACCAGGACCTCATGCTTTTAGGAAAATTTATAGAGCGGCTAAGATGAAACCGAATGTTTTTTGTGATAAGTTTTTGGTTAATAATGTGGAGATTTATGAGGATAAGGCAAAGGCTCTAGTGTTCAAATCTGATTACGAAAGTATTTATTCGGAGATAACTCCTAATTGTGCTTCAGTCAGTCGTGTGGAAAGAACCCTGGATGCGCATGATCATATTCTTGGTGGTAATATTGTTGATTTATCTCCACGTCTTACATCGCTTGATCCTCCAACAAATACTAATAAGCTTTTCATAAATAAATATATTTTAAAAGACACAATTATTTCACTGAATTCAAAGCCATCTGCAGGACCAGATGGCATTTCGAATTCTTTAATTAAAAAACTGCCAGAAAATGCTATCAAATTTCTACTTATTATATTCAATAATTGCTTAAATAATGGATATTTTCCATTAAAATGGAAAGTTGCCAAGACATGCACTTTTTAAGTTCTCCAATGATGTATTGGTAAATTTAAGGAATAAACTTTGTACTGTAGCAGTATCATTAGATATAGAAAAAGCATTCGATCGTCTTTATCATAGAGGGCTTATTTTTAAGCTTGTTCAGATTGGTTTTGATCATGGCATTATTAAGATTATTTCAAGTTTTTTGTCATATAGGAAATTTTTTGTGCTTATTAATGATTGTTCCTCGGATCTTGGCAATTGTGGAGTTCCACAAGGCTCTATTCTAGCTCCCTTGCTTTACAATATTTTTATGTTGGATTTTCCACATAGTCACAATAATTCATTAAGTATTCTGTATGCTGATGATGCTTTAGTTTATGCTCATAACAAATTCCCTACCTTGGCATTGCGAATGGTGGAGAATCATCTAGAAAAAATTAATAATCACCTTCAAACCTAAAAACCTTCATCAACTTATTTAAATTCAATTTTCATGCTAACGACATGGTGAAAAAATCTAATAACCGTTTTCATGCCTTATCAATGATAATGAAAAATACAAGTTTAAGCACAAGAACCATAATTTTGATTTATAAAGTGGCTCTCCGTCCAGTCTTAATGTACGCTTTGCCGATTTGGTTTCATTTTTCGCCTTCTTTGATGAAAAAAATTGAAATATTTGAACGTAAAATTATAAGATTTTGTTTAAACAAAAACTTCATTCACTTTAAAAAGAGATACTCAAATAAATATATCTATTCAAATTCTAAAGTACTCATTTTTAATAAATATGCAATAAGAGCAATATTAAGGTTTTTCGACCATGCTCGTAATTGTGACAATCCATTGATTTCTGATGGTATCTTGTCGCAGTCGAGTCATACTTGGGTCAACAGCAAGTATTTGTCTCCACTTGGTATTAGTAAAGAAAATATAATAAATGATGTTAATCATCCAGAAGCCTTCTGCTCAAACTTTTATGTAAAATCAACACCTGGTTCACACAGGGGCTAGTTTGAGCATAAGCTTTATTTGCTATTATAGCTTGTAAGACTTCTTTTTTAATTAGTTTTAAGTTTTAAGTTAGTTTTAAGATTGAGTCGTACCCCTCAGAATACATTTAAAAATGTCGGGAGCAAGCAGTTATTGTAATTTTTTTTTTTCCTTTAGATTAAGATCTGTTTTCGGAAACTTTTGTTTAAGATAAAATATGTATAGTCTTAAGTATAACTTTCTACTTTTGTAAATAATTTGTATTTTTGTTTCTTTTTGGTCTCAATAAATGAATTTGATTTGATTTGATTGAATATACTATATATATACTACTTTACAAACGAAATGTGGTATATATATATATATAAGGGTGCTTAAAAAAATTGTTGAAATTTTGTTTCAACTCTTACCCCTCAAATGTAAGCGATTGACAAACAAAAAATCCACCTCAAGCCAGGCTCTGTAGCTTAACTCTAGGGGGTCGCTATTTTTTTTTTAGGTTCCATTACATTTAACATAGGAATTTTCGTTTTTTCATTCAAACTAAATTTCACCAACTAATTTTCGTTTCTCAAAAATAGCCATCACATATTCAGAAAGTTCACTTTTCAAACTTTAATAATTAATCAGAAAAATTTTATTCAAAATAGTCTCCTTCTGCTTCAATACAGCTTTTTGCACGGTCCAAAAGCATGTGGAACGAGTGTTTTAGCTCTTTGGCCGGTATGGCCACCATATGCCGATGCAAGCCTATTGAATGGCCTCCACGTCTGTATAACGCTTTCCTTTCATGGGCAAATGCATCTTTCCGAAAAGGAAGAAGACGCGCACGGTGCCATATCAGGTTAATACGGGGAGGAACCGCTTAAATGATTTGTTGAATAAGATTTTTTTTTCAAAAAATCGTCCTTCGAATGTCGGATTCTTAGCAATTTTTGGTCATCAGTCAATTTGTGTGGAACAAACCGTGCACGCACCTTTCGTAAGCCCAAATGTTCGGTCAAAATGCGATAAGTCAATGTTTTGGAGATGTTCAATTCCATTTCCATGATTGGCCCACATGTTGATCGTCATTTCTGTCCTCACGACCACTTTGAAAACGTTGAAACTACTCGTGCACTATGCTACGGGATAGGCAGTCATCGCCATAAACTTGTTTCATCAATTGAAACGTTTCGGTAAAAGTTTTATGAATTTTGAAACAAAATTTAATGTTGGCTCTTTGTTCGAAGCTCATTTTCATACCGAAAACACAAACATACTGACACTTCAAATGCAATAACTTCACTTCCAATCTATGAAATTCTCACTGGACAACCAATAAACACAGCAGATAAACCAGTCATCATATACGAGGGGTGTTCAAAAAGTATCGCGAATTTTGTGTTTTTTCAAAAATTATTTATTTATTCATGAATATCTATTTTGTCCCCTTCAAAGTAATCCCCATGAGATATTATACACTTGTGCCAAGGGTTTTTCCAATCTTCGAAGCACTTCAAAAAATCACTTTTTTTATCTTCTTCAGCTCCTCCATCGATGCCGTCTTTATCTCGTCAAGAGAAGCGTAACGTCGTCCTTTCATGGGCCTCTTCAGTTTAGGGAGCAAGAAAAAGTCACAGGAAGCCAGATCTGGGGAATACGGTGGCTGCGGCATCATTAGTGTGTTGTTTTTGGCCAAAAAGCCGCGCACAAGCAACGATGTGTGTGAGCAGGGGCGTTATCATGGTGCAAAAGCTAATTTTTGTTCTTCCACAAATCCGGGCGTTTCTGGCGGATTGCCTCGCGCAAATTGCACATAACTTGCAGGTAATATTCCTTATTGACCGTTCTTCCCTGTGGCAAGAACTCATGATGCACCACGCCCCTGCAATCGAAGAAAACTCTCTGTTGCGATTCGCAATACTTTTTGAACACACCTCGTAGATGGCGCCACCAGTCCCGTTTACTTTGGAACTTACCTTGTACCTGCATTTTTGTCATTTTAGTAACCCCTTCACTACGACACAAAAAACTCTACGTTATCGAAAGTATTTACTGTCATTTTCTGTTTTAGCAAACCACAACTAGCAAGAAATATCAAAATGAATGTAAACTAGTGTTATTATTTCTATTTATGCATACTTATGTAGATCTACTGTATTTAAGGAAATTTGAGCACTTTTCGTAGATTATATGTCCAGTGTCAAATCTGTTCAAGTTTTGTAACTTAATTTGTGACTTGTGATGTTCTATCAAGTTATCTAACGTCCTCCAGAAGATGATATAATTCTCGTAAGGAGGGCCATTTGGCAATATTATACAAATGCCTCATACACTCTGTTAAATTTACATGATAAAAAACAAAAAAAAAAAATGCCACCGAACGCATTCACAATTTCCATCATTGAGCTCAATCAAATTGACCATTACATAAAATTAATAGAATTTTTTTTTTAGATTTAAGACAATAACTATCTAAGCTAAGGCTAAGTTTGGGTGTAACCGAAAATTTTATACTCTCAAAGTTGTATGGAAATCTTATGTGGGAAAATTAACATAACTTCCCACATAAGAATTGCACTTTTTGTTTATGAGAATACATTTTGTTTACATTGCAACATTCTGCTGAGGCATAAGTTCATTCCCAGTCACTGCGGTCAGCAGGGGTAATCCGACACTTGCCTATGTCACCAGCGACTGTATTGGCGTATGCTCATTTGGCTTGCCGGATATAGCAGCAGACACTTACGCGCTCAGCTTTTAGATTCTATTACAGTTCAATAATATTTCTCAGTTCAGTTTGCATTTTTTTCTTTACTAACATAGAAACCACTTAAGCAGTTACAGCCGAGTTAACAACAGCGCGCCAGTCATTTTTATTTTCAAAAGGTGGTGCCGATTGGAGATTCCAAGCGAAGCGAGGTCCTTCTTCATCTGGTCTTCAATTGCCTACTTACTCCGATGTAGCACCTGTTGGAAAGAGATATTCTGCATTGGATTTCGAGGCTAACTGTTAAAGGTGACAGTCGCGAGTGCGACGATTGTTGGTTTGATTACAGGAGATATTTCGTCTTGCCCTGGTTCACCATAGGACTAGTTTTCTTCGCTGCCTTATCCGTTGTGGAGAAAGCAGAACTAAGGTTGTTAAGGCCAATGATATCAATATCGTTAGCATACGCAAGAAGTAGTACCTTTTCTGTTTATTTCTGCAGATCGAATTATTTTCTCCAGCAACAGATTGAAGAAGGCGCACGAAACGCAGTCGCCTTGCAAGAAACCTAGTTTGGTATCGAATGGCTCGGAGAGGTAATTTCCGATCCTGATGGAGCTTTTGGTGTTGCTCAACATCGGCTTATTTATTTATTTAGTTAAGTCTATGAACATTAATTCTTACGGACTAATGGAGAATTAGGATGCAAATTAGAATTCTAAAATAATTAAATTGCAATTACATAAGTAGATAACTTAAACTAAAAAACGGAATTGAGGGTATTAATGAAGGATACCCTAGAGTGCGAAAAGTCCAGAAGAACTTTCTCGGAAATCGAGTTAAACTCACGCATAGCACGCTTGAGAGGAGCATATTCAGCAAAATTACTACTTTCCATCTTATAATAGAATGGGGGAATAGATCTAAGACAACGCTGGGGAGTATTGAAGTAAATTTTCCTTAATAAATAGGGACAGTCAATACCTTAATTGCATTTAAGCTGGTATTGGGTTAACAAACTTTAAGAAGCAGAGAGCAAATTTAAGAAAAATCTTTTGAACACGTTCGAGCCTATTAATCGACAAAAAAACATGTATACAGTAATTTTAACGTGTAGAGGTCGGAAAAATTTACAACATTTCGCAGGACAAAGCGATGTGATTACTGAAAGAAAATCTGTTGTCAAAGATTAACCCAAGATCAAAGACAACATCCTTTCTAACGGGTGATTTTTTTGAGGTTAGGATTTTCATGCAGTAGTATTTGACAGATCACGTGGGATGTCAGACATGGTGTCAAAGAGAAAGATGCTCAGTATGCTTTGACATTTCATCATGAATAGACTTACTAACGAGCAACGCTTGCAAATCATTGAATTTTATTACCAAAATCAGTGTTCGGTTCGAAATGTGTTTCGCGTCCGTGTCCGATG
The DNA here is from genome assembly GCA_037783105.1 of Bactrocera zonata. Classification (NCBI taxonomy): domain Eukaryota; kingdom Metazoa; phylum Arthropoda; class Insecta; order Diptera; family Tephritidae; genus Bactrocera; species Bactrocera zonata. Next base: position 347,333 of record JBAWJQ010001181.1, on the reverse strand, counting down.
AGCGATGAGGCTCATTTCTGGTTGAATGGCTACGTAAATAAGCAAAATTGCCGCATTTGGGGTGAAGAGCAACCAGAAGCCGTTCAAGAACTGCCCATGCATCCCGAAAAATGCACTGTTTGGTGTGGTTTGTACGCTGGTGGAATCATTGGACCGTATTTTTTCAAAGATGCTGTTGGACGCAACGTTACGGTGAATGGCGATCGCTATCGTTCGATGCTAACAAACTTTTTGTTGCCAAAAATGGAAGAACTGAACTTGGTTGACATGTGGTTTCAACAAGATGGCGCTACATGCCACACAGCTCGCGATTCTATGGCCATTTTGAGGGAAAACTTCGGACAACAATTCATCTCAAGAAATGGACCCGTAAGTTGGCCACCAAGATCATGCGATTTAACGCCTTTAGACTATTTTTTGTGGGGCTACGTCAAGTCTAAAGTCTACAGAAATAAGCCAGCAACTATTCCAGCTTTGGAAGACAACATTTCCGAAGAAATTCGGGCTATTCCGGCCGAAATGCTCGAAAAAGTTGCCCAAAATTGGACTTTCCGAATGGACCACCTAAGACGCAGCCGCGGTCAACATTTAAATGAAATTATCTTCAAAAAGTAAATGTCATGAACCAATCTAACGTTTCAAATAAAGAACCGATGAGATTTTGCAAATTTTATGCGTTTTTTTTTTTAAAAAGTTATCAAGCTCTTAAAAAATCACCCTTTACCACCTTTGAGAATAGGAGTAATGCATGTCAATTTCCAGTCAGAAACAAAATTCCCAGAGGAGAGAGACTTATTGAAGATAAGCATGAGAGGATATATCAAGGCAGTACAAATTTTTATAAGTACAGGCGGAAGCCCATCCAAATCCAATTTGGAGGAAGACTTAATATCACAAATAGCCTTGGCAATATCATCTTGTGAAAGACACAGTGAGCCAAAATTTATGGATGGGAAATTATTAGCTGAAAAAGTAGAACTAATACCGGGATCATTGTCAACAATACTTCGATTTGAAAAATTCAGCAAGCAAGTTGGAGATTTCGCCAGGAGTGCATGCTGAATTATCACCCCAGCGCAAAGCAGAGGGAATGGCCGAACACGCTCTTCTAGATTTTACAAATTTCCAAAAGAACTTGGGGTTTGACTTAATTGTAGACTCCGTACTACTAATAAACCTTTTATAGAGATACGTATCTAATTCATTAAACAGTTTTGTGTAGTGCTGATATTGAACAAAGCAAACATAAGATTTAGTCGAAAAGAATTTTCTGTAGTATTTATTTCTAAGATTTTTTAAACGTTTGAGGTCTTTAGTGTACCAAGGCAACTTATGTGGTAGTATGTGTTTGAGCGGGATATTATAATGACAAAGTTCCTGAATTGATTTCTTAAAAATGGAGAAACTATTAGCTGTAACTAGTCCCGAAAGTAAATCATCCCATTTAATCTCAAAAAGCAGATTGTTGAGTCATTCAAAATCACAAAATGCAAAATTAAAGCCAAGCCCATCAATCGGTTTAACCGGAGCGAAAAGATAAGTATCCAATCCAATTAATTGAAGAGAATCCACCAAGAAACCCAAATTTTAAATTATCACTGAGAAAGACTAAGTCAAGAAATCGATCGAGACTATTTGAGAATGAGGTGATTTGAATCAGATTGAGACTAAGCAAGCTATCGATGAGAAATAACTCGTGAGTAGACGAAAAATGGGAAGGAATAAGAGCAGGACTATAAGAACAACCAGACCAGACGATATTGCTTAAATTTAAGTCACCCAGAACACAAATATTATTATCTTTCACCTTATTTAATACCAGTGAGGAAATATTATTTGCATGCAACTTATACAACTCTAGAGGACTATTAGGAGGGTTGTATGAGACTGCAATGAACAGAGCGTCATTGACACAAATACATAGTTGGTCCAGAATAGTATCATCATTATCAAGCCAGCCATTAAACGAGGACGATATTTGCGATGCACTGCTAAGAGAACACCACCCCCTCTAAGACAGCCAGTTTTTTTCGTGATCTCTGTCCTTACGGAAGACATAATAGAGATTTGAATCAAAATATTCACTTTCAAAGTAACTAGAATTCAGCCAAGTCTCCACAATAACGATAATATCGAAATCCAAATGTGAAGAAAAGTTGCGAATAATATTTGATTTACACCTAATACCCGATAAATTTTGGTAGTACACCTTAAGACAGGATCCAGTTGAGGAAGGTGCAGAAAACGCATGAATAAAATCGTGATTAACAGGCGCATCAACTAATCTGCAGCGCTGTTTTCCCCTCCCTTTGGAAAAAACTTAAAGGGACTCAACTTTATGCCCGAAGGCCACGCTGAGGAGGAGAAAACGGCATTAAAAAAAGATGGGGACACACCTAACTTAAAGTTTATCCTCTTAAGATTATTAACGTCAGTATCTTTCTTAATTAATTTATAACATTAAAGATGCTCTCTATCAACATTAGCATGTTTAACAACAAAAGATATAATATCTTCTTTGTTGACTGAGTTGTCTGCCTACAAGTGAATCCATTTCTTGGGTATGACGACATCAAGTTCACAATTGGCATTAATACCAACAACAGTTGAAGAAGCTGGGGATTTTTTGTTCCTAGTGCTTACTTTTAACTTAAAATTTCCATTAGCAGTAATTGAAGTAGTCGAGTTTCGTTTAACAGAATCATCAACGGCAACTGATTGAGCAGCATTGACAGCGACAGAGGGGCGATCTGGTTTAGCAGCAACTGTTGGATTGTTTTTAGCTTTCGAGTGAGTGTTGATATTCCTAGCAACAGCGTCAGCATATGTTTTGGCGTAATTGACAGCATTGGGAGCAGCAGCAGGTCAAGCCGATAATACCAGAAGAAACTGAAACAGCAACGTTGTGCGGAGCTGTATTTGTACCACCATCAGCAACAATAGAGAATACGGAGCAAGCAGCAGACGGAGCGGCAGAGATTGCATACGGTGTAGCGGGAGCCAGATAATCCATACTCACATTATCAGTGGGAGCAGAAACAACAACGTTAGGTGACAGAGCATTTGTACCCACAATAGTCGTAAAAGTGAGAATGCAGTTAGCAGTAGTTGAAGCTGCAGAGAAAGCTTTCGATATAGCGAGAACGAGATAATTCACACTCACATTATCAGCAGCATTTGTACCAACAGCAGTCGCAGCAGTGAGAGTGGGGTTGGCAGCAGAGAGAACATTCGAAGCTGGTACAGAGAACTTGCCGTTATCGGACAATTTCTTTTGTACAATGTAGATCTCTGATTTAAGGTCATTAAGCTTAACGATTGTTCACTTCTCAGTGACCTTAATTCCAATACAAGAGAATTAAGCACCACATTTACCTCATTAGTATTATAAGGCTCTAACAAAGATTCAGTTACTTCGTTGTTTAATTGTTCAGCATTTTGTTGTTGCCAATTTAAAATTTGAGAACACTCAGCGTTACGCATTGATGGCGACGCAGGCGGCGAACGAATGGAATTTCGCCGAAATACCGCGCACACTTTACAATATAAAGCATTTTTGGATTTCAGCAAAAAATCCACATCAGCCTGTGATAAATTCACACACGACAAGTGGAAGAATTGATTTCATTTATTGCAGCTGATCTTGGGTTGAGCACCATCAACTCTATGCCCGCAAACACACGGCATTAAAATAGATAAAATAATATTTAGAACGCGGAGCAGAGAAAAAATATGACTGTTCACAGTGACGACCGATCGACTTCTTACATGATTCCATCCTTTGTATTTTACTAATAATAAATATATTTGTTCCGGCCACGCTGTTAAAATATTGCTTTCTTAATGACCATGGAAGCACTCAACATAATTGGCGCCCAACGAACAAGAATATACACTCTTAGAGCGGAATGTGCCGTCATATTAATGAGTATTAATCAAGTGCAAGAGCTAGTGCAGATCGCTGTCACCCAAGCATTTACGCAGCAGGAACAAGGAGTTTGTGCATTCAAGCGCTACAAGTGGAAGTTTATTAAAAAATTTCGGTAAAACCAGAAATCAGGTGCGATATTCCTCACGATATAATTAAGTCAATTCTCGAGTTTAATGACACAGAAGTCGGAGACGCGTACGAGCTGTTTAAACCCTTTAACGGCAGCTGCTCGTATTTCCAAGCGGTAAAAAGAATCAGAAATAAAGTAAAGAATGCAGCTAAAGCAGTACTTAATTTCGACGCAATCACAGCTCGGCTAGATGTGTGACACAGTGGCTACATTGCTTAACGATAAAATTAGGGCAAACGCACTCTACGCCTTCATTTCTGGCTTTAAAAAAGCTCTTAAGGCCATTGTTTTTCTGGCACAGCCAAAATATTTAGCATCTGCATTAGCACTAACCAGAGAAGCAGAGTAGAGCATAAATCGCAATATTTTTTCGGCATCTTATGCCTAATCTTTAGCAAAAAAAGAACAGTGGAGGGAAATTAAAGAAATCGATTTCACGCAAAACAAGGCAGAAATTATAAAGATGAACGACCTTTAATGTTTACGCAGGCAGTCAGATAGGGAAACAGGACCAAGACGGCAGCGATTGGCCTGATTCGCAAGAATATCAAAAGTCTGTGGAAGCCTCTGTAATCGAAAACAAAGACGATAGCGGATCATGCGACGATGACTCATTGCATTTCTTAGAGTTCGCACCCTGCCATATATCAAGCGAAAGCTGGGTGGGAAAAATATGAAAATATTAATTGGCACAGGGTCAGAAAAAATTACATTAAGCCCATAAAGTAACTACTAGAAGTAATTTCTGTCGAAAGCTCTTTCTCCGTAAGCCGATACATGGTTCGCACAAAGCAACCAGTAAGTGCATTATGAAAATTTTTCGCCAAATCTCTATTTGATGCAATTATAGGATTCGACTTAACCACACTATTAATTACTATCTATATCAATTGCAGTATCATTGCAGTGTAATAGCCCTGACAGACGAGCAAAATTAATGCGCCTTAAGCAACGCTAATGCGAATTGAAATTTTATTGTGACAGATGGCAGGCTTGTGCATTTAGACAGCTGATAGTGAAATTTGTTTCTTTATTAAAAAAAAAAGTGAAGTAAAAATGAATAAAATAAATTATTAAAAGAAATTTTGGTAATTTTGGAAAATCAATGTAAATTTAACGAAAAAATTCGTTTATTATTATCTACGTTAAAAGATAATAGAGTGAAATTAATAGCAATAATTGATTGTAATGCGGAAAAAGTGTGCAAAAAAGTTAAGAATATTGGAATAATGGATGGCAAAAGTGCGACATCTGTCAATAAATAGCAAAAATCGGCCATCTTCGTTTTCTGTTGACGTTACAGTTAGAACTCTCCTGAGTTCTTTTATTTACAATTTTTATTTAAGTTGTTTTCTTCTTTACCATTCTTGTAATGATTTCTATTATTATCATTACTATAATTATTAATATTAGGTTGACACCATATTATACATTTTTATGGTATTTCATTCTTCAATATCTTTTACATTTTCAATATTCAATAATGCGATGCCATTAAATGTCAGCTTTGGTAGCTCTGGTTTAATCTTTCATCAGGATACACAATGGTACGAATATATTCTGTTTTATTATTTTTATATTCTTGTTGCAAAATTTCTATTTTACAATTAACAAATTTAATTACATATTTATTATTTAGTGCGATTCTTCTATCATCGCCGTTTTGTTTCATTACTTCGTTATGTGCATTTCTTATTATTACTGTATCATCGTTCAATAAAACCTTTTCTTTAATGCACTTAAACTAAATGTATCTTCATCCCTTTCGTTTGAGTTTTCAATATTTGCCAATTTCATTGGTCTTTTAATATTCGTCGGATGAACGTTATGTAGTGGATTAATTCGGTAATACGGTTGATCTTTATGCCGTACTCTTTTGTAGTTTTTTATTGGACCTTCTCTTCTTGTTTATGCATATATAGTCTTCCCTTTCTTTGTTTCTTTTACCTATACAGTTTCTTTTGAACGTTTCCATTCGCATCTTAAAAACGTTGGAAGGCACTTCATCTCTTGCCATTCGGTGTGTGCATTTGATGGTAGAATGATATCGATCGTTATAATTTCCTATAACAACCTGCATTCTCATCTCTGTTGAAAGATCGGGGTCCTCAATTCCTGTTAGTTTCTCCAACAAGGTTGAGTGCAATCTCTCAACTTCCGCATTTACTGTATGGCTGTTTGGCTTTGTGAGATGAACCTGTATTCCTTCATCCCAAAGATATGCCAGTAAGCCTTCTGCCTTAAATTCGTTGTCCATAATGACTCTCTTTGGCTTACCGACTTTCGAAAAATTGTCAATCATTATTGCTTTCTTTCTGGGCCAGTTTCTATCTGTTGTTTTATAGACTGCCGCAAATTTTGTAAGCTTATCAATTACTGTGGCAAATGACTGATTTTTAAAATGAAAAATGTCCACATGTATTATTTTATTTTTATATGAAGGTGTCTCTGTTAGTTTAAACTTCGGCTTTATCGGTTTTCTGTCATATTTAATTTGCTTGCATTTTTCGTAATTACCTATAATTAGTTGCACATGTTCCCTTAATTTTGGATAGTATATTTTATTCTTAAGTGTATTGTAAGTCTCATTTATTCCGCTATGCATTGACTCATTACTTTGGTAAAGTGAAATTTGTTTATGCAGGTCTTCTTGTATAATTTCTGTTGCTCTTTTTGTACATTTTATGAATTGCAGCTTACTATTGCAAGAAAACATACTTATAGTAACAGTTGAATTTTGTGATAATCGACCTCCTCCACTTCGGAAAAATACCCACTTTTCCCCTGTCACTACGTCTCCGGAAAATACGTTCAATACGTTCTCCGTGTCAATAGGGTTAATCTCAATTATTTTCCTTTCATGTATTATTTGAACTTCAGTTTGGGGACTATATGTTATTATAATTTGGATCTTATACTTATTGACAATTTCTTCTTTTATGAAGAAATGTTCTAACAGCTTCTCTTCTGCGGAATGTATTGTATCTGACATTTCCAAATTGGATTATTTCTCATTGCTTTCGTCGATTTTTGAAGAGTTTTCAATCTGGCTTAAAAAATCAGCTACTATATTATTTTTCCTTTTCTGACATTTCATTTCATGATTGAACTCTTGCAGTTTCAGCAGCCACCTTTGGTGACGTTGTGAAAACTCCCTACCTTTATCTTTATTATTTGAAAACGCTAACATATTGGGCTATGATCAGTTATAATTTTAAATTTTGTGCCATATATGTACGGCTTGAAATAAGTTATTGAATATATAATGGCTAGAAATTCTTAATCTGTTGTAGCGTATTTCTGTTCATGGTTATTTAACGTTTTGCCAATGTAGCACACTGGCTGACCTTGTTGAGAAAGCACTGCACTTATTGCGTAATCACTTACATCCGTTGTAATAGTAAATTCCTTATCATATTCAGGAAATTTTAAAATTGGATGCGATGAAATTAATGTTTTCAAATTTTCAAAACTAGCTATGTACTGCGGATCTCTTGAATTTATTTTATAACCTTTTTTTAAATATTTAATCATTGGATAGGCTACTTTCGAATAGTCTTTAATAAACTTCCTATAATAACCAGTGGCTCCCAAGAAACCTTTTAATTGTTTTTCAGTTCTAGGTATTTTCAAATTTGGTATTGCTGCTATCTTGTCCTGATTTGGCTTAATCCCCTCTTTTGTTAAGGTATGCACCAAAAATTTTGTTTCCCTCTTTAGAAACCTACATTTATTGACTTGAATTTTTAAATTATGTTCTTTTAACTTCGAAAATATGTTCTCTAATGAGTTTAAATGTTCGTCTAATGACGTAGGTAGCCGGATCATTCAGTATCTTTTTATGCATTAAAATTTGATGGTAACCTTTGGCTAGATCAAGAGTGCTAAAGTACTGTGCCTTGCCCAACTTGTCTAAGATTCCATCAATGTTTGGCAAAGGATATTTTTCATCGACAGTTATTTGATTTAGTCTACGGTATTCGATTACTAACCGAAATTTTTTTTCCCACGCTATCACATTTTTTTGGGTACTATGATAATAGGTGAACAATATTTACTCCTACTTTTCCGAATTATACCTTGTTTTTCTAGCTCCTTAATTTGCCTTATGGCTTCCTCCTCATGTTTCGGAGGTAACCTATATATTTTTGAATTGATTTGCTGGTTTGTGGGGGTTCTTATTTCATGGACCACCGTTTTTGTGTTTGTCACGGCATCTCCTTCTTTATACATTAATTTTTCATTCTTTAGCAATTTTTTAACCTCCTTTCGCTCATTTGATTTTAAATGATCCAATTGAATATTTTCCATTTTATTTTCTTCCAATTTTCAAACCAGTAAATTTATAAATTTCATTTGTTATGTCAGTCAATGATGTGATTGGTTGCACTGTACTACGAGGTGTGTTCAAAATGTATCGCGAATTTTGTGTTTTTTCAAAAATTATTTATTTATTCATGAATATCTATTTTGTCCCCTTCAAAGTAATCCCCATGAGATATTATACACTTGTGCCAACGGTTTTTCCAATCTTCGAAGCATTTCAAAAAATCATTTTTTTTATCTTCTTCAGCTCCTCCATCGATGCCGTCTTTATCTCGTCAAGAGAAGCGTAACGTCGTCCTTTCATGGGCCTCTTCAGTTTAGGGAACAAGAAAAAGTCACAGGGGGCCAGATCTGGGGAATACGGTGGCTGCGGCATCATTATCATGTTGTTTTTGGCCAAAAAGCCGCGCACAAGCAACGATGTGTGTGAGCAGGGGCGTTATCATGGTGCAAAAGCCAATTTTTGTTCTTCCACAAATCCGGGCGTTTCTGGCGGATTGCTTCGCGCAAATTGCACATAACTTGCAGGTAATATTCCTTATTGACCGTTCTTCCCTGTGGCAAAAACTCATGATGCACCACGCCCCTGTAATCGAAGAAAACTCTCAGTTACGATTCGCAATACTTTTTGAACACACCTCGTATATATGCAAATGTCCCTGCTGCTAATTGTTTTATTCGCTGAATTAGCATTCCCGAAAAAATGTCTTTCATAGTGTTACCATTTTCACTTAGTGCACTATATACTGTAATATTATATTATCTATTATTTCTTTTATACTTCTCCTTAATTCCGCTATGCTGAGTACTCTAAGCTCCGAAATTTCTTTCGTGATCGTCATTTGCTCCTTTGTGGGTCTGTTATGCCGCCTTAGCTTAATATGAAACTTGCCGTTTGCCTTTTGGCTTGAAAAACGCGGGAAACATTTTTCAAAGAGCCATCGATGCCATCCTGAGGGAGCACAAATATATGTTATGCTTATGTAAATGATGTAATATCTTTTTTAAAAACGAAACTGACCATGTCCAACATATTGATATGGTCTCAAAATGCTTGACTGATGCCAATATGAGCCCGCGGTCATTTTTGAGTTTAACTAGTTACTATAGGAGTTTTATTAAGGACTTTGGTCCAATAGCGAGAATAGAATTCTCGAAGGAGAAAATGGTTCGGTGAAAGAGCATATTTCCAAAGAAGTCTCGATAGAGTTTGACGAAATTCAACGTAATGCTTTCGAAAGATTGATTAATATCCTGGCATGTCATACTTATGTACCCAGATTTCAAGCAATCTTTGATTTAACTACTAACGCCTCCATAGATAGCATTGGTGCAGTTCTGTCTCAATGGGGCACACCCATTTCCATGGTTTTATGCACGCTAAAGAAAAGCGAAACACACTACGCCACGAAAGTGCGAGAGTTGTTCGCTATTGTGTAAGTTCTGGTAAATTGCAAAATTACCTATATGGAGCAAGATCACTGATCACTAGCCCCTTACTTTTGCCGTCTCAGATAGAAACACGAATGCCAAAATCAAACGATGAAAGGCATCCATTGAAAAACAAAAGGCAAAAGTGTTCTACAAACGAGACAAAGAAAATTATGTGGCGAATACAGTAAGACGCCGCAACGACTCACAGGGAAAATTCATTGACCTATGCCATCGAAGCGACAAAAAAAGCCTATAAAGGGCTATACCAGTGTAACGCATAAAAAATTAGGCGATTTTCGTGAATTTAAAAAAAGAAGTACTCGATCGAATGTTTGGAATTTCTTTGCACGTAATGAGGTATATGCTCAGCTATATTCTAAGACTTTTTTTTTGAAAAAAAAAATCGAATTTTTAAGTAAAAAATGGTCGTTTTTTTAATGATAAATTGACAATTTTCAATCAATCAAAAATATCGTAGGTCATTGTAAAGTAAACGTAAAACACTCAGTTTTAATTTGAAGTCGATCGGTCAATTTCTCGTTGAGTTATGATGTCAGCAATTTTGAAAAATGTCGTTTCGAGAAAAATGTGTTTAAAAGTTTCACTCATATAAGTTAGTACATACCTGCGAGCGGTCGCTCTTTAGAACGCTTCCATCCAAAAACTATTCAAGATACGACCTTGCCGATTTCACAGAATATTTTTGGATATATAAACTATTGGAAAAGCTAAAAAAAATTTTTTTTTGAAACTGTCATAATGGTATAGCCCTTTAAACTGTTTCAAAATTCAAATCGAAAATTCGGATTGAAACGACTTATGATACCCTTTGGCCAAAAAATAAGTCACCTTAGACCTTTCTCAGAAAAAACCCCTGTCAAAACACAAGGGTCACTCATTAACACAGACGTAGTAAACGTAATACACTGTGATCTACCAACACTAGCCAGTAGACATGATTTGGTTTCCCGGCAATCAAATTTCAGCACTGCAAAAATATCGTGGTGGACATTAGAGATAAAAACGAAATAATGGAAATTGTCACCACCGAACATAACAGCGCGAACAGAGCCACCCAGGAGAGTACTAAACAAATCCTTCGCGATTGTTATTTTCTAAAAATGATGAAGTTAACCAATGAAATAGTAATAAATTGCAAGATACGCACTAAAGGAAAGTACGATAGGCACTTCAAAAAACAAATGCCTGGGGAGACACCAATTCCAGCATACGCTGCAAAAATACTACACGTTGATATATTTTCAATTGACAAAAAAATCTTTCTTATTTGCACTGACCAATTCCGCCCATTATACAGCTGTTGAGCTGAGATCCAACCCGAATAAACAAAATAGGGTATTTTAGGTAGGCGAAAAAGTTTTTGTAAAAAATATCAGAAGATTAGGAAATAAATTAGACACAGAAGAAACAATTCAAGCAGACCTGGAAACGTCTGTTCCCATTAGAGGGAGGGTGGTCCATAACGACAACTTTTCCAAGTAAAAATTTCATAATCTAAAATAGCATTCTATTCATTTAAGCGCACAACGATTTTCATTCTTAATTTTCTTTTTACAGAATTGGACTTGTAATCCTATAAGCATTAGGGGTATTACATGGTCGGATAATCGACTACTCCCATCTCAACTATTTCCCGGTAATTGACGGAAAGGTGTGGGACGCACGAGATTATCATAGCAGAGGAAACGGTAAAATTAACCAAATTATTCACTCAGTCGCATATGTGAAAGCTGCTAAACGTGAATACAGAACATTTTAGAAATTGATTGTTCGTACAAAAAGTGCACCACAGAAAGGCAAGATGTTTACACTTCTCGGGCTCAACACTCAAGATAAAAGCAGGCACGCATGACTTTGAAAAAATAAATTGAATTTAATTGATGCAAACAATAAACAGATAGTTAGTAATACACAAACACAGTCACAAATTAATAAACTTACTGACATAGCGAACGAAATAATTAAAGCTAAAATAATGATTTGTTTGACACACCGCATTTGTTAGAAACACTATTAGCAATCAATCAAATATCGAACTTGATTCTCACAATTACATTAGCTAAACCGGATATAATAAATCCCACTCTTTTTGACCAAAAATTATTTGAAATCAATTATGAATGAACTTCTTCTTCTTTTTTACTGGCGTAGACACCGCTTACGCGATTACAGCCAAGTTAACAATAGCGCGCAAGTCGTTTCTTCTTTTCGCTACGTGGCGCCAATTGGATATTTCTAGCGAAACCAGGTCCTACTCTACCTGGTCCTTCCAACGAAGTGGAGATCTTCCTCTTCCTCTGCTTCTCCCGGCGGGTACTGCGTCGAATACTTTCAAAGCTGTACTGTTTTTATCCATTCAGACAACATGACCTAGCCAGTGTAGCCGCTGTCTTTTACGAGACGTTAGAATTTACCGCCGTGAAGGTATCAGAAGGCCAGAGTAACGGGGAACCATGGGCGTGGCATCGCCCAATTTTTGGTAAAATCACAAATCTCGGGACCAGACCGACCGATTTCGACTAAATTTTGTAATTGACATTCTTTTTATATTCTTCCTATATCACATTGCTCGGACTACAACTACGTGTGTGAGATTTACAATTGAAATTCAGACAAAATCCTTAAATCGGGCCAATACTTCTCTGAGCCCTCATATACCTAATACAGTAAAATCGTTTCTTTACACGGTCTTTTTTACACGATTTTGAAATGATGCAATATAAAATTTCAATAAAGTTCTTAATGTTAATTTTTAAGTTAGTTATTTTGACATAATCGGAATTGTAAATAACTTTTCAAAAGGTAACATTGTGTTAGGTAGTCATCTTAGGAAACTGCAATAAGCAATTTTATTTCTTTTTTACAGTGCCCTCATTAATATAATGTCTAAACAACAGCATATTTAGAAGAGACCAAGATTTCATTAGGAACGGAAATAAAAATCCTAGACTGTCTAGGAAAAGGCGAAGGTTCAACATCTATTGGCAGAACTTTTGGTTTTAAAGAAGCGACAATATGAACAATTGAAAAAGATTAGAGTTCTATTTGACAATCAGTAATTTCTGGGTCAGCACTTACTTCAAAAATATAGTGGAAATTCTACTTGGAGAAAACTGAAAAACATGTAGTGTTATGTATTGAAGACTTACAGGAAAAAAGTTTCTATCGATGGGAAAATGATTAAAGAGAAAGTACCTAGAAAATACAATCGACTTCCGGAGTTTGAACCATCAGTATCTCATCAGGGAAAATAACATTGCTTTAATGCAAGTCATAGATGGCTGACAGCTTTTCTGAAAAGTACGCTTTTCACAAAATAAAAATTCAAGAAGAATTGGTATCAGTAGTCGAAAATTCTGCAAAAAAATATCCAGATGAACTGGCAAAAATATTTCAAGAGGGCAGATATACTTCAGATCAAATATTCAATGCCTTTCAAATAATGTTGGTGCGATGGGTTTGACAACATCCAAAGGGCTGACCTCGATGAATTAATGCAAAAAGATTCTATTGATGATGACAACTTAATTCATATTATGGCAATCAATGAAAATAATAGCGGGATTCTCTTAACAGTCTCTAGTCTCTGTCTGAGATATTTTGAGGTAAAGTCTCAATTTGTGGCTAGTTATACCATTGATAGTTGCCAGGTCACAAAACTAAACAGAACTCTTGTCTGCCATTGTGAATACACTGAATAGAGATCACCATAGATATTAATCGATTGTTGTTTTTTTATATTTTGTATGCAACTCAAACACTTCCTAAATTTTATGAAACAAAGTCAACATATATTTTTATTTTTATTGATAATTATGTTTTTTGACTCTGTTTTAGAAAATTTAATATTTGTTATCGACATATTTATTTTCACTCAAGTGCAAAAACATCTCTGAATAATGAAATGTAATAGATCCTGTGACTGTCCCTTACAGAATAGCAAAATACTCCCAAGTCTCACAAATTGTCTCTAACTTAAAATCTCAAATTTAGAGATTTAAGACTGTATCAAAGTAAGGAATCGCACGGTAAAAATTACGAATACGAAGGTGAAAAAGGATAGGTTTAAACGGCCAATTTAATTCGTGAGGGCTTGAAATTTGCTACAAGTTCGAAACAACATTTTCTTGCGTGTTTTACAATTCCAACGTGAACTTAAATATTGTGGTGATAGGTATCTAGGAGGATGGAGTATTGTGTAGAAGTTCACGCAAGTGGGAAAGTTCTCTGATCGCCATTCACTTGGGAGTGGTCAGAACCAATTTTTTACATATGGCTCAAGTAGCTCACGACTACCGGTCTTTGATCAAGTATCTTCTGGGTAGTCTAAGAACACCCGTTTGAATGCGAAACAACCCTCCAAAAAATTCAATGGACGGTCCTTGTGGCATTTACTACAGTGGCCATATAAAGGAGCGCAAATTTAATGTAGGATTCGTGGTGGGAGGGAGACTCCGTCGCAGAGAACTGTGATTCACCCCGGTGGAGGAACATGTAGCCACAATCTGCATTAAAGCGAAGTTTTTCAACACATGCGTATTTGCGCCTACGCTCCGATGGAAGAAAAGGACGATTCGACCAAGGATGCCTTTTATGAGCGCACTTATGAGAGCTAGTCCACCACGTCGCCAAAACCGTGCTTGGCGACCTTAACGCCAGTGTGGGCAAGGAAGGTAGCTATGACGCAACAGTCAGTAAATTCAGTATCCACGACGAAACATCCCCAAATGGATCGTGGCTGATCGAATTTGGTGGGGCTCGAAATATGGTTCTCTGTAGTACTAGATTTTAGCATAAGATCCTTACGTACAGCTGCAACCGAAACCATTGGTTTTCGGAAAGTGCAAAATACAGCTGGTACGACGAGGAGTGCCGTGTCGCAGCGGAGAGAAAACAGACTGCCTACCTCGCAACGTTACGATCGACCACAACACGTGCGGGATGGGATAGATACCGAGAGTTGAAGAAAGAAGCGAGACGCATTTGCAAACAGAAAAAGAAAGAGGCTGAAATGCGTCGGTATGAAGAGCTTGATAAGCTGGCCGACAGGGGTAATGCTCGAAAATTCTTCGAAAAGATGCGGCGGCTAACCAAAGGTTTCAAGACCGGAGCATACTTTTGTAGAACCCCCAAAGCTAATCTAGAGATCGATGCCTAAACATACTGAAATTATGGAGGGAACACTTCTCCAGCCTGCTGAATGGCAGTGAAAGGACAACGCAAGAAAAAGGCGAATCAGATTTTCTAATCGATGACGATGGAGCATGCATCAGCTTCTTTGTAAAATATGGTCGGGCGAATGCATGTCCAACGATTGGAATTTAAATGTGCTCTGCCCAAGCCACAAAAAAAGAGACCCCAAAATCTGCGCTTACTACTGTGCGATAAGTCTCCTCAACATCACGTACAAGGTTCTATCGAGCGTATTGTGTGAAAGATTAAAGCCCACCGTCCACAAACTGATTGGACCTTATCAGTGTGGCTTTATGCCTGGAAAGTCAGAAACCGACCATATATTCACCATGCGCCTTCTTCGAAAAGACCCGTGAAAGGAGAATCTACACACACCACCTCTTCGTCGATTTCAAAACTGCTTTCGACAGCACGAAAAGGAGCTGCCTTAATGCCGCGAAGTCAGAATTTGGTGTCCCCGCAAAACTAATACTACACAGCCGTATTAGTTGACGTTCAGACGCACCACAAGCTACGTCAGAATCGAGAAGGACCTCTCCTTCGTTCCGTTCGCCGTTCGATACCTATTGTGCGACTATAAACTTATAAAAAATAATTAAATAATTCAGGCTGCAGAACTTAATCGAACTGGTACAATCTTTTATAAGAGTATGCAGCTGTTGGCGTATGTCAAGCAAATGGGTCTGGCAGTGAACGAGGGCAAGACGAAATATCTCTATCATCAAGCAAACCGTCGTCGCATTCGCGAGTTGGCTTTCACGTCTTTGTTGACAGTCATAAACTTGAAGTTGTAGATAATTTCGTCAATTTAGGAACCAGTATAAACACCACCAACAATGTCAGCCTCGAAATCCAACGCAGGATAACTCTCTGCCAACAGGTGCTACTTCGGACTGAGTAGGCAACGGAGAAGTAAAGTCCTCTCTCGACGAACAAAAACCAAACTCTATAAGTCACTCATTATTCCCGTCCTGTTTAATAGTGCAGAGGCCTGGACGGTGACAACAACTGATGAGTCGACGTTGCGAGTTTTCGAGAGAAAAGTTCTGCGAAGGATTTATGGTCCTTTGCGCGTTGGCCATGGCGAATATCGCATTCGATGGAACGATGAGCTGTACGAGATATACGACGACATTGAAATTGTTCAGCGAATTAAAAGACAGCGGCTACGCTGGCAATCTTTATTGCTTTGAGGCACTTCTGGAAAATTTGCAAGTGGTTTATATATATGTAAGCTTTTTCGTTTTGGGGTTGAGGATAGAGGCAAGCAAAGCAAATTTATTTTCCCCGAGGTTATGTGGCCCTGGGGCCATAATAAATCAAATATTCACTAATATGCACTTTTTTTACGCGAGTAACCGTACGATCAAAGTAAAACGAAAGCACGGGTACTTAAATGCAAGGAGGAATATGAGAATATAGCTTAAAGTACAAAAGAAAAACCGCGATTAAGAAAATACGTCCGCTCAATTAAAGATATAGTCGCAGACTGTAAAGTCCATAATTTTCTATGTTTTAATACGCTTTTATTAGCTTCACTTGTATGTATGTATGTATATATGTTTGTAACTTTTTTAAGTGGTACTGCAACCTAGAATCCTTGAGCGACACTGTAGGAAGGCGATAGAAAGTTTAAGCAGCTCACCAAAAAGATGCGCTTAAATGTATGCAACATCTATATAAAACTAGTTTTGGTGACATTTAAATAGCATACTGAGTTGGGCGTCGACCGTTCATAAGATGCATACATAGAACATGCAGTAATTTATCTGGGCTCTCGAGTGTTTGCTGCTGGACAAGCTTATGTAGCACTTAGTCGTTGTAGATCTTTGGACGGTATTCGAATTGAAGAACCAGACTGTTCAAAGTTGACAGGTAAAACCCCATGTAACAGTGAAGCTTTATAAGAAAGGATTCGATTAAAAAGTAATAATTCGTAAAGTCGTCAATAGAACTTGGTCGCAAATAATGTAACAATTAATCATGAAAGGTTACGAGTAGATATTAAATGCTGCCTAATTATCGATTTACTTAACCAATACTACATGTCATAGTTCATATTTTAACAAATTTGGGGTTTCTCACATCAAACTAAAAATCAAAAATAAATATAGTTTAAAAAAACTAAACAACACGCTTTTAAAGCATATCAAACTAAAAAGTGAAAAATAATTCTTTGTATAAACTAACAATAATAATGAAGAAAAAATTTCTGCATTATTGTGAGAAAAGCGTGGAGTGCTTTGTGACATATTTTTCATTTATCGAGCATGCCACGGTTTTCTCACAATAATGCAGGAATTTTTTCTTCATTATTATTGTTAGTTTATACAAAGAATTATTTTTACTTTTTTGCACAGTTTTATAAGAAAATATTTGATTTTTTTTCATTTTACACGATTTTTTAAGGTTGTGCAACAGATCCCCATATTTACATATGCATTGTGTATTTTTTATATGATTTTAACTTACAAGATTTTACTGTATAGTACAGATTTCCGAACTTCCTGATGACTTTATATTGCATATATCATCCTGTTATCTCAATGAAAAACACAAATCGTGTTTTACGTATAACAGTGTGTTTCTTTGCTTCAAATAAATAAAACTGGCAGAGAATTTAACCTAGGCCCTATATAACTATTACCAGGATTTTCGAACATCCGACTCAATATGATTGGTGATTTTTTAATGTGTCATGATTTTAGTTAATATTACAATCGGGTCGAAACTACCCTATATCCCGTTCACTACATTTAATTGTTTTCGTTTTTTTTTTAACAAACCTTAAATGCAGTGTTTGTTAGAGCAGAAGTACGCGATTAAATTCTGTGTGAAACTCGGTTAATCTACGACAGAGACGTTTGATATGTTCAAGTAGGCTTACCCAAATGATGCTTTAACAAAAAGTGGTGCGTTTTTTAAGGCCTTGTCTTAAAATAGGGAAGAATGAGCAAATCCAAACTGAAAACGATGGCCATTGTCTGTTTTAACCAAGGCCGACATCCCAAGGCTTCCGCAGCCGCCCTACAGCCCAGATGTGGCCCCCCGCACTTGCTCGTTTCCTTGTCTGAAGAGGCCGATGAAAGGCAAACATTTTGAGACGACAGAGGGGACACAAGCAGCATGCACCTCGGCTCTCAAGGCTATTCCGCAGAATTCCTTCCATGACGCCTTCAGTGCTTGGAAATCGCGCTGGCAGTTCTATTACTTTCCGGGGTAACCCTATATGTCGGTCAGTGTGTAAGTTGTACATAGTACATCTATATATATAAAAATGAAATGGTGTATAGTTGTAACGCTAAAACTCGAAAACGGCTGAACCAAATGAAATACTTCCTTTGAAGGATTTGTTTGTTATTACCACGCGCAGGTCATGTCTTAAAATCAGAACAAAATATTAGGGGGCGTGGCACCTCCCATACAAATTGAATTTTTCAAGTCGAATATCTTCAAAACTGTTTAAGGTAGGAACATGAAAATTGGTACAGAGCTACAGGATAACAACACCACTCTCACCTATAAAACCGGGAGCTATCGAATAAGGGGGCGTGGTACCTCCCATACAAACTAAATTTTTTGAGCAGAATATCTGTGAAAGGGTTCAAGGTAGGGACCTGAAAATTGGTATAGACCTATATGGTATCAAAAGCCTTCTTACACATAAAAGAAGGGGTAATCGGAAAAGGGGGCGTGGCACCTCCCATACAAACTGAATTTTTCAAGGTGAATATCTTCAAAAGTGTTTAAGGTAGGAACATGAAAATTGGTATAGAGCTATAGGAAACAACACCACTCTCACCCATAAAACTTGGCTTTATCGAAAAAGGGGGCGTGGTATCTCCCATACAATCTTTAATTATTTTGGTTGTTAATCCACCATATATTTATCTCATTTTCCACCTAGCACGACATTTAGGTTGTTTCTTGCTATTTTTGTTTATTTATCGGTGACAGTAGCGGTTATATCGTAATTTTGGTTGTGTTACGTGCTATTTTTGGTTTATGGGAATGGCAGTTATATGAAACAAACACAAATTAAATTAAACGTCAATTTTGCTTTCCAATCGAACACGCAAAATTTAAAAGGCAATAAAAATGCGCCTTGCTTTACTGACATATTGATATGTATATTTTGTTTAAAAAGTGAGTTATTTAGTGAAAGTGATTTAGCGTGTTGGGGAATACCGATTTATGTACATTGGAATTTATCATTCAATTGATCTGCTTCCTTAGTTTAATTCATTCATTTTTGGAGTTTTCAAAGGTAAGTTATTGGTCCGTAAAACCTTATATGAACTTTATGCAAATGAATGATCATTTCCAATTAGATATTTGTTACGATGCCAAGAATCAGTACGTATGGTAACACTTCTCGGAGTTCCTAGGCCGCAAGGAGAACACGAAATAACAGAGCACGTCAAAGGGAAAGTGTTATTGAGAAGGTATCACCTCGAAATAGACTGCTGGAGAATAGCACGCACCAGTTAGAAGATATCAACCAAGCATACAATGAGCGAGAACGATTGAGAAGAAGGGAAGTTCACAATCAGCAACAACGATCGAGAAGAATTGAAGTTCGTGCTCGCCAAAGTGATGAAGTAAGATCACAACATGCGATTATTCGACGACAACAGCGGCAACATCTTTTTTTTTTGTAAACATTGAACGGGCAGGTTTTCGATATGATCCAAACATTCAATATAGCGCATTGCCCAAACCTATCGGCGCTTCGAGCAAAGATTTTTGGTACCACTGTACCGTCAACTCTACTAAATGAAATTAACATCGGAAACGTTAAAAAAGTAGTAAAATATATCAACGATATTAATCTGAGCAACAAAATTTAAACCAATTTTAACCAAATAAAATATATTATAATATCAATATGTTAAATCCGGCATACAAGAACAGCATTCGTATATAAAAAAAAATTGTAAACATTTAATCGCACCGTAGGCCCTGGTAGCTAGTGTGTATTTATTCAAATTAGTTTAATATTTCATATTACTCTAATAAATAATAATAATAATAATAATATAGCGCATATGTTCAAATCAGTCAGATGTCAGTAGTTTGTCAATATTGCAATGCAGTCAAATTTAAAAATGAACCGCCAGGGTTATGTTGCGCCGGGGGAAAGGTTAAGTTGCAACGATTGTTTTCAAATGACGTCGTTTGGCGGTGAAATTGTAAATGAACAAAGCTACAATCCAACGTTTAAGGAATTTTTGCCAAACAATATTCGACAGAAACTACAGAGCTTTCCTCCAATTATACAGGTTCATGGACAAATTTTTCATCTCGCTGGGTCGCTGTTGCCGCATCCAGATCAAGAACACAAATATCTAAAAATTTACTTTCTAGGAGATTCACATGATGAAGTAAATCGGCGTTGTGCTATCTTCAATACAACGAAAAGAGAAACAATCGAACAATTGCAGCAAATGTTACACGAACAGAATGGCCTCATTAAACTGTTTACGATTTCATTGGAACGTATGCCAACAGATGACCATAGTATAATCATACAAGCGGACAAAAGACCAACAGCGACACATGAAAAAAAAATATAACGCACCTACAGTTAGCGAAATATCAGTTGTTGTTGTTGGAGAAAATTTGCAGTCGCGTGATATTGTTTTCAAAAGTAGAAATCAAAATGCACTAAAACGGATAAGTGAGACACATCAGTCTTACGACGCAATGCAATATCCGCTCATGTTCTGCCGTGGAGAAGACGGATATCACTTAAGATATAAGATGATAAATCCGGTGAATGGTTAGTAAAAAAATTTTGTTTGCTACTTCATATAGGTAATTTAGCTTTTAGGTCGAGACAAATAAAAGTCATTGAAGTTTACGCATATCGAATGATGAATCGCCAAAACCATGACAACCACTTACTGAGATATGGACGGTTATTTCAACAGTACGCAGTTGACATGTACGTTAAAGTTGAGACAGAACGACTTAATTACATGCGATACAATCAGTCGAAGTTGCGATCTGAAAAGTATATTCACTTAAGAGATGCAATGAATGGTGATGCGGATATTACAGATATTGGTCGACTCTATATTTTGCCATCGACATACATTGGCAGTCCTAGACACATGTATGAGTACTCCCAGGATGCGATGACTTACGTGCGCAATTATGGACGGCCGGATTTGTTTGTTACATTTACTTGCAATCTAAAATGGCCAGACATTACGAATCTATTGCATCCGGGTCAATCACCCAGCGATCGCCCCGACGTTACAGCACGCGAGTTTAAACAAAAACTCAGATGTTTGATGGACTATATTACGAAACAACGTGTATATGGCACTGTTCGATGCTGGATGTACTCAGTGGAGTGGCAGAAGAGAGGTTTGCCCCACGCACACATTCTTCTTTGGATGGTGGAGAAAATTACACCTGACCAAATTGATGACATCGTTTCCGCCGAAATTCCTGATGTTGAAATAGATCCAGAGTTGCACGAAGTGGTAATGACCAATATGGTTCATGGGCCATGCGGAGAACACGATCCATCTTCGGTTTGTATGTCGGACAGTAAATGCAAAAAACGCTATCCCCGTGCTTTTATTTCGGAAACTCAAACTGGAAACGACGGATACCCTCTCTATCGGCGTCGCTCACCCGCTGACAATGGCAGAACATTCATCACTCAATTGAAAGGAAAGAATTTCGTGGTTGATAACACATGGATCGTTCCATATTCGTCAATTTTGTCTAAGGCATTCAAAACACATATAAATGTTAAGTATTGCAGTTCAATAAAATCAATTAAGTATGTTTGCAAATATGTCACCAAAGGAAGCGATGTGGCGGTTATTGGCGTTGAACGAGATGAAATTAGCAAATTTCAAATGGGCAGATATGTGAACTGCAATGAAGCAATCTGGAGAATATTTTCATTTGCAATTCATGAACGCCATCCTACTGTTGTGCATCTGGCAGCTCATTTGGAGAATGGCCAGCGAGTTTATTTTAACGCAGAGAACATAGTACAGCGAACGGAAATACCACCAGCAACCACTTTAACAAGTTTCTTTGCAACTTGCGCCAGTGATCCGTTCGCGAGAACATTGCTTTACTCGGAGATGCCTCGGTATTATACATGGAATGCATCGTCGAAGAAATGGTTGCGCAGGAAGAACGGCCATCCGGTAGATGGTTATCCAGGTGTTTTTTCAACTGATGCATTGGGAAGAATTTACACAATCCATCCAAAGAACGATGATTGCTTTTACCTACATTTGCCTTTGACTAATGTACGCGGTTCAACTTCATCTGAATCATTGAGGACTGTAGCAGCATGTCAACAATTGCAATTGCTTGAACACGACAGTCACTGGAATCAAACGCTAGTGGATGCAATAGCTTCTTCACCAGCCACTGCATTTCGTACACTTTTCGCTATTATAATTTCGACATGTGAGCCTTCAAACCCGCGTCTATTATGGGATACGTACAAAGATGACATGGCAGAAGATATTTTGCATCGCCTGCGATTAGCGACGAGAAATGCCGACTTACAAATGAACGCTGACATCTACAATGAAGCATTAGTCCTTATTGAAGATTTATGTTTACTTATGAGTGGAAAACTATTGATTGAAGTTCATATGCCGGCACCAAGTCGTCAAACAAGGGATTTAGTGAGTCACGAATTGGAACGCGAGCGTGCTTAAGATATAACTCACTTGCAACAACAAGTACAAACAAATGTTCCACTGTTGAATGAACAGCAAAGCAGTGCGTACAATCAGCTAATAAATGCTGTAGATAGTGGAAACGGTGGCATATTTTTCCTCGATGCGCCCGAAGGGACTGACAAAACGTTCCCATTGTTTTTAATACTAGCAGCAATACGTGGTCAAGGTGGTATTGCATTAGCTCTTGCATCTACCGGGATTGCTGCAACACTGTTAGAAGGTGGAAGAACGGCACATTCAGCATTAAAGCTTCCATTAAACTTGCAAATACACGAAAGTCCTGTTTGCAATATATCAAAGCAATCAGCAATGGCACAAGTTTTAAAAAAATGTAAATTAATCATATGGGATGAATGCACAATGGCCGACAAACGATCATTAGGAGCACTCGACCGAACACTGAGAGATTTGCGTAACAATAATTGTTGCTTTGGAGGAGTGATGATATTGCTGTCGGGCGACTTTAGACAAACACTTCCCGTGATTCCAAAATCAACAGCGACGGATGAGCTAAACGCATGTCTGAAGTCATCGCATTTGTGGAGGTTTGTTAAAACCATTTCATTGACCATGAATATGCGAGTTTTGCTGCAAAATGATAGAACTGTGGAGGTTTTTTCAAAAGAGCTGCTGCGAATCAGAAATGGACAAGTTCCGATAGATCCTTGAAGTGGATTAATATCGATTCCAACTACGATTTGCCAATTCACATCTAATAAATATGAACTAATCAGTAGTGTATATCCAAATATTGCTCAAAATTATGGTAACTACGATTGGTTAAGCACGCGCGCAATTTTAGCAGCAAAAAATATGGATGTCAACGACTTGAATTGGACGATTCAAATTCAAATTCCGGGAGATCTGCGGTCATATAAATCAAGTTCTTAAACTCTTTGATGCCGCCTGAAATGCCGCTTCATAATTTGCGTCTCAAAGTTGGGTCTGTAGTTATTATGCTACGGAATCTTCATGCTCCCAAACTGTGCAATGGTACTCGACTGATTGTGACCAAGCTAATGGACAATTTAATAGTGGCAAGCATTTTGAAAGGCCCGTTCAAGGGAGAGGAATGCTTACTTCCCCGAATTCTATTAACTTCAACAGATTTGCCATTTCAATTCAGACGTTTGCAGTTCCCAGTGAAACTTACATTTGTGATGACAATAAACAAGTCACAAGGGCAGTCGCTGGAAGTATGCGGCATAAATTTAGAAATGTCTTGCTTTTCACATGGCCAACTCTATGTGGCGTGTTCCCGTGTTGGAAAACCTTCCTCACTGTTTATTTACGCCGCGAAACAGAAAACCAAAAATATCGTGTACCGTGCAGCCCTAAACTAAATATGTACTAAAATTATATATTTTCGACACTCGATTAAAACTAATAAAATTGAATGAGAATAGTACAAACTTAATTTTATTAAATTGTCAACAAATCCTGGAGGCGATGTGTTAGCATTATTGAAAAGAGTAGCATTTTTCAAGCAATTAAATTCAAAAAGCATTAATGTACCCCAAAAAAAAAATGTTTATCAGGCAGGTTCTGGCAATTCACTTCCGAGTAAAATTTGTAAAAATGTTGTCAAATTAGGTACAGAAGGTATTTTCCACAAAATTTCACTCGGAAGTAAATTGCAGAACCTGCCTGTATATCATGTTTTTTTATTTAAATTTTTTATCAAAAACAGTTCAAAAGACTCAGCAATAATTTTTTCTTCACTATTTTTCAATATTGGGAATTTGTCAAGGGCAAAAAAGGCGGTATTTAAAGTATACACAATGAAATAAGGAAAAATCGTTCATATTCTATTAAAACCAATAGCGGTGTAATGTTTGAAATGAAAAAAAAAAATCTATTTTGGGCAGAACGAAGTTTGCCGGGTCAGCTAGTTAAAAACTATAATATACGAAAACTGAAATGTAAAACTAAAATTGATTAAAACTAAAACTTTGTAAACGTGTATTAAAAAAAATAAACAAAGAGTATTATATGAAAAAACATTTCCTACATTTATATAACAAAAGCCTATCAAAACTCAATGTCCAAAGTAAACATAAACAGTTTACTGGAGGACTGAGAATATCGGTCGGAATATTCCCTGAACCTTAAAAAAAGCAAAAGTTTGTGCTAATCGTTAAGGGAGAAGGAGGTTCCAACTTGCCATCAGCATTGTCTACTATGCATGCTTTAAACAGCGGGAAATCTTTATGAAAGGCTATTTAAACCCAGACCTTAAGCGGTTTTCAACGAAACTGGACCAGACTGCAAGGATTTAGACTCGGCTGATCAGCTCTGGAAGCTATTTAGATGGATGGATATGGTCGAAGGATATCCTTAAGACGCAAAAAGTAGTAAACTACCTAGGTGTAAGGCAGAACCTCAGGCAAACCTTCTGGGCACAAATCCAGTACGCCTCAGGAAAGGCAGCGAAAATCACCTCCCAAATTAGCAGGCTAATAGTCAAACATAGGGGACCCAGAACAGAAACAGAAAGCTCCTATTATCGACGACAATCAGCGTCCTATTATACGAAGCAGAGATCTGAGCAGATGTGCTTAAAAAGGTAAACCGGCGTAAGGTGGGCGGGGGTGCGCAGATGTAAATCTCTCAATGAGATAAATGGAACGCCACCCTAAAGAAGTGAAAATGTGGTTTCAAGGTGAGCCACGTTTTCTTAAAGCGAGGATGTGTAGTGACCGGCAAGTGGCATATATCCTTGCTGCGACGACAGTACTCATTATGTGGATGGCATTTTCCACACCCTCATCGGCAGAAAAAATGCTCGCGTGTTCTAAGTTTCGTCTCATCGTCCTGATCATATATACTATATATATATAACTCGATTAAATTTAGGTGATACAAACATACGTTAGGAGAACAAAACTTTTATACTCTATAGCAACATATTGCCAAATCGGAAACGTAAGATAAAGTAACAATCACTAAGGGAACAAGTAAGAAAGGGTTAAGTGTGGGTGCAAATGGGCATTTTATACTCTTGCAACGAGAATTGCAAAAGTAATTTTCATCCCCAAGATAGGGAGGAGAGACTATTCGTTAGCAAAATCGTTCCGGCCTATAAGTTCCTTCATGCTAAAGGGGATGGAAAAAGTAATAGACAACCATATCAAATCGGAAGCGCTGAAGATCACACCCCTACATGCCAGACAACACGCGTACAGAGCGGATAGATCCACAAATACTGCTCTGTACCAACTCATGTCTGAGCTGCAGGATTCGTTAGATAATGGCGAGGTTGGGATCTGCGCCTTCCTAGACATTTATGGTGCCTTTGATAATGCGTCTCACACTAGCGTGATCAAGGCACTCGAGAGAAGGAACGTAACCCCCCCGATACGCAGATGGATAGAAGCCCTTCTGCGCACTAGGGTAGCAGAAACAACAGTGGGAGAAAGTAAGATTCGTCTAGGCACCACGAGGAGCTGCCCACAGGGTGGAGTACTATCCCCTTTACTATGGAGCCTGATAGAAGACGAACTACTCGAGCTGCTCACCAGCCATGGAATCCGCTGCCAAGGGTACGCGGACGACATTGTCATAATGGCGAGAGGTAGATTTGAGAACACTCTCTGTGACATTGTTCGAAGGAGCCATGGAATCCGCTGCCAAGGGTACGCGGACGACATTGTCATAATAGCGATAGGTAGATGTGAGAACACTCTCTGTGACATTGTCCAAAGGAGCTTAAACTTGGCGAAAGGATGGTGCAACACGGTAGGGCTAAATATCAACCCAGCAAAAACCACCGTGATCCCATTCACTAAGCGGAGATCTCTTCCGGGCCTGAGACCCCTAACAATTGGAGGCACAGAGGTGGAAATGTCTAAGGAGGTCAAATTCCTTGGCCTCACCTTAGACTCATTGTTAAGATGGAGAAGGCATTTGGACTTAACGCTGTCCAACGCAACTAGAGCGCTTATGATTTGTAGACGCCTGGCCGACAGATCATGGGAATGCAAGCCAAGCATCATTAGATGGTTGTATACCATGATAGTAAGGCCTATCGTTACCTATGGAGCGGTTGCCTGGGCCACCAAAGCAGCGCAGTCTTCGGTGATTCGGAGACTGTCAAAGCTGCAAAGACTTGCATGTGTCTGTGCTTCGGGGGCAATGCGCACATGGCCCACGGTGGCACTGGAAGTCATACTACAGCTCACACCGCTGCATCTGGTGATCAAGCTAGCAGCAAAGCACACCATGCTGTTAATGTCAGCAGAAGGCTGCGGAAGAGGGAAGATAATGTCCTCTAGACAGATGGACGCCCTAGCGGAAAGCACACCGCTGGCCCTCCTCACAAGAGACGGCGCAACGAAGAAAATTAACCTCAAGAAGAATTTCAAAGTAACTCTAGGCAGTAAGATGGAGTGGAAGGATTTCACGCTGAAAAGGCTGCTGGAAGACAGTACCATTCAGTGGTACACTGATGCTCAAAACCGCCGGAAGGTATTGGGGCAGGTATTGCGGGACCGCGTACTAAGCTGTTTATACCTATAAGCTGCTTCCCAAGTATCTTCCAGGCTAAAGTTTTTGCCATTAGTCAGTGCACTGAAGTCAACCTCAGCCGCAACTATCGCAACCAGCGCATAGCTATTCTCAGCGATAGTCAAGCGGCACTAAAAGCGATGTTATCATACGAGACCAAATCGCTTTTCGTAGAGGAATGCATAGAAATGCTAAACCGCCTGTCCTTGTGCAACCGGGTGCATCTAATTTGGGTACCAGGGCACAAAGGAGATGAAGGAAATGAGAAGGCCAACGAACTGGCACGCACGGCAGCAGCGACCAAGATGTTGGGGCCAGAGCCGTACATAGCGGTAGGACCCCACACTCTTAAGGAGCTGCTCCGCACGGAGGAGAGAGAGGAAAGAGAGCGGCACTGACGGCAGGCAGAAAGTATGCGCCACGCCAAGCTTCTTCTAGGAGGGTATAATCTCTCCATGTTTAAGGAATTAATTAACCTCCCCCGTGAGAAAATCCGTCTCCTCGCCGCAATCTACACAGGGTACTGTAAGCTCAGGAAGCACCTGTCAAACATGGACATAGTCTCCTGTGTTAACTGCTGGTTCTGCGACCTAGAACAGGAAACACCAGCACACCTAATCCTAGATTGCACAGCAATCTGCGGAAAAAGGCTTAAGGCCCTGGATTCCATTTATATCAGCAGGGATCACATCACTTCACTAGAGCCCGGCAAACTACTGGAACTGTTCAGGCTGCTGGGGCTCTGAGACGTCATGTGATATAGGAGAGGGCACAATAGACCCTAGGTCGCGGTGCATTACCTCAATTAAAACTATTCTATTCTATTCTACTCTTGCAACTAGCAAGAATCAAAATCAGGGAACAACCGTAAAGTGTTATCTACAAACAGAAGACCGGAATTTAAGCAAATTTATATATGCACTAGCTGACCCGGCAAACTTCGTTCTGCCCAAAATACATTTTTCTTTTTCATTTCAAAAATTACACCGGTATTAGTTTTAAAAGAATATGAACGATTTTTCCTTATTTCATTGTGTATACTTTAAATACCGCCTTTGTTGCCCTTGACAAATTCCCAATATTGAAAAATAGTGAAGAAAAAATTATTGCTGAGTCTTTTGAACTGTTTTTGATAAAAAATTTAAATAAAAAACATGATATACAGGCAGGTTCTGCAATTTACTTCCGAGTGAAATTTTGTGGAAAATACCTTCTGTAACTAATTTGACAAAATTTTTACAAATTTTACTCGGAAGTGAATTGCCAGAACCTGCCTGATAAACATTTTTTTTTTTGGGGTACATTAATGCTTTTTGAATTTAATTGCTTGAAAAATGCTACTCTTTTCAATAATGTTGACACATCGCGTCCAGGATTTGTTGACAATTTAATAAAATTAAGTTTGTACTATTCTCATTCAATTTTATTAGTTTTAATCGAGTGTCGAGAATATATAATTTTAGAACATATTTAGTTTAGGGCTGCACGGTACACGATATTTTTGGTTTTCTGTTTCGCGGCGTAAATAAACAGTGAGGAAGGTTTTCCAACACGGGAACACGCCACATAGAGTTGGCCATGTGAAAAGCAAGACATTTCTAAATTTATGCCGCATACTTCCAGAGACTGCCCTTGTGACTTATTTACTGTCATCGCAAATGCACGTTTCACCTGCAAACGTCTGAATTGGAATGGCAAATCTGTTGAAGTTAATGGAATTCGGGGAAGTAAGCATTCCTCTCCCTTGAACGGGCCTTTCAAAATGCTTGCCACTATTAAATTGTCCATTAGCTTGGTCACAATCAGTCGAGTACCATTGCACAGTTTGGGAGCATGAAGATTCCGTAGCATAATAACTACAGACCCAACTTTGAGACGCAAATTATGAGGCGGCATCAAAGAGTTTAAGAACTTGATTTATATGACCGCAGATCTCCCGGAATTTGATTTTGAATCGTCCAATTCAAGTCGTTGACATCCATATTTTTTGCTGCTAAAATTGCGCGCGTGCTTAACCAATCGTAGTTACCATAATTTTGAGCAATATTTGGATATACACTACTGATTAGTTCATATTTATTAGATGTGAATTGGCAAATCGTAGTTGGAATCGATATTAATCCACTTCAAGGATCTATCGGAACTTGTCCATTTCTGATTCGCAGCAGCTCTTTTGAAAAAACCTCCACAGTTCTATCATTTTGCAGCAAAACTCGCATATTCATGGTCAATGAAGTGGTTTTAACAAACCTCCACAAATGCGATGACTTCAGACATGCGTTTAGCTCATCCGTCGCTGTTGATTTTGGAATCACGGGAAGTGTTTGTCTAAAGTCGCCCGACAGCAATATCATCACTCCTCCAAAGCAACGATTATTGTTACGCAAATCTCTCAGTGTTCGGTCGAGTGCTTCTAATGATCGTTTGTCGGCCATTGTGCATTCATCCCATATGATTAATTTACATTTTTTTAAAACTTGTGCCATTGCTGATTGCTTTGATATATTGCAAACAGGACTTTCGTGTATTTGCAAGTTTAATGGAAGCTTTAATGCTGAATGTGCCGTTCTTCCACCTTCTAACAGTGTCCCGGTAGATGCAAGAGCTAATGCAATACCACCTTGACCACGTATTGCTGCTAGTATTAAAAACAATGGGAACGTTTTGTCAGTCCCTTCGGGCGCATCGAGGAAAAATATGCCACCGTTTCCACTATCTACAGCATTTATTAGCTGATTGTACGCACTGCTTTGCTGTTCATTCAACAGTGGAACATTTGTTTGTACTTGTTGTTGCAAGTGAGTCACTAAATCCCTTGTTTGACGACTTGGTGCCGGCATATGAACTTCAATCAATAGTTTTCCACTCATAAGTAAACATAAATCTTCAATAAGGACTAATGCTTCATTGTAGATGTCAGCGTTCATTTGTAAGTCGGCATTTCTCGTCGCTAATCGCAGGCGATGCAAAATATCTTCTGCCATGTCATCTTTGTACGTATCCCATAATAGACGCGGGTTTGAAGGCTCACATGTCGAAATTATAATAGCGAAAAGTGTACGAAATGCAGTGGCTGGTGAAGAAGCTATTGCATCCACTAGCGTTTGATTCCAGTGACTGTCGTGTTCAAGCAATTGCAATTGTTGACATGCTGCTACAGTCCTCAATGATTCAGATGAAGTTGAACCGCGTACATTAGTCAAAGGCAAATGTAGGTAAAAGCAATCATCGTTCTTTGGATGGATTGTGTAAATTCTTCCCAATGCATCAGTTGAAAAAACACCTGGATAACCATCTACCGGATGGCCGTTTTTCCTGCGCAACCATTTCTTCGACGATGCATTCCATGTATAATACCGAGGCATCTCCGAGTAAAGCAATGTTCTCGCGAACGGATCACTGGCGCAAGTTGCAAAGAAACTTGTTAAAGTGGTTGCTGGTGGTATTTCCGTTCGCTGTACTATGTTCTCTGCGTTGAAATAAACTCGCTGGCCATTCTCCAAATGAGCTGCCAGATGCACAACAGTAGGATGGCGTTCATGAATTGCAAATGAAAATATTCTCCAGATTGCTTCATTGCAGTTCACATATCTGCCCATTTGAAATTTGCTAATTTCATCTCGTTCAACGCCAATAACCGCCACATCGCTTCCTTTGGTGACATATTTGCAAACATACTTAATTGATTTTATTGAACTGCAATACTTAACATTTATATGTGTTTTGAATGCCTTAGACAAAATTGACGAATATGGAACGATCCATGTGTTATCAACCACGAAATTCTTTCCTTTCAATTGAGTGATGAATGTTCTGCCATTGTCAGCGGGTGAGCGACGCCGATAGAGAGGGTATCCGTCGTTTCCAGTTTGAGTTTCCGAAATAAAAGCACGGGGATAGCGTTTTTTGCATTTACTGTCCGACATACAAACCGAAGATGGATCGTGTTCTCCGCATGGCCCATGAACCATATTGGCCATCACCACTTCGTGCAACACTGGATCTATTTCAACATCAGGAATTTCGGCGGAAATGATGTCATCAATTTGGTCAGGTGTAATTTTCTCCACCATCCAAAGAAGAATGTGTGCGTGGGGCAAACCTCTCTTCTGCCACTCCACTGAGTACATCCAGCATCGAACAGTGCCATATACACGTTGTTTCGTAATATAGTCCATCAAACATCTGAGTTTTTGTTTAAACTCGCGTGCTGTAACGTCGGGGCGATCGCTGGGTGATTGACCGGGATGCAATAGATTCGTAATGTCTGGCCATTTTAGATTGCAAGTAAATGTAACAAACAAATCCGGCCGTCCATAATTGCGCACGTAAGTCATCGCATCCTGGGAGTACTCATACATGTGTCTAGGACTGCCAATGTATGTCGATGGCAAAATATAGAGTCGACCAATATCTGTAATATCCGCATCACCATTCATTGCATCTCTTAAGTGAATATACTTTTCAGATCGCAACTTCGACTGATTGTATCGCATGTAATTAAGTCGTTCTGTCTCAACTTTAACGTACATGTCAACTGCGTACTGTTGAAATAACCGTCCATATCTCAGTAAGTGGTTGTCATGGTTTTGGCGATCCATCATTCGATATGCGTAAAACTTCAATGAACTGACTTTTTTATTTGTCTCGAGACCTAAAAGCTTAAATTACCTATATGAAGTAGCAAACAAAAATTTTTTTTTACTAACCATTCACCGGATTTATCATCTTATATCTTAAGTGATATCCGTCTTCTCCACGGCAGAACATGAGCGGATATTGCATTGCGTCGTAAGACTGATGTGTCTCACTTATCCGTTTTAGTGCATTTTGATTTCTACTTTTGAAAACAATAAAACGCGACTGCAAATTTTCTCCAACAACAACAACTGATATTTCGCTAACTGTAGGTGCGTTATATTTTTTTTTCATGTGTCGCTGTTGGTTTTTTGTCCGCTTGTATGATTATACTATGATCATCTGTTGGCATACGTTCCAACGAAATCGTAAACAGTTTAATGAGGCCATTATTTCTCTTTTCGTTGTATTGAAGATAGCACAACGCCGATTTACTTCATCATGTGAATCTCCCAGAAAGTATGTAAATTTGGAGATATTTGTGTTCTTGATCTGGATACGGCAACAGCGATCCAGCGAGATGAAAAATTTGCCCATAAACCTGTATAATTGGAGGAAAGCTCTGTAGTTTCTGTCGAATATTGTTTGGCAAAAATACCTTAAACGTTGGATTGTAGTTTTGTTCATTTACAATTTCACCGCCAAACGACGTCATTTGAAAACAATCGTTGCAACTTAACCTTTCCCCCGGCGCAACATAACCCTGGCGGTTCATTTTTAAATTTGACTGCATTGCAATATTGACAAACTACTGACATCTGACCGATTTGAACATATGCGCTATATTATTATTATTATTATTATTTATTAGAGTAATATGAAATATTAAACTAATTTGAATAAATACACACTAGCTACCAGGGCCTACGGTGCGATTAAATGTTTACAATTTTTTTTTATATACGAATGCTGTTCTTGTATGCCGGATTTAACATATTGATATTATAATATATTTTATTTGGTTAAAATTGGTTTAAATTTTGTTGCTCAGATTAATATCGTTGATATGTTTTACTACTTTTTAACGTTTCCGATGTTAATTTCATTTAGTAGAGTTGACGGTACAGTGGTACCAAAAATCTTTGCTCGAAGCGCCGATAGGTTTGGGCAATGCGCTATATTGAATGTTTGGATCATATCGAAAACCTGCCCGTTCAATGTTTACAAAAAAAAAAGATGTTGCCGCTGTTGTCGTCGAATAATCGCATGTTGTGATCTTACTTCATTACTTTGGCGAGCACGAACTTCAATTCTTCTCGATCGTTGTTGCTGATTGTGAACTTCCCTTCTTCTCAATCGTTCTCGCTCATTGTATGCTTGGTTGATATCTTCTAACTGGTGCGTGCTATTCTCCAGCAGTCTATTTCGAGGTGATACCCTCTCAATAACACTTTCCCTTTGACGTGCTCTGTTATTTCGTGTTCTCCTTGCGGCCTGGGAACTCCGAGAAGTGTTACCATACGTACTGATTCTTGGCATCGTAACAAATATCTAATTGGAAATGATCATTCATTTGCATAAAGTTCATATAAGGTTTTACGGACCAATAACTTACCTTTGAAAACTCCAAAAATGAATGAATTAAACTAAGGAAGCAGATCAATTGAATGATAAATTCCAATGTACATAAATCGGTATTCGCCAACACGCTAAATCACTTTCACTAAATTACTCACTTTTTAAACAAAATATACATATCAATATATCAGTAAAGCAAGGCGCATTTTTATTGCCTTCTAAATTTTGCGTGTTCGATTGCAAAGCAAAATTGACGTTTAATTTAATTTGTGTTTGTTTCATATAACTGCCATTTCCATAAACCAAAATTACGATATAACCGCTACTGTCACCGATAAATAAACAAAAATAGCAAGAAACGACCTAAATGTCGTGCTAGGTGGAAAATGAGATAAATATATGGTGGATTAACAACCAAAATAATTAAAGATTGTATGGGAGGTACCACGCCCCCTTTTTCGATAACGCCAAGTTTTATGGGTGAGAGTGGTGTTGTTTCCTATAGCTCTATACCAATTTTCATGTTCCTACCTTAAACACTTTTGAAGATATTCACCTTGAAAAATTCAGTTTGTATGGGAGGTGCCACGCCCCCTTTTCCGATTACCCCTTCTTTTATGTGTAAGAAGGCTTTTGATACCATATAGGTCTATACCAATTTTCAGGTCCCTACCTTGAACCCTTTCACAGATATTCTGCTCAAAAAATTTAGTTTGTATGGGAGGTACCACGCCCCCTTATTCGATAGCTCCCGGTTTTATAGGTGAGAGTGGTGTTGTTATCCTGTAGCTCTGTACCAATTGTCATGTTCCTACCTTAAACAGCTTTGAAGATATTCGACTTGAAAAATTCAATTTGAATGGGAGGTGCCACTCCCCCTTAATATTTTGTTCTGATTTTAAGACATGACTCGGCAAGTGAAATCGTTTTATCGGCCCCTTCATGATCACCTACTTTTTGTGCCTCATATCTTCCGTGTGGCAAAACCTTATTAATTTTATACGGACCTAAAAACTTCGGCTTTAGTTTCAATCCCGAACCGAACTGTGTTCTCTTAATGGCTACTAACTCGTTAGTCCTGTACTTTGTTTCTTCTTTTCGATTTTTATTAAACGCTTTGCTGTTTTTTTTCCTGTATTTTACCAATGTTTTCCTTTGCTTTTTTACGTATGTCGTCTCTATTTGCATTTAACTCTTTTATGACTGTTTCTTCTAATAGCCCACTCAATCTGGGGTCACTACTTACTCGCATTTCAAACCCCGTTAAAAGCTTAAATGTCGTATATTTAGTACTTCTTGGTGGAGTATTGTTTATTGTTTGTTGAATACGCTCGATATGTTTGTACCATTGTCCTGGATTGTCTGAACATAGTTTCGACAACATGGGTGTTATTATTTTGTAGATAAGTTCAACTTGACCATTTCCGCGCGGAATACCCGTGGCAATCAGCAGGTGTTGAATACCTTCCTTCTCACAATATTCCTTAAAACTATTTGAGGTGAAGGCAGAACCTCGGTCCGATATAATTCATCTGGGATTACCAAATACCGAAGCTTCGTGTTTCAGTTTATTTATAACTAAATCTGATGTTGTAGTTCTGGTTGGATAAAGCCAAACAAATTTTGAGAAAGCGTCTACTACAATGAATAAATAGGCGTAGTACTTAGCGGTTTGTTCCATCGGGCCTAAATGATCTACATGATAAGTGCATAAAGGTCTATCTTCCTTTTCCATATGTGACAGAAACTCTTCCTTTTTCCACCTTCGTTTTCTCCAATTATACATACTACACATCCTCGGACAACGTTACTTACTGTGGAATTCAGTTGAGGAATATAAAAAGATTTTTCAACGACTTCTTTGGGTTTGTTAATAGAAAAATATCCCTGTCTATGCTCCATCTTGATTATTTCATCTTCCATAGTAGATGGAAAAACTATAAGTTCCTTAATGGGATCTTTGCGAAGGATGCCATGCTCAAGATAAAAATCTTCAAAATTGCTTTTCTCCAAAGCTGTAAATACCGCCTTTATGAAGTGTTCACCCTGCTGAGCTTGTTTTAACCGATGTACAACTGTGTCTTCTAAAATCAAACAATGATATCCTGCTTAAAGTATCTACGTGTTTCATTTTCGATCTATTCCGATATTCCTGGTCATCCACGTCCTTCTACATTAATACAGCTCCATACTCATACATACAAGCATCCGCGTGGACTTCAGTAACTGCTTTAGGATTAAATAACTTCAAAACTGGTGCTTTTACTAAAGCTGATTTTAGTTGTTGGAATGCCATCAGATGTTCGTCTGTCAATTTAAATATTGACTATTTCCTTAATAAATCAGTAAGAGGTTTAGCTACAACAGGGTAGCCTTCTATAGACCTTCTAAAATATGGCGTTAAGCCTAAAAATCGTTCCAATGCTTTTCTGTCATGTGGCAATACAAAATTTGAAACAGCCCTAGTTTTTGCCTCTGAGGGTCTAATAGTACTATTTTCAACAATATAACCTAGAATACCTTCATAAACGTCCTTGGAGGGAATAATAAGTTAATCTATATAAGCTACAACTGTTCCATCTTGTACTATGTCTCTCAGAACTGCAAATATGAATCGCGAGAATACTGCCGGAGAATTAGAAATTCCAAATGGAACATAACAAAATTCAAACTGATCATTGGACGTTACGAATGATGTATACTTTCTAGAACTATTCTCTACCGGTACGTGAAAGAATCCGTTTACTAAGTCAAGTGTTGTAAAAACGTGCGCTGCCTGCAGCTTTTCTATTACATCATCTATCAGCGGCATTGGAAAATTGTCTTGCACAATTTTCGCATTAAAACGTCTATAATCGCAAAAAAGTCATTTGCTACCATTTTTTTTGGACACAACTACTATTAGCGATGCACATTCTGACGTACTACGTTTAATAATACCTTCCTCTAACCTTTTTTGTAGTTGTTCATCTACATATTTTTTGTCAGCATACGACATACGTCTTGGCCTTTTATAAGCTGGAATATCATCAGTTAATAAAATTTTCATTGAGTGGTAATTAAGTGTTTTTACATAGACTTCATTTAAATGAGGCAAATCTACATCCGGTTCTGTTGTTTTATGATTTGCGGCTAGACAAAAATTTTTAAACTCTTCCAATAACTCTTCTTTTTAATTTTTTCTCTCTATAATATATTTCAATTTTGTATCGGTTAATATCTACTAATATATTTTTATTTATTTTGTTCTTATGTTTAAATTCTACCAAATCTTCTGAAACAATCAAATCTATCTGTTTGAGGACATTGGCAATGATGGCAGCGTAAACCATATCTCGTTCTCGAACAGCGTGGAAAATAACATCGACTTTCAACTCGTCAACTTTAACAGGAATACTAAAACTACCCAATATATGAAGTATACTACCGCTAACACCTTTTAAACACCGCATATCATCGTTTAATTCTATATTTCCTTCCAAAAGTAGTACAGTGTCATACCGTATTAAGCAAACAGTGTCATATCGATTAATGCCAAAAAGGTTACATTATTACAAGTCAAGTTTTTAAAAATGCATCTTCTAATTTCCCTCATCTTTTGAACTGGCTGATTGGTTATTGTATGTACGCTACCCGTTTCTATTTTGACTGTAATTTTGGTACTTTGACAATTAGTTGCAATATGTCCAGGTTGTCCACATTTGAAACATTTAAATTATG
Organism: Bactrocera zonata; assembly: GCA_037783105.1. NCBI lineage: Eukaryota > Metazoa > Arthropoda > Insecta > Diptera > Tephritidae > Bactrocera > Bactrocera zonata. The sequence goes on along the minus strand of JBAWJQ010001181.1, from coordinate 310,189 downwards.
TTTGTTTACAATCTCTTGCTATATCAGAACTATTTCCGCATTCAAAACAATATTTGTTTACGTTTTGTCCGCTTTGATTTTGCGAACCACCATCTTTACCTTTCAAGTGATCTAAACTTGGACTAGTTGCTTGTTGGCGACCAGCTCGGACTTTTTCGTAAACCTGTAATTGCCTTTTTAGTTCGAATAAAGTTTTCGCTTGATAAAGATTATTATTATTTTATCTCGTATCAGGAATGCCCTCTATAAAATACTCAATTATACTTATGTATAATGTTCTAATTTGTTTACCTATTTCCATTTGACTATATATGTAGATATTCTTTAAAGTCTTCATTATAACGCTTCCTACGGCTACGTAACATACGATGTACCTCAATGGCTGATACCACAGTGCCAAATTCTGACCGTAAAGCCTGTACTAAACCTTCCCAATTAGTAATGTCTCGTTGACTGCGTATAATAATTTTGCTGCACCTTTTAATAGCTGTTTCGCATATATGAACTTTTGCAACGCGTTCCACTTGACCGCTTCTGCATTTTCAGTAAAATCTTCTACCAATTCCTCGATAGAAGGAGAACCCGATCCGCTAAAGGATGTTAATGAATCCTGTATATCACGTAAAGTGAATAGCGTACGACTATGTGCCTCGTGTTGAACATCACTTGGTGGTGATGAACCAACATCGTCGTATTCGGAACCTTCATTTTCATCATCATCGATATCTACACTTTGACCAAAATATTCCAGCAGTCCATCTTGTAATGTCGTTTTTCGTCCTGTAACCCTAAGTCCTAGCTCAGTCAATTTGTCTTTGAGCCCATTGACAGTCAACTTTAAAATTTCGCCTCGGTTCATTTTGTCCCACTTCAAGTTCTGGTTACAATACATGATATGCTTAGATTTAAAATATTTTAAATTACATAGTTATTTGAAAATGCATGTACACAAATATTAGTACTATATACGCATTGAGAAAATAATGTTATATTAAAATCCACAAAACTTAATACTTATATTTAAATTGTACAATAACCTATGTATACTGTTTCCTAACTTCAACAATGCTTTGTTGTTTCTAATTCTTTTTAATGGTACGGTACAAGTCAATATTTAATTAACTATTACTTACGATTCACCTTTGTTTACAATAATTTACATATTATAAAAATGTAACATAAAAACAAAAGTTAAAGCTTACGTTATCATTTGTTACAGTTAAAATATTTTTTTTATTCAACTTGTTCTACAGTACTTATCAGCTTTTCGCTCGAATCACACCACTTTGTCCAACGGCGCTTCGGAAAATTACTACGATAGTTCCGTTTTTCGACGCTACTCTGCTACAGCCACATCCATCCAATACGGCTCAACTGTACGCAACTCCAACAACAGCAACACTTAGCTAGCAGCTATAACAACTTCAAGATTTGCCTGGCAACCACAGCAACAGCTACATGTAGCATCGTAACAGTATCAACTCAACGTAGCAACGACTTGTTAGCGTTTCCTTTAAAACTGACTACATACAAACGCTTATAACTGTGTGTAGTAGCAATGTTCGGCCAACGCTACGCGAACGCACAACAAAAACAAAAATTATTTCGCCAAATTCAATGATTGGCACACAATCATGCACATACATACACATGTACTTATGTACGGTTGAATACAAGTTTTAGTTTTTAACACTTGACACTGAAATTGCGATTAAAGTTTGCATTCCACACCTGACACCAATTTGTAGGAAATGTTTTTTCATATAATACTCTTTGTTTATTTTTTTTTTTAATTGACGTTTACAAAGTTTTAGTTTTAAATAATTTTAGTTTTACATTTCAGTTTTCGTATATAATAGTTTTTAATAATCTTAGTTTTTTAACATTAAGACTTGCTCGCGGTGCTGATCAACTTCAACTGTGCCGTTGTCATCTGTTCTTGTCCTTGTTAGGGCCCGTTTCATTAGTTTCGTCAAGTTCGGTCAATCCGTCAGGGATGTAATTATTAGTAGTTCTGTCCGCTTTTGTCTTCCCTTCCTACATAAAGCTTTTGTGCTCCACAATTTTCTTCTTTCCTTGCAATTTTATGGGACCTACTAGATGGGTTCTGGTTGTCTATTGCGGATATTACTTCCAAGTACATATTTAGTTTCGAAATGTTCGTTTTTCGTGTTTCAGTATTTTTACTGTGCTGATTAAGGTTTGTTCCGGTGTTGATCGTGAAATAAATGTACTGATGATTTTAGGACTTTCAATTTTTTTATTGAGCCTGCCATGTGTTCTGGTGATAGGGTAATGTCTGGTGTAGCTTCCCCGCGCCGCAGTGTCTAACCATGGTTGCTCTTCCAAACGTGGTTGCGACTTGCGGGCAGCATCGCATACAAGAAACTTGTGTTAATCACACTATCAAGTGAATATACTCATACTTACATACATATATTATTTCATTTCAACAATAGTCAGTGAGGATTATACCATTGTATACTAGGGTGCTTCAAAAAAAAATTTTAATTTTTTTTCAACTCTTACGTCCTCAATTGTTAGTGATTGACAAACAAAAAAGCCTCCCTCAAGCCAGGCACTGTAGCGTAACTCTAAGGGGTCGCTATTTTTCTTTTAGGTTCCCATATATTTAACATAGGAGTTTTCCCATACTTACATTTTCTTTTTTTCATTCAAACTAAAATTTCACCAACTAATTTTCGTTTCTCGAAAAAACCCATCACACATTCAGAAAGTTCACTTTTCAAATTTTAAAAATCTCTGCGACAAAGTTTGATTATCTCAATTAGACGATTAAACATACTGGTTTGAAATTTTTAATTTTTTCAATGAAAATAAAAAAGTTTCTGAGAATAATAATTTTGTCGCATTTGGTCCTTTATTCATATTTAAATTCTATTGCAGAAACTTTCGCTGAAAATGGAGGCAAGGAAGAGGACTTTGTGTTTGCCTCTATGCCATATTTCCAGTACGCAAAAAATCGTAAATTAAAGCAACAAAAAAAGTTAACTTAAATACTATGTGATAATCCTTTTTTTAATGAAGTTCCTATTTGTACATTTTAATATATTATTATTAATGAATGTTATAATAAAGTTCCTATTTTTACAGTTTGATTTAATATTATTATATTAAAAAAAATTAACATTAAAAATAATATTTTAAATGTATCAATAAAAACCATATCCAAAATAAAGTAAATATTTAAAACGTTTACTACTTTCATTAAAAATACGTGTTTTTTAAGCATTTTCACAACGTGTAATTACGTTACTTAAAAAACATGTTTTGCAATTGTCTTTTATAAGGTTATAAAGATGGTTCCTTTTCGCTTATAAACCGCTTGCTTTGATGTCTTTTGTAAAGGTCACAGCAGCGTTTTATAAGTGTTTTACTTACATTTGAACGTTTACAAAACGCTTATTTTTATGCTGACTGGTTTGTATTGTAACGTTTTTCAGGTATTTGGTTGTAAATATGAACGCAGTAGAATTTAGCCGCATAGCTTACTTTAATGCATTACCTACTATCGAAGAATTCTACATAGAATTTTCTTTGGAGCATTCTTTAAAGAAAAATGTAAGCGGTGAACCGTTATCCCGTTGGGATACATACAAATACAGTTAAATTAATTATAAAACATATGCGTATTCGAAAGTTCTGGTCAGAATATGTACATATGTGCATGTTAATAGCATCACAGTCGCCAAATTTCATGAAACTCTTACATATATGCGTTTGCAAAGTTAAATTCTACTTATACAGAATAAACTGTTAGCAGTGCGTTATTGTCAATAATATACATACACTTATTTAGAGATTCGAAGGGGAAAACTGCAATTTGTGCGTAAATTTTTCGTAAATATTAAAGACAGTAATGTTTAATACATATTTAAAATATGAAAACTGGCTAGATATCATGGTCCAGTGACATGCAAAAAGCAATGGAATTTCTTTAAAAAATGTAGGAATCGCATTGCATTTGCAAGCGAATACATAAGCAAGCCTATATCTCTCTGGGCATCGGTTTTTTGCTCGGATGAGTTCAAATATTGTATTTTTAGAATAAAAGGCGACGAAAACCTGTTACGGCCTTTGAAGCAAGAAATCTTTCTTCAACTGCAAACCATGGAGGGAGTGGCGTTCAACTGTGGCAGTAAGTGAAACAAATTTGGGCACGATTACGATTCTTTTAGAGCCACGATTTGAGGGTGTAATCTGAAAGAGGATGATCTCTGGATTAAAAAATGCATACACATATGTATGTATACCCTTCTCAGACTTATAGTTTACGAGATATTTGTATTTAAAGTTCCACAATTTTATATGCAAATTACTCTCATTTTATTTTTATTTACATGACATGACAAAGACGAGTGTTGCCACATATTGTGTTTTGAAAAAATTATCAAACAATTTTCTGTTTAACATACATACATATATAGAGGAAATAGTACAAATGGTTTTTCTATCTCATGTTATTTGATAAATAAAGATAAAAAAATAACCATGGTCGGTCCAACACCGGGGTGTTCATAGTTCTTACGAGTTAGTTTGTCGAACTACTTTCTGCACTAGCGGAAACCCCTCATCGATCGAAAACCTATATTAATCAAAAGGAGAGAAATACTGAAAAACTTTGCATTCTATAATAAGTTTTTTCCATTTATTATGGTATATAATCCATATAAATATATGAAACAATAGTTCGTTTTGAATCATTTATGTCTCTAAATATGAAACAGAAAAATTTTGGATTATATTTTCAGGACACAAAGTATGGCAACACTGCTATTCATAATGTAGCACACAAATCTCTTGAAAGTTTGAATGTTTTTAAAGTATATTTATTTTATTAAAAAATTAGTGGGCGGCCAAAAAGGAGTTTACAAACTGTCAAATAATCAGTGTTACCTTATCGACATCATTTGTAAAAATAAATTTGTAAATTTGTCAAATAATCAGTGTTACCATACTAAAATATTTATTTTTTTTTGATACACCCCGGTGTTGGACCGAGCAGGGTTATTTTTTTTTATTTTTTTTTTTTTTGAAAAAAAAATTTGGTACACCCCGATGTTGGACCGACCAGAGTTATTTTTTTTTTTGAAGCGCGGACGAAGGCCGCCCACGCTAAAAGGAGTTCTACACGAAGAAGTAGCAATGTCATAGAGGGTATGTTAGTTAGATTAGGTTAGTATGGTAACACTGATTATTTAACAAATTTACAAATTTATTTTTACAAATGATGTCGATAAGGTAACACTGATTATTTGACAATTTGTAATTCATTTGTTATTCTAAAATAATAATAATTCAACAATAATTGAAATGTATATTAAAAGCAATTTTTGCTCTATAATATGTATATAAAATAAATGTGTGCAAATGAATAAGTGATGTGTTAGTGCATATAAAATTGAAAAATATAAGTGCAAAATTAATTTTATATATAATAAAATAATTTTATATATCGAAAATATGTAAATAAAATATTGCAAATTTTAAACTTTAAACGCGAAAAACTCGGAAACTATAAGCTTCCTGCGGCTATAACCATATATATTCGTGATCTGGAGAATCTCCCCTATCCGACCATTTGTACCTAGTTATGAAACCAATAATTATTACTAAATTACTTACGATTCGCCCAGCATTATTATTATGCAGGTTAATTTTTGATTGTACATCTCCAGCCTTCTCCCGGCAATCCAGGAATAACTTAGAAAATTCAACTCCAAAGTCCATATTATGAGAACATCCTCCCCATTTCCAACGGCTGGTAATTTTCGCCCTTTCGTACTTCTTCTCCTCTTCAGGTGTTAGTATTTGGTTTGTTTCTAAGTATTGGAGAAATAGCTTCTTCTCCTTATCAAGGCTTCTTCTCAAATTTCTATTAAGCGTTTTCCGATTAATTGAAGGATCACAACCGCATGACACCAAACGTCCTTGACTGCAAGCACGAGCGACATTATGCGCTACACCGGCAGCGGAGATGGCAAAAACAAACGCACTTTCCCTGTAACCTGTGAAAAAAAAAACTTTTCAAAAGTCTGAAAATTTGTATTGTTTATATGTATGTATATTTATACGCTTACTTAAATTTGGCAAAAAGATCTAGAAAACAAGTAAGAAAGGGATAAATTCGAATGCAACCCAACAATTTATACTCTTCCAACTTGCCAGAATCAAAGCCTTGAAAATACCTTACGATGTGAAACAAGAACGGAACGGAACGGAATATAGCAATTTTATATATGTACATATACATATACATATATGTATATACATATACTCTGTATAACCCTTACACGGGCAAACGATTTTGGCACAAGATTTCTTAGAAAAACGAAAATCATTATACTTAATATAATATACTTACATACCATCACCAATCAAATGGAGTATAGTCACCCGGATATTCGAATATCCTTATATTAGTTACATGGGGGGTAAACCAAGTTTTCGTTCTTTCTCAAAATTTTTTGCCAACTGGTGCTTCTTGCTACAGCGATAGTTTTATATCTTGTTTTAGTGCTTCGTTATAACACTTTGTGAGACTTCGGATAATGGCAGTGCGCGTGGCAGTAGTCCGATTGCGCCCATCTATGAATTCGTATTTTTAAACTCTTCCAACCTGCTACAGAGTATTACAGTTATGTTCATCTAACGGTTGTATGTATCAACTAAAACTAATTGGGATAGATAGATATAGGGTTATATATATATAAATAATCAGGGTGACAAGAAAAGTTTCAAAACGGTTGACTGTCTGTCTGTCCGTCTGTCCGTCCGTTCGTGCAAACTGTAACTTGAGCAAAAATTGAGATATCTTGATAACTTAGTATGAGAGTTCCTTAGTACATATTCGATTTCGTAGATGGTATAATCGGGCCACTGTCACTCCCACAAATCTCTGTAGCAAGTGGCACCTATGGGAAATTTTATTAAAAAGTGGGTGTGGCCCCGTCTTCTAATAACTTTAATGCATATATCTGCCAAACCACTAAAGGTACTACAACAAAATTTCCAGCATGAATGTTACAGGAGATCCTGCCGACAGTGTGAATATGGATAAAACCGGATGAAAACCCCATTCACTCCTTATATAACAGTACTGTTCAAAACTAATAAAAGCGCGATAAATCAATAACTAAACGCGTCAGAAACGTAAAAATTTAGGGACGGAATGGTATGAGAAAGCTCTATGAAAGCCAGTGTGTAAATTGGGCGATGGGTGTGGCAGCTCCTACTTTTTGGTGCAATTACATATCTCGGAACCCTATTACCGATTACTAAAAATATGGCATTTTTCATATTCTTATGTCACATTGTGAAAATGAGCGACATTGGACAATAACCACGCCTACTTTCCAGAAGCAGTTAATAAAACGTCCTTTTTGTATGTCACCCTAAGACCAAAAATTGTTCAAATCCAACGAAAACTGTTCACGCCCCTAGGTACCGAAAATTTAGACGCCGATACCTATAGTTGACTTTTGTTCGAAAATTTCGGTCAATGTGTGATATATATTACTGAAATTAAGGGATAATCCTTCTCTTGTAATGGTTTGTCTGTATGTCAAAATTGCGTTCAATCGGACAATATGTACTTCCCATAGTCCCCATATTCCTAATATAAAGATTTTCGAACTTTCTGGTGACTTTATATCGGTCAATATGTAAGTTATTCCAATGAAAAAAAGAGAGCGTATTTTAATCATAAGTGTATTTTTGTGCCTAAACTGAATAAATTTAATTTAAATTGATTTACCCCCCATACAACTAATATCAGGATTTTCGAACAAACGGCTGACATTACTTTATATGATTAGTTTTTTAGTATGTGACATGTAACAGTATGTGGTATTGGGAAACATAGATAAAATTTGATCGATACTACCCCAACTTCCATATACTACATATAATGGTTTTCGTGTTTTTAACAAACCTTAGGCGTCGGTCAGTGTGTGAGTTACATGTAGCATGTGTACAAGGTGCGGTCCAAAGTAAACAGGACTTACAAAAAAACAAACAGAACAAATAGTTTTCTCGGCAAAATCAATTTATTATATTCTAAATAGTCTCATTCTGTTCCAATACAGCTTTTTGCACGGTCCAAAAGCATATCGAATGAGTATTTCAACTCGTTGGCCGGTATGGCCGCCAGTATGCCGGTCCAAGCCTTTTGAATGGCCTCTACGTCTGCATAACGCTTTCCTTTCATGGCAAATGCATTTTTCCGTAAAGGAAGAAGTCCCACGGTGCCGAAGGTGACCGTGAAACGCGGACTCGTTAATGATTAAAATGTGATTTTTGGTCAAATAATCGGTCACAAACGTCGATCGATGAGACAATTTTTGAGCAATTGAGTCAGTCAATTTGTGCGGAACAAAGCGTACACACACCTTTCGAAACCCAAATATTCAGTCAAAATGCGATAAATCAATGTTTTGGAGATGTTCAATTCAACTTCCATTAATTTCAATAAGGATTTCGGCTGGTTTTTGATGAACACAGTTTCGATGGAATTTCCGGTGATCACAGATTTTGGTTGTCCCAAATGTTAATCGTCATGTATGTCGTCACGACCCTTTTGAAAACCTTAAAACTACTCGAGCACTATGATACCGGATAGGCAATCATGGCCATAAACGTGTGTCATAAATTGAAACGTTTCGGTGAAAGTTTTTCAAATTTTAAAACCAAATTTAATGTTGGCTCTTTGTTCGAAGCTCATTTTCGCACCGATAACACAAACATACTGACACTTAAAACGCAATAACTTCACTTCCAATCTATAAAATGTCATGAAATTCTCGCTGGAAAATCGATAAGGATAGCAGATTCTAACGCACCAGTCGAAGTAGATGGCGCCACCAGGGAGCGCTAGATTCAAAATGTCCTGTTTTCTTTGGAAAACACCTTGTATATATAAAATTGCTTAGATTTCGGTCCTCCGGGTGAAGTTTTAAATCTTAACGAATTTCCTTTGCTTTGATTCCTACAAGTTGCAAAAGTATAAAATGTTCGGTTGCACCCGAACTTAGCTCTTCCTTACTTGTTTTACTTAGCAACGCACATAGGAAGTTTCGTCAAGAAGACGGACGTACAGACAGACAGACAGTCACCCGGATTTCAATTCGTCTATTCATTTTTATCATTTATACATACATATATACTTACATATGTATGTACAAGCTCCTTCTTTAAACTTTTTTTAACATTACACATATATTTATATTAAATTTATTAAAAGCTGTATTGAAGCTGAAGGAGACTATTCTGAATAAAATAAATTGAGTTTGCCGAAAAATACCATTTGTTCTGTCTTTTTTTAAATCCGGTTTACTTTGGAATGCACCTTTTGACAAATTAAAAAAGTTTGACAATCAGCCAACTCTGTTCAGCGTACCTAAATTATCTATAACTGCGACGAAACTAACTAATGCAGTGCAAAAGATTGAAGACGAAAAACTTATAAAAATTCCATTACTCCCTCTATCTTCTGTTGAGGAAAAAACAACAGGAATAATAGAGGAAGATAAAAGGGAAAATGAAATTGAAGAAGAATTACACAAACCTTCAAAAACTGAGGAAAAACAAACTCAATTGGTATCTCTTCCGGCAGGCTCACATTTTGAAGAAATGTGGGAAAGTGCAGTCCACTGGATAAATCGATTGAAGGTGAGGACGAAGCTAAAGAAATGGACCACATTTTGGAACATGATGCTGAAGCGCATGAGAAGGAAGAGGAAATTAAAGTTTTACACAAACCAACACAATTACCGAAAAAGCGCAAAGGTGATTTAGAAGAGCCAAATAAAGACGTGGATATTAAAGCCGCTAACGATGTAGACATGACAGCAGAAGAAGCAGAACTGGACCCAAAAGCCAAGATGAAGAAAAGAATGGGATGTTCGCCGACAAAACAAGTACAACAATCACCGAGGGACGGAATCAGTGCAGCAGAGTATACAAAGATGCAAATAAAGAAACGTAAAATCAAAGGTACACAATCGTCGGACGTAAAAGAAGAAAAGCCGACAGGACACGAATTTGAGAAAATAGTTACGTGCAAACTATCACTGATACAACACAGGAAGGCGCATAGTCATCGTGAACGTCGCTTAGTTTACGACCATGACAGGATCGCAAGCTGTTGTCATCTTTCTAGCAGTCACAATTACCTTCCAGCAGAATGTTCAAAATTGAACATGCCGTTATGTAAGATAAGAAATATCATGTACGTACATTAAAAATACAGTCCACTAATTTTAAATAATCATTTCTTTCACTCGGCAATATGTTCAAATATCATTGAACATGCTTACTTATCAGCAAAGCCGAAATTCTACTAAATATAAATATCTATTTATATATTAGTATACTTATACTATGTTCGGACCGAAATTGAAAACATTTTGAAAACACATTTGTATGTTGTGGAACGTAAGTCGTTCGGACCGACAATTTGTGTTTTCGCTGAGTTTTCACTGACAACTATCAATACGGCTATTCTCTTACTCTTTCAAGATGACACAAAATGCAAAAATTCTATACCGAAATATGCAAGGCCAAGACTGCACCCATTGCGAATCTAGTGATATATGACGGCACGAAAATAAACATGGGTTTTGGTCTGACATATTTTACAGTCATTGCAAACAAATTTTGGCGAGTGTTTGTTGTGCCGTTGCACCAAGAAGAAAATTCTACAATTGGTGCACCGTGCAAGGGTTTTGCAAGAACAAGAGAATCCCCTTAACAGTGAGCAGCTGTATTTGTACATGGAATGTAAACAAATATCATGTGACAATTTGGGGCCGACAAAATATGTCTTCCAAAAAAATCGATTAAACTAGAGCAGGCACCGATTATAATGAGTGGAATGTAAGTTTTCAAGTAGTTTTCAGCGAAAACTGTGTTTTCGTTTGACAGATTTTACATGGACGAAAACACAAGTTTTCGTTCGAAAACCAGTTTTTCCCACGAAGACATGTTTTCGTTGTCGGTCCGAACATAGCATTACATACAAGTAATATTTTTGTTACACAAATAGTTTTTATTTCGAATATCTTGAATATTAAAAATGACAATTTTATTAAAAGAAACTTGAGTGATGTGATCAGATAAACCTTTTTAGTCGAGTAACAAAATGAGAGTGGCGTGACAAAAACGATTTAGCAAAATGGTGCCGCTTAATGTGCGGGACCGCTTTCAATGGCGAAAATGCTGAATTGAAGCACGTTGGCAATGTTGCATTCGAGACTTTTGCTGACAAAAGTTTCCAATGCAACATTAGGATATGTCACTCCTCCCATCTTAAAATAATGCAATGTCCTCATTGCAATTTTTCTTTGTTTACAATTTAAAGTTTTTAAATAGAATTCTTACAATATTTAAAGATATTTTAGCACATAAAAATTATTAAGTAATAATGAATAAGTAAAAAGGTATGATAAGATTGTTAAGATACAATTTTCAATTCTTAGATTTAGTTTTAGTTGGTTTTCTTTTTTCTTTTAAATTGGTTTTTATATTTCCTTACATTTTGACTTTTAAATTTTACAATAGGATGTTCGCCATTTTCTTCAGTTTTAATGAGACTAACTTTTTTGTAAGGATTACTAAGTTTGTCTAATCTCTTCCTCGAAACTTCTGCGTTTACAAAGTTTGTATCAATATCTTTTTCTTGACGGTTTTTATTTACATTCAATTTCAATGTCACCTATACCAGTTTTACCGGTGGTTACTTCTACTTTTAAGTTTAATGAATTACACCATTGTTTAATGTTTATATTATTTAAACCTTGGTCTTGGTCGACTTTTAAAGTTTTTGGAGGATCCATACAATTAAAAAATTTTAGCAATGCTTTTTTGGATTCCAGCCAGTTCAATGCTTTAACTTTTTCTATCATAGCAAACTTAGAGTATAAATCGATACATGTTAAATAATATTCATTATTCCATTTCCAAAACTCTATAACATATTTTTCTCTTATTTTGTAAATTGGCGGTGTAATTTTGAACGGCATTTTGTTAGAAATATGATCGTTCTTACAATGATTACACAGTTCACATTCATTTATTATTTTGGTGATTTCCTTAAGATAATTGGGGTAATAATACTGTAATTTAACCTTCTCTATACCTTGATGAAGTTCACTTAAATGGATTTCCAGTACTTTACTTTTAAAATTTGCACATTCTGTGATATTTTCTAATTCTTTTGTACACCGATAAATCTTGTTGCGACTTGTTATTATTAGTGTCTTATAAACGTTTTGAAATTGTATAAAAGCAGTATCATTGGGCATAAAAATTGTTGTATTATTTTTTAATAAATGGGTTTTAATTATATCTTTAATATAATCTGTAGTTAATTCTTTGTATGTAATTACAATTAGGTTATTAAAAAAAATTTTGTTATTGTGGTTGAGTCTTTACCATCTCTTATTAATTTAATTTGATTTTTGAATACATTTAATGGTCGCTCTGTTATCTTAATAAAACTTTCGGAATCTTCATCGGCAGAATGAACAGTGTCTACGTTAGATTCAGATTCTTCATTAAAAAAAACATTCCGTAATTTTGATACGAGAAAGACCATCTGCTACACGATTTTCTTTACCTGATATGTACAGGGTAGGCCATTTAAAGTTGACCCATCTGGCAACGCTGTAACTTTTAACAGCGCTGACAAATCGGCTAATGTCATACCGCGTTAGAAGCGTCATTCGAAGACAATTTATACCATGGAACAGTACACTCCAAAAGAACGCGCTGAAATTGTTCAGCTTTATATTCAAAATAACTTTTCAATTGTGTTAACTCAACGTGCGTTTCGCAAAAAAAATAAAGTGAAAAGTGCTCCAGTTAAGAACACAATTAAGTCTTTATACGCAAAATTTGTGAACATCGGTAATCTCAGTAATGCCAGTCATGCATCCAGACAACGCACAAGACGTTCTGATGAAAATATCGAAGCTGTACGAGCCAGTATTGAGGAGACTCCATCGACATCGAGTTATCGCCGCTCTCAGGAATTAGACATCTCTCGCACCACTCTCCGACGCATAATTCATAAAGATTTGAAGATGTTTCCATATAAAATTCAAATGGCACAAAAACTAAACCCAGCTGATTATCCGCGACGCCTTAATTTTGGCAAATGGGCCATCGAAATGGCTGAAAACGAACTTGACTTTTGGCGAAAACTCATCATGTCAGACGAGGCACATTTCTCGTTGAATGGAGGCGTAAACAAGCAAAATTGCCGATTTTATGCCACCGAAAATCCTCAATTAATTGAAGAACAGCCTCTTTACGACCAAAAAGTAACAGTTTGGTGCGGTGTTTGCGCGAATATGATCATCGGACCGTATTTTTTCGAAGACGATGATGGAGCCACGACAACAGTCAATGGTGAGCGTTATCGAGCCATGATAACGGATTTTGTGATACCCATTATTCGCGAAAATGACATGGATAACTTCTGGTTTCAACAGGACGGGGCTACATGCCATACAGCTCGACCAACAATCAATTTATTGCGACCATTTTTCCCCGGGCGATTGATATCGAAAAATGGTGATGTTGACTGGCCACCGAGATCACCAGATTTGACGCCACCAGACTTTTATTTGTGGGGTTATTTGAAATCCAAGGTATACGCTAATAAGCCAAAGACCTTAGCTCAACTGAAAGCCAACATTCGACGTGAAACAGCCGCCATATCATCCGAAACATTGGCCAAAGTCATGGAAAATGTCGAAAAAAGAGTGCATTTAGCTGTCAAAGCTAAAGGTGCCCATTTACGCGATCTAATTTTTAAATATTAGCTGAAACAAATCCCCTTGGACCAAAATAAATTATTCTTGAAATGAACAAAAAACATTGTTTTCTTTTGTTCTTTTTTTTTTAGAAACAAATGGGTCAACTTTAAATGGCCTACCCTGTATTTTACGTCAAAGTCATACTCATTAAGCCGAATCTCCCATCTTTGTAACTTGGAGTTTGGTTCCCTTAAGTTGTGGAGCCATTGCAATGGTCTATGATCACTATTTATTAAAAATTTCCTGCCGTATAAATATGGTCTAAAATATACCGTGTTCATCAGTCTCTGGAAGGTGGCTGGTGCATTTTTAAGCCCAAATGGCATTCTTAAAAATTCAAAATGTCCGCTCTGAGTAGAGAAAGCTGTTTTTTTTCCTATCTGCCGGATCCATTTCTATTTGATGGAAACCTTGCGCTAAGTCTATTGTTGAAAAATACATACACCTACCCAGATTTTCGAGAATTTCATTCATGTTTGGAATGGGATACCTATCATCGATAGTAGTACTATTGAGCTTGCGAAAATCGACAACAATCCTCCACTTCCTTTTACCTGAAGCATCTCACTTCTTTGGTACCACCCAAATTGGTGCTGAATATGGGGAATCACTATGAGAAATGATTTGATTTTCAAGCATTTCTTTTATTTGTTTGTGTACTTCTGATTTATGAATTTCAGGATATCTATACGACTTTATATATATAGAATCTTCATGGACCGTTTTAATTCTATGTTTTGTTTTATGAGTAAAAGTGAGTTTGTCCCCCCTTCTTTATCTTTATCTATATAAATAAAAATGAATCGTCAAAATGTATGTACGCTCATAACTTTCATACGACTGAACCAAGTTTGATCATTCTTTTTTTAAAATGTTCGTTGAGATTCAGAGATGGTTTCTACGGAGAAAAAATTTCAAATAATTGCCGGAAAACCCCTAAAAACAGCCCTTTTCTTTTTCTCATACAAACGAATAAATGTTTGTTCGTTAGTGAAGCTAAAAGAACGGCTGAACCAATATTGATGAAATTTTAAGAGGTTGTTCGTTGTAGATCAAGGAAGGTTTAGATATAAAAATATCTTATACTTTTCATGAAAAGTCAGCAAATTGGATAGTTCCAAAAAGTTACTTTTTTCCATAAACATTTTTTTTTTTCAATTTTTGCTTTTTTGTTTTTCAATATTTTGATTTGTAAATTATTTGAATAGTTCAATTTCGGTCGCTTGCTTTTTTATTCCGGCTATTCAAAAGAAAAATTATTGAAAATTATTTAGTGAAAACTTTGAAATTTGTTACGAAGCCACCAAGAGGTCGCCCTAATATCGGTCGGTGTGTTTTTGCCATCAAAGTTACGATGTTTGATTGACTTTACCTTGAAGTAACGTATATGTGGTGCTGTTGGATGCTAGATGTACTCTGTTGAGTGGCAAAATTGAGGTTTTCCGCTCGCACACATTCTTCTTTGGATGATGGTTACACCAGACCAAATTGAAACACAAACTGGAAATGATGGATATCAACTCTATCGGCGTCGCTCACCAGACGACAATGGCAGAACATTCAGCATTCAACTTAGAAAAGTGAATATCGAAGTTGACAACACATGGATCGTACTATATTCACCATTATTGTTTAATTCATATTCCAAACTCATATCAGTGTTTAGTATTGCAATTTGGTGGAATCGATAAAATACGTTAGAAAGTACGTCACCAAAGGAAGCAACATGGCGGTTATTGGTCTTAAACGATACGGGCGATACGTGAACTGCAATAAAGCGCTTTGAGGGATATTTACTTTTGCAATTCGTGAACGTTTTCCGACTGTTGTGCGTCTCGCAGTTAACTTGGAGAATGACCAAAGAGTGTATTTGAACCCAGAGAATACAGAATAGCCAGTGGAAACATCGCCAGCAACAAAATTAACATTGACGAGTTTTTTCTCAACTTTCGTCAGTGATCTGTTTGAAAGAACATTGCTCTATACGGAAATACCTTGATATTTTGCATGGAATGCATCGTCGAAGAAATAGTTACGCAAAAAGCAAGGTCAACCAGTAGATTGACATCCACGTATCTTATCAACTAATGGATTAGGACGAATTCATACAATCCACCCAAAAAACGACGATTGTTTCTACCTTCGGTTGCCATTGATTAATGTACGCGGTTCAACTTTATTTGAGTCATTGCGTCCTGTGAATGGTTCGATGTGTGCAACTTTTTGAAAAGCATGCCAGCAATTACAATTCCTGAAACACGTTAATCACTGGAATGAAAATGAAGTTCGCACACCTTTCGCGATAATCATTTCGACATATCAGCCTTCAAATCCGCGTCTATTATGCGATACGAACAAAAATTAAATTGCCGAAGACAGTTTACATCGTCTTCGCTAAAAATTGGAAATGGTACAATTTCGGTTGATACTTCCGGTGGTTCGATATCAATTACATCTTCCCTTTATCAATTCACGAAAGATGAACTCATCACAAATGTTCGGACATTGACCAAATTATCGTAACTACGATTCCTTAAGTGCACGCGCAATGTTAGCTGCCAAAAATACCGATGTTGTTGACTTAAACTGGAAGTTTCAAAGTCAAATTTCGGGAGACTTGCGCTCATACAAATCGATCGATCGTCTTGACAATGAAGACGACGCCGTGAATTATCCAGAGGTATTCTAAACTCCTTGGACAGGCTTGGTATGCCACCGCATCATTTGCGTCTCAAAGTTGGATCCGTCGTTATTATGATTCGCAATCTTCATGCGCCGAAACTGTGTAATGGAACCCGACTGATTGTGACGCACCTATCGAATATAAGGTGGAGAATGCTTGATTCTACGAGTTCTTATGAGTTCTAACGATTTCCCATTTCAGTTCAAACGTATTCCGCTTCCAGTGAAAATTGCATTTGAGATGACAATCAACAGGACCTAAAGATAGTCGCATGGTGTGAGGCATAAATTTGGAAATGCTATGTTTTTCACACGGTCTGATATACGTGGCGTGCTCATGAGTTGGAAAACCATCTTTTCTGTACACCGGAACAGAAACCAAAAAATGTTGTTTATCAAGCTGTGTTGCATTGAAAAAAAAAAAAACGAAATGATAAATTTAACTTTCTTTGCATTTCAAAACATATATTTTCACGCAGGACAACGGCTGCGGGGTCAGTTAGTAAAATATATTTTCAAATTTATTTAAAAGTTTTTTTAATTTATTTAACTCTTCTGAATTTAGATGTTCAAGTCTAAATTTACTATCTTTAGTGTTATGGTTTTCGTTCATATTTAATTCTTGAAGGCAATTATCAAAATTTTCAGAATTTGATTTATTCTGGAAAGAATTATACCGAACACCATTCATATGTATCATATCTTTTTCCTGATCAATTTTAGCTTTAAGTAGCTTAAGTATATTACAACCAAGTAAACCATCGTAGTTATTCGAGAAATTATAAACGAAAAATTTTAGTTTTTTCATATGTTCATCACTAAACAATTGTTGGGTTTCATTTAGACAAACTTTTCCTATCGCAGTTGTTAATGTTATTGGCTGAACATAAATAATCTTTTCGTTGGATATCCCAGGCTTTATTAAACTAACTGATGAACCTGTGTCGACTAAAAATTTATAATATCTTTTATTAAATTTCAATTCAATTGTGGGGAGCCTTCCGAGGCTGTTAAGTGAAAATTTACCTCATCTTGTTCCATTGGTTCAGGATAGCCAAAGCGTCTTAATCGAGATTGGTTTGACCCATGAATCTTATCTTGTTTTAAATTATTGAAGTTTCTATTAGTATAAATGTTTCCAGAATTGAAAGGTGTATGCCTAACTTGTGGGAAATTACTATTTTGTAAAGTATAATGTTGATTGCTATATTTATTGAAAAATGGTTTGGTTTCATAATAATTATTTTGATTGGACAATGGATAATTTTTTGAAAAATTGTTGTAATTGGAATGAACTGGAAATTGATTCGTATTGGTTGCAAAATTTTCTGTATTACTATTATTATTGTTATTCATATAATTAGGTAGTTTCAAATTTGCATTAGTTCTTTGAATTGTTTTTTGTTTAGAGAATTGTTTATTATCTTCATAAACATCGTTTTCTTTCAATATTTTGATTGCTGACTTAAGATCGGTAGCAAGATTAGCGTTTATTAACGCAGTTAAATAGTTTGGCAATTCTTTTTTTAATGTTTTCAAACTTATCTGATCTAATTCATTATACAAAAATATTTTAGTTGAGCAACTTTCATTTTTTAGTTTGATAACATCCTTTACTTTACAAACTTCTAAATTAATCTCTTAACATTAATTTTAAATTTAATATTGCTTATTTCTAGGATTAGTGTTGAAACTGCCGCTTGTTCTCCGAATTCATCTATAAGTAACTGCCTTAGCGTCGTCCAATCTGGTGGCTGCTCTCGCCTAACCACGTCCAATGCAGCGCTTCTGAGTACTTTTATGACACAATATAGATAGAATACCTTCGTCTCTTCTGATATAACAGGAGACTGTGGCATGATCGCGTCGACCCCTTGAATGAAGAGTGCCAAGTTGTTTCGATCACCATCAAATGGTTGAATAAGTTTGATGTTTTGGATCGCCATTTCTCTGGTTTCTCGCTCCATTTTGTTGTTTGCATCTTTAATTTTAGTGGATTTCAAAATCTGGCTTAGTTCGTCCACTTCTTCTTCCATAAACTGCCTGTTTTGTTTTTATTCACCTTCGTTTTTAATGTTGCCTTTGGACTTTTGCTTTTGTTTTGCCAAATAGCTAATCGCACTTATTTTATTTATTTTTTATTTAAGTTTTTTTTTATATACATTTATTTTATTTTATTTTATTTTATTTTATTTTCTCCTTTTTTTATATATACTGTTTTATTTTTATTTTAACGTATTGTAATTGTAATATTGTCCATCATAACTTAGTTCGTTGTGTTTGTTACGATATTTTTTCTTCACTTTTCCCGTTTCTCATTTATGTTTTCTATACACTCTTTATGTTAAGCAATTTAGTTTTATTCGTTACGATATTTTTTCTTGTTTCTCTTAATTTACTAAATTTTAGTAGGCAACTGCTCAAAAATGGCCGATTTTTGCTATTTATAGACAGATGTCGCACTTTTGCTATCCATTTTTCCATTATTCTTAAGTTTTTTGCACACTTTTTCCGCATTACAATCAATTATTGCTATTAATTTCACTCTATTATCTTTTAACGTAAATAATAATAAACGAATTTTTTCGTTAAATTTATATTGATTTTCCAAAATTACCAAAATTTCTTTTAGTAATTTATCTTATCCATTTTTACTTCACTGTTTTTTTTTTTTAATAAAGAAACAAATTTCACTATCAGCTGTCTAAATACACAAGCCTTCCGTCTGTCACCATAAAATTTCAATTCGCATTAGCGTTGCTTAAGGCGCATTAATTTTGCTCGTCTGTCAGGGCTATTAATTTACATTTATTTGCGCATTTGACCCATGTCAATGAAAGTTTGTAATGCACAAGAATTCCGTGCATTTGGTTGAATTTACTAAATTTTAGTAGGCAACACTGCTCAAAAATGGCCGATTTTTGCTTTTTATTGACAGATGTCGCACTTTTGATGTCCCTTTTTCCAATATTCTTAACTTTTTTGCACACTTTTTCCGCATTACAATCAATTATTGCTATTAATTTCACTCTATTATCTTTTAACGTAGTTAATAACAAACGATTTTTTTCGTTAAATTTATATTGATTTTCCAAAATTACCAAAATTTCTTTTAATTATTTATCTTATTCATTTTTACTTCACTTTTTTTTAATAAAGAAACAAATTTTACTATCAGCTGTCTAAATGCACAAGCCTGCCGTCTGTCACCATAAAATTTCAATTCGCATTAGCGTTGCTTAAGGCGCATTAATTCGCCTCGGCGCTCGTCTGTCAGGGCTATTACGATATTTTTTCTTCACTTTTCACTTTTCTTGTTTACGCTGGCTATACACTCTGATAGTTTTCTTCACTGTTCACGTTTCTCTATTACGTTGGCTATACACTCTGATAGTTTTCTTCACTGTTCACGTTTCTCATTTACGTTCTTTCATTACCATTAGAAATTTTTTTTTTTTTTGTCATAAATTTATATTCTTTCCATAAGCTACCAGTTGTTTACCTGTTTAATTTTTCCTTTTCCTCTTTTTGACTTTTGATAGTATACAAAAAATGTTCTTAATATTAGCAAACTGCCCCTGCACGATTGTACGAATTTAAAACAAAAGGTACAGCAGCCCGATACGTGTTTTAAAGTACCTGTGTGGGTTTTTATTTCGCTGATTTGAGACGAATAGGCTCTTTTTATTTAGGATCTTTTGCGCAGATCCTACCGACTGCGCCAGTAATATTTTTGTTACACAAATAGGTTTTATTTCGAATATCTTGAATATTAAAAATGACAATTTTATTAAAAGAAACTTGAGTGATGTGATCAGATAAACCTTTTTAGTCGAGTAACAAAATGAGAGTGGCGTGACAAAAACGATTTAGCAAAATGGTGCCGCTTAATGTGCGGGACCGCTTTCAATGGCGAAAATGCTAAATTGAAGCACGTTGGCAATGTTGCATTCGAGACTTTTGCTGACAAAAGTCTCCAATGCAACATTAGGATATGTCACTTACATACATATATACATAATGCATTTACATGCAATGCACATCTAATAATAATAAAAATGCATGGGACACAAATCATAAATTAACAGAAGAGATAACACACACACACACATGTATTAAATTGTACATTTCAAAATAACCCCATGTCAAGCAGCAATAAACAATATGCTGCAATACGTAAACACATACACACATACACATATATTTAGTTATTTAAGATAGTTTTAAAATTTGTATATAAGCAAGAAAAATACGAAATAAAATCAGAATGAATATATTCTTCCTCGATATAAGACTATTCAATTCCCCCCACCAGCGGTAAGGATTGTTAGAAACTGTATTGAGGTATTAACAAGTTCCTTTGTCGGATCCTTGTACAATATACATATAATGAGGTTTAAAAATCTCCGTCCATCTTTTCTTGTGTCTCTTTTAATCTGTTCTGTTACGATTAGTCTATTAACATAAAGCATCGAAATGCTTCATTTTATATCTTGACCTAAGTTCTATAGTATAATTAAATTCTTGCAAAAACATCGCCAATGTAGCTACCCGTGGCCGAACATTTTTCCTCCTTAATGTCATAGCAAATGCGTTGCCATCCATTACAATTTTGAATTCCAGACCTATTAAATACACTCTCCATTTATTTAATGGGTTGACGATAGTGAGCAGTTCAAGTTCGTAAAAATGACAGTTCTCGTCAGCCAAACTAGTTTTCTGGCTCATGAATTTCACTGGATGATATGCTGTTTTGCAACATTACCGTGCCATAATCATGCTTTGATGCATCTGTATGAACCTCCGTCATTGCATTTGGGTTATATAATTATAAAAATGTACATTGTGATAGCGAGGACTTTTGTTGTTCGAAAGCAATTGCCTACTCTTTATCCCACTTAAAACTTTGATCTTTTCGCAGAAGATCTGATAATGGCTTAGCAACTAGGGCATAGTTTTGAATGAACCTTCGGAAGTAGGTTGTTATCCCTGAAAACTGTTATATGGCTTTCTTGTCTCTAGGTAGCTTAGAAGCTTTAACTGTTCTAGTTTTCTATACCGACGGACGAATTCTACTATCTTTTTTTCACTTAATTTGTAGATCTGCTCCTACTATAAGAATTTTCTTTAGTGTTAACAACCCCTCCTCCTCGTCTATAAATGGAATAATTAAATCATCCATATAAGTGATTACACTCCCCTCATCTTATAAGTCTTGAAAAATCGAACGGATAAGCCCACAGAATACTATTAGTGAATTAGACCAGCAAACGGCACAAACTTAGAGGACATGCAAAAATTCGTTAGCTAGATCTAACGTGGTAAAAACTTTATATCCCTGGAGCTTTTTAACTACCTCTTCAAATTATGTCATTGGAAAACCATCGCGCAAAATGTTTTCATTTAATTTGCGATAAACACAATATTTGATTTATGCTTTTTAGACACAAATACAATCGGTGACGCAAAATCGGATAGACTTGGAGTAATAATATTCTCAGCTAGTCATTACTTTACTTGAACATATACGATTATTTGATCATGAAATGATATAAAAATATAATAAAAGCTGCCATTTCTGCTTCTTCTGCAGTTTAGTCATTATACTCTTTGTTGTTGGCTTTACAATTATCTGGTTTATTCTTCATTAGAAACCTGTATCGCTCTTCTCGCTAACTGTCAAATCGACTTGACCCAAAACTAAGCGTCCAGTTATTGCCGGATATTGAGGATCCCTTTTGTTGGCAATATGTATGATATTTTGTATTCGGCTGTATCTGCCCTGATCAAACACAATCGACAGCCCGTATCTACTTACGAAGGAAAAATTACTTTCGTTACATTTACCATTTTGAACTTTAGTAATAGGTGTGCCACTGAAAGTTGGAACAACACTTCCGTTATTGTATTCAAATTATCTGTTTAACTTTTTGTTTGAACTGTCGATGCGTTTATGGCCTATTTTGTTGCACTTGTAATATGTAATTTGCTGATTTGTGCAATTCTTTGCTATGTGCGAAATTTCGCCACATTTGAAAGATACGCAGTTTACAATTGCGAGTTGGATGCTTCTTTCTTTCCCGACATTGACTCCATTCACAACTTTGACCTTTGGTTTATATTTAATTTTCTCACAAATTTATTTATTTGCTCTTTTAATGCCTTTATACTTCTTGCTTGATACAGAGCCGTTTTATTCAATTTTGAATCGGAGAATTCTATTACACTAGCTTCCTTCAGTTTTACCCCCTTCCCTATTTCCATTAAGGCATATACATAAGAATTCAATAAATATTTCGTTTTGTTTCTTTTGACGATTTCTTAAAAGCGTACGTGCTTCAACATGTTTTGAAGATATCCTATCACGAATATCGGTTTTACTTCGAATGAATGTCTTAGCTGCTCCTCTGAGAAGCTGTTTGCATGAAAAAATTATGAATTTCCGACCAGCCTACTATAAGTGCATATTCTTCGAAAGATTCTGCCCATTATATTGCCGATATGTAACATTAAATAACGCCAAGCTTTCCTCAATTTGTCTAAAGGTGAAATGAGGAACCGTGGGTGGCAGTACCAACACACTTTCACAAAGCGGCATCACTGTATTAACCTTACTGTCGCTTTCATCGTTAAGAAGACTGTAGTATGTCAGAAGTCTAATAGCTCTGACAGACGACAGCGCTAATATTCATTAGCGGGCTTAATTTACATACTTATACAGCCCTATTCTGAAAAAACCTCTCAACTGAGTTGAGAGGAAATATTTGAGAGATTTCTTGTGAGGCATAATTTGTGAGGCTATTCTAGCTCAAACCTCATAAGAAAAAAGCTTAAAAAAGTCACCACGTGAGGTAAAAAGCTTTTAGCTGTCAAACAGCTGTTTTAAGAAAAATAAGCATACAAAAATGGACACAACAATGGATAATCAGAATATGTAAGTAATTTTGCAAATTTTAAATATATATATATATACAATAATTTTATATATTCCTAGGCGCACAAAAACGGAGAGAACAACTCAGGAGCAGCTGCAGCATTACATAATGTTTTGCAAGCAGCATCCTGAGTTGCAACGCGGAAGCTAACTCCGACCAACCCTCAAGGGCTGCAAATGCTTTGGTCGGAGTTAGCAGACAATTTAAATGCATTAAGAGGCCCAACGCGGTCGGCAGCCAAGTGGAAGGAGGTAAGTTAATAAATGCTTGTGTTTGTGTCATATTATTAAAATACATACATATATTTCCATAGTCATTAATGCATTGGAAACACCAGTTGCGATCGCGAGCGCGCAAACTGAAAGCACATTCGCAAGCGACTGGTGGGGGCCCTCCGATAAGTGGAATGACTCCATTCGAGGAGCAAGCCATAACAACATTTGGGGCAGCAGCGGTAGATGGATTGCCGGGTGTTGCGACTTTGGGTCATCAGGTAATATTTTAATTTAATATTTGTCGGACTATTTATTTTTTTTTAATTACATGAGGCAATAATTGGTCCGTTTTATACTTACAGGTTTTGCCGTTGTATATAAATACACTTGAAGCTCCAGCTTCCTCGCCAACACAAACAGTCGCATCGCCTGCTCCAGCACCCTCACTAGCAGTCGCATCGCCTGCTTTAGCGCCAACACAAACAGTCGCATCGCCTGCTTTAGCGCCAACACCAACAGTCGCATCGCCTGTTCCAGCATCTTCACTAGCAGTCACATCGCCTGCTCCAGCTTTTCCTGCTTTATCAATCAATTTTTCTTCCTCGCCATCACCTCATTTTTCTTCTTCACCATCACCTCCATCTTCTTCCTTATCTCCTCCCATATTATCTTCTTCTATGCCATCGCCTTCTTATATCCCTCCCGAAAAGTTGACTGCAGCGAAGATGCTTGGAACAGTGCTAAAAAAAATGGAGGACAGAGAAAAGCGAGAGGAGGAAACCATTGCTCTACAAAGGCAAATTGTAGAGCAAAATGCGCAGATGGCAGGGGTGCTGACTCAAATGACACAGGCACTAACCTCGCTGTCAGAGGTTATGGCTAAGTTGTCCCAAAAATTGGATAAATAATAATAAAAATGTAAAAAATGAAATAAAAATGTAAAAAATGAAATAGAAATGTAAGAAATGAAATAAAAATGTAAAAAATGAAATAAAAATGTAAAAAATGAAATAGAAATGTAAAAAATGAAATAGAAATGTAAGAAATGAAATAAAAATGTAAAAAATGAAATAAAAATGTAAAAAATGAAATAGAAATGTAAAAAATGAAATAGAAATGTAAAAAATGAAATAAAAATGTAAAAAATGAAATAGAAATGTAAGAAATGAAATAAAAATGTAAAAAATGAAATAGAAATGTAAGAAATGAAATAAAAATGTAAAAAATGAAATAAAAATGTAAAAAATGAAATAGAAATGTAAAAAATGAAATAGAAATGTAAGAAATGAAATAAAAATGTAAAAAATGAAATAAAAATGTAAAAAATGAAATAGAAATGTAAAAAATGAAATAAAAATGTAAAAAATGAAAAAAAAAAATTAAATAAAATAACATGAATTATTTAAACATATGTAGATGTGTTTTTATTCATTCTTAGAGGAAGTAAAATGTACAGAGACAGTAAGTAACTTACATATATGTATATATATTTATATATATATATTTATAATACATAACGCCGCTGGAAATATATACATACATATGTATATTATAAAGACATAATGTAACGTTCTCTTACTCTAGCACCCTCCCTAAAATTGGGGTTTTCGAAAACAATTTCGGTGTCTTGTGATTCTTCTAAAACTTCTTCGAAGCCAAGGTCTGCAGCCACACCATGCTTCAGTAATATGTTGTGAAGAATTGTACACGCGTAAATAATCAAAGACGCTTTTTCAGGGCTGTAATGAAGAATGCGGTGTTTTGAGAGGCACCGGAATCGTGACTTCAAAACACCAAAGGCCCTCTCAATGGTATTACGTGCTTTGGCGTGCAACTTATTGTAACGCACTTCCCTTGCGTTTGAAGGTTCAGCGACTGGCGTTAACAGCCATGGCTCCAATGGATATCCTTGGTCGCCTAACAACCACGAATCACTTTGCGTGTTATAGGTATTTGTGAGGTGCATACGTGTTGGGGATGTGGTCCAAATACCAGAATCATGGCAAGACCCGGGATATCTCGCGTTGACAGCGGTGAACAGAAGTCGATGATCACAAACCTGCCAAAAATGCAAATATATACATATGTATTAATAGAAAGATTGGTAAATAGTTTGTATAATATAGAACATTACGTACTGCTTCTACATTAAGGCTGTAAAATCCTTTCCGGTTCATAAACAGTGAGAGAGGAGTAGTGGCGTCTGTAGTTGAGGGTGAAACAATCCCAATATGGGTACAATCGATTGCGCCGATTGTCCCCTTGATCCCAAATTTCGTGTAAAATCTGTAAGAAAAAATTTATTTATTTATTTATATTTATTTTTATTTATTTATCTTACCCCTTCTTTGCATCTGACACATCCTGCGCGCTTGAAGGAAAACAAATTTCACTTCCCTTAACATCAACAATTAGTTTTGAAATAAAGTGCAGAGCTCTTGATACTGAGGATTGGCTCATAGAGAGCATATAATTATTACCAACGCATTTTTGATACGAGCCATGCCCGTAAAAATATAAACTCGTCAGGAAACGCAGATCAAAAGGAATATTTGACTTCTGCACATCATGCGGCTCCAATTCACTTATCAGCAATTTACATAGCGATTTTGGGAATCGAAATGTGTTAATAAATGCAGTGTCTTGCATAGTAAAGGGATCGCTTTTGTCTCGCAAACCCTTTAAAATTTTTCTCCTACCTCCCGATTCCTCCTCCTCAACAATTGCCGCATATACAAATAATAATTCCTCCATTCTAATAACACTCAATTCTCAATATTTTAAAAAATTCAAAATATGCAAAACAAAACAAACACAGATGTTTTGTATTATGATGCCTGCTTTCACACGTCACAGATATTTGTGAGAATAGTGAGCATTTGAGCTTTTGAATTTTCGCCAGAATAAGGTAACCCTCACTACAGTGAGAAACATCATTGTAGTGAGGTTGGTGACTTTTGTGAGGGCATGAGAATAGGGCTGATAATTGCGCATTTGTCCCATCTTAATGCAAATTTGTAGTGCAGAAGAATTTCATGCATTTAGCTGAATTTACCAAATTTGAGTAGGCAACACTGTTGAAAAATGGCCGATTTTTGCTATTTTTTGATAGATGTCGCTTGAAGTCTTCTGCCTTATTTGTGTTTACAGCATCAGAGGTAAGCAGTTTTATATTGCTAATTAAATTATGTGCAAGTATATTAACAAAAACAAATTTTAATATTTTTAGATGGCAGAAAATAAACAACGCACATGGATAGCAAACTCCATTTTTCCAATATTCTTAACTTTTTCGCACACTTTTTCCGCATTACAATCAATTATTGCTTTTAATTTCACTCTTTTATCTTTTAACGTAGTTAATAATAAACGAATGTTTTCGTTAAATTTATATTGATTTTCCAAAAATACCAAAATTTCTATTAATATTTTGTTTTATTCATTATTATTTCACTTTTTTTTAATAAATAAACAAATTTCAGCTGCCTAAATGCACAAGTCTGCCGTCTGTCACCATAAAATTTCAATGCGCATTAGCGTTGCTTAATAGCCCTGAGAGACGAGCAAAATTAATACGTATTAAGCAACGTTAATGCGCATTGAAATTTTATTGTGACAGGCGGCAGACTTGTGCATTTAGGCAGCTGATTGTGAAATTTGTTTATTTATAAAAAAAACTGTGCGTTGGTTATTTTCTGCCATATAAAAATATTAAAATTTTTTTGTTAATAAAACTGCCTACCTCTGATGCTGTAAACGCAAAGGAGGCGGTGTGGGGCTCGTTTCCACACTTCTGTCTTTTGCCTTTTTTCTCAATTTATTAGAAAAACGCTCAACAAAATATTTTGCTTCTTTTTTTTCTTCTCTTCTTTTATTTTTTTATCTTTCGTTAAATTAGTTCTGTTCGACTTTCTACATACAAAAAATGTTGCCAGACAGCTCGAGAAACTTAACTACAAATAGTATATTTAAATTAGGTTGCCACAGCTACTCCCTTCCCAGTGATTTAATCACGATTTAGAATTGTCTGCAAATGTTACATTTCTTTTTTTATAGGTTCGCAGCGGTGTATTTGGTAACTCGTCACTTCTGGGAAAAAATGTTGTGTATTGCGTTGTTAATTTTAATTGCATTGAGTCTGTCTGAAATGCGTTCCAGAACTTCGAACGGATCCGTGTAAGGAGGCTCTAGTGGTTTTTTCACATGATCCGAGCGGATGAACACATGACTACAATCATGTAAATTTTTATTGATGAAAAAGCGTGTTGAATTGTGGTGTACCGGTGAAGTTGGTTTTAGCTGCTGTATGTACTCACGAAACTTGGATATAAACTCCTGTGGATTATATGATCCATCCCCGCTATCAAAGAATTCGCCGGGTAAACGAAGATTGGTACCATACAGCATTTCTGCTGGGGATGCTCCAATGTCTTCTTCATGGGAACAGCGAAGTCCTAACATCACTGTTGGAAGGAGAAGTGGCCATGGAGTTTGTCGATTGCACATGAGTGAAGCTTTTAGCGTACGATGCCATCTCTCAATCATGCCGTTGGACGCCGGATGGTAAGCTGATGTACGTATCTTGTGTGCGCCAACCATTTTTGTCAACGCTTGGAATATTGCGGACTCAAACTGGGAGCCCTGATCTGTTGTTATGGTCTTCGGGGAACCAAAACGTGAGATCCATGCTGAATAAAAGCTTGTCGTTATCGTGTTGGCCGAAATATCTTTTAACGGAACCAGTTCGGGCCAACGTGTGAATCTGTCTATCATGGTTAAACAATATCTGTATCCCTCATGTTTTGGAAGAATCATAATATCAAGGTGACATGGTCGAAACGTTGATCAGTTTGTTTGAACGGCTTAGGCGCTAGATGGTTGTGCTTTTGTATTTTTGATCGTTGGTAACTGATACAAGAACGAACCATTTCTATTACGTCCTTGTTCATTGACATTGTATTTGCTTTTAATTTGTTTTAAAGTTGATCTTGTACCAGGGTGTGAGAAATTGTGAATGTATTGAAATATTTTGTTACGAAGCTTAACTGGAGTGTACGGCCGAACCATTGCATTTGCTGTATCGCAGTATATTGTATTGCCAGATGGAAGTTTTAGCTTCTGTAAATTTAAACTAGTGTTATTGTTTATGACTATTTGTTGTAACTCTGAATCTCTCTGCTGTTCTTCTTCTATATCATCCATTGTGACTACTATGGGCATATCAATTTGGCATACTCTGGAAAGTGCGTCTCCTACCTCATTATTTTTACCAGACAGAAAGACGATTTCTGCTGAAAATTGTGCAATATAATTTAAATGCCTTACCTGCCGTGGTGACGCTTTGTCTGCTTTTTGACGGAATGCATACGTTAAAGGCTTATGATCGGTGCGAATGACGAATTTGCGACCATCAAGTGTTGAACGAAAATGTTTAATGGCTAAGTATATTGCCAAAAGCTCACGGTCATACGCAGAGTAATTCTTTTGCGCAATTTTTGGTTGGTTGAGAAGAATGCGATTGGCTTCCATTCCTGCAGTCTCCGACGCAAACGGCGCATTTGGTACCGGAAAATTTAAGAATGTTTGTGTAGCCAATCTGGCTTTGCAGTCGCTGAATGCTTTTTCAAGCTCTGCATCACAATCGATTTATTGTTTGTCATTTTTTTTGAGTCCTTGAAAAGGTTGTGTAGAGGTGCTTGAATTTGTGCGGCGTTAGGAATATGTTTCCTGTAGAAATTTACCAATCCTAGAAGCCGGCGGAATTCAACAATTGTATTCGGTTTTGGATATTGACAGATTGCTTCTATTCTTTTTTTCGATGGTTGAGGTATCCTAGGAAGTCTAGTTCGCTAACGCAAAACTCACACTTGGATAAGTTGACACATAGTTTTGCCTCTTTAAGTTTCTGCAGCCCCAACTGGACATGCTTGTGATGTTCCTTTTCATTTTCTGATAATATGAGAATGTCATCTAGGTAACAGAAAACAAAGTCGATATTTCTGAATGTGATATCTATGTATCTTTGGAACGTTTGAGTGGCATTTTTAAGCCCAAATGGCATAACGACAAACTCAAAAAGTCCAATTGGCGTTCGAACTGCTGTTTTCGCTGTCTTTTTCGCACATGCGTATATTGTAATAAGCTTTTTTTATATCTATTTTGGAAAAAACTGCTTTACCATGTAAGCAGTTGACTATGCTATCGAGGTGCGGTATCGGATAGCTATCTGGTTGCGTGTATGCGCTTAGGGAGCGATAGTCACCGCAGGCTCGCCATCCACCAGTTTTCTTTTTTACTAGGTGAACTGGGCTTGCCCAAGGACTGCTTTATATACGAATTATACCTAGTTGCAACAGTTCATTGAATTCGCTTTTGATGACATTTAGTTTTTCTCCGAAGTAACGGCGAAGTGGCTCTGCAATAGGTCGGCAATCTGTTAAAATTTTGTGATTGACGTCCATTGATGTTGGTAAGGTGTAAATATTAGGCGTTGTCAACTCAAAATGCTGCTTAATGAGGTCTTGAAATTTAGATGAGGGGCTTATTGTTGATATGCTGTGAATTTCAGCCTGCCGAACTGTTCCTTTTGTGGTAAGGGTTGTTTGTGAATCAACCAGACACTTTGCTCTGAGGTCTATCAAAAGGCCAAAGTGTACCAGAAAATCTGCTCCTATGATAGGTGATTTTACATTCGCTATTACAAAGTTCCATGTGAAATTCCTCCGATTTCTGGTATGAGCCATTTGCTGCAAAAAGCTGAAGGCTATCAGGAGTAA
Source organism: Bactrocera zonata (assembly GCA_037783105.1). NCBI lineage: Eukaryota > Metazoa > Arthropoda > Insecta > Diptera > Tephritidae > Bactrocera > Bactrocera zonata. Next base: position 279,740 of record JBAWJQ010001181.1, on the reverse strand, counting down.
GTGTTGAGTGTTTCTGAATGATGTTCAGTGGTACAATTGAGATGTCAGAACCGGAGTCAATTAAAAAGTTAAGATTGTTTTTGATATTAAAAATGTGCAGTCTTCGTTCTTTGATGCTGATGTCTTGTTCTACGCTCCATCAGTTGCATCGATAGACGGCAGCGGGATTAGTTTCCCTGCGTGCCGTCCGTAGGTTTGTTGAATTCGCATGGAGCTTAACATTTCCTCGATGCTGCACCAAATAGAATATGGTAGTAACATACTTTTGCGTTTTCACGTAGTTGACTTCTGCTTCGTTCGCCGACGCGTTCGGCGCTTGAACCACGGCGTTGGTTCATTGTTGCAGCCATGTTGACTGATATTTCGCTTAGTTTTTGAATAATTTGGTTGAAGGAGGTCTCCAACGCTAATAGTCGTGCTTCAAAGGAATTTTGCTTGAATATGTTTAGAGCCGAGCAATTGGCTTCGTCTTGTGGAATGGTTGTAGATGCGACTTTGTATGAGGGTGAATTATTTACAATTCGATCGGTATGTCTGTCAATATAATGTTGACAGAGCTTCGTTAGAGACGTTATTGCCGGCCAGATCACGCATTTCCCTCAACAGTTGACTGGGTTTCTTATTGAACAGTTCTATTCCTGTTAGAAGTTTCATCAGCTGCTTCTCCTTGGACTCACTGAAACGAGCAATTAGTTCTTTTTTCAATTTGTTATACTTGCCCGTGTCCGGTGGGTTTCTTGCGAAATCTGAAACTTGGCGTAGGGTTTCTGCATCAAGTACTGTAATTGCGGTGTAATATTTAGAGACATCAGATGTGATCCTTGTCCCGTCTATCGCATTTCTTGACGGCGGTGATGTCAGCTTTTATTTTCACGAGGACATCAACCAGCTGGGCATGTCCTCAATTCGTAGTCCCTATTTCGTTTTCCATGGTCGTCATCAAAAGGGGGTCTCTCATCCGAGCCTGTTGGTAATTTTTCATTGGGGGGTGTTTTTTTACGTGGCGGGTCCCAAACCCAAACGGATGTTCCTAGGCTACCCAGAGGATACTTGGTCAAAGACCGGAAGTCGTGAACGGCTTGAGTCACATGTAAAAGAATCGTTTTTGGCCACTCCCAAGTGAATGGCGATCAGAGAACTTTCCTCGCTTTCGTGAATTCACCACATGACTCCATCCTCACATATCACATTAGAAAACTCAAAAATAAGAGTATATCTCCACTTTTTAATAGTATTATTTACATATAAATATTCCTCTTCAATCACTCGATCTATTAAAAAAAAACCGCATCGCAGACAGCGATCTTAAACGTTATAGCCCTGACAGACGAGCAAAATTAATTTGCCTTATAGCCCTGACCGATGACAGCGCTAATAGGCATTAGCGGGCTTAATGATGAATATAATACCGTGCATCCCAAAAGACTGATGCCATAACCTTGCCAGCCGTCTTTTTCATCTCACTAAGCTGACTGTCGGGAGGATGGAGTCATGTGTAGAAGTTCACGCAAGTGAGGAAAGTTCTCTGATCGCCATTCACTTGGGAGTGGCCAGAAACGATTCTTTTACATATGACTCAAGCAGCTCACGACTTCCGGTCTTTGACCAAGTATCCTCTGGGTAGCCTAAGAACATCCGTTTGAAGGCGAGCTAAAGTGAGAAGGCGAAACATCCCCTGCATAGGGTTGTGCGCTGGGTTTGGGACCCGCCACGTAAAAAACACCCTCAATGAAAAAGCGTAAACAGCCTCGGATGAGAGACCCCCTTTTGATGACGACCACGGCAAACGAAATAAGGACTATGATTTGAGGGCATGCACCTAGAATGTTCGGCCCCTTAATTGGGAAGGTGCCGCTGCCCAGCTGGTAGATGTCCTCGTAAAGATAAAGGCTGACATCACCGCCATCTAAGAAATGCTATGGACGGGACAAGGACAGAGACGAGTAGGTCCTTGTGACATTTACTACAGTGGCCATATAAAGGAGCGCAAGTTTGGTGTTGGATTCGTGGTGGGAGAGAGACTCCGTCGCCGAGCGCACTTATGAGAGATGCCCCCGCTACGATGTCAAAATCGTGCTTGGCGACTTCAACGCCAGGGTGGAGGTATGGATATGATTCAGCATATTATGAAATAGATAATGTAAATGAATTTGATATGATATTAGGAGTACAAGGACTTATAACTTTTAAAGCAGAAGGGAATTTATTTAATTGTAGTTTAAAGTACCAAAAAGAAGTCATCCATAAGGTATAATTAAAAATTACTTTTACTATTAATAACCCTTAATACGAAGTAGATATAAGAAAACTATTGGTAAACATGTAAAGAAGACAACTGAATATTTGCAACTTGTAAGAATCAAAGAAAAAAGGAAATACTTTAAGGTATAAAACCAACCACATATTGTAAAGTCAGTCGGATGTTCGAAAATCCTAATATTAGTTATATAGGGGCTAGGCCAAATTTTCGCTCATATTTATCTATTTTAGACACAAAGATACACTGTTATGAGTCAAACACGCTCTTTTATTTTCATTGTTACAACTCACATATTGGCCGATATATGCCCGAAGTTCGAAAATCTTTATATTAAGAATATGGCAGCTAAGGAAAGTATTGGTCCGATTCAACGCATTTTTGACATACAGATATGCCATTATAAGAGAAAGATTATTCTTTAATTTCCGTTGTACATATCACACATTGGCCGTCATTTTCGATCAAAAGGCGTCTGTAAGTACCGGGCTCTAAATATTCGGTACCTACGGTCTTCAAGAGAATGGAGTCATGTGTAGAAGTTCACGCAAGTGAGGAAAGTTCTCTGATCGCCATTCACTTGGGACTGGCCAGAAACGATTCTTTTACATATGACTCACGCAGCTCACGACTTCCGGTCTTTGACCAAGTATTTTCTGGGTAGCCTAAGAGCATCCGTTTGGGACTCGCCACGTAAAAAAACACCCCCAGTGAAAAGGAACAACAAGCCTCGGATGAGAAATCCCCCTTTTGATGATGACCGTGGCAAGCGAAATAAGGACTACGAATAGGTCCTTGTGACATTTACTACAGTGGCCATATAAAAGAGTGCAAGTTTTGTGTGGGATTCGTGGTGGGAGAGAGACTCCGTCACCGAGTACTATCATTCACTCCGGGGAATGAACGTCTAGCCACAATCCGCATCAAAGCGAGGTTCTTCAACATATCGCTGATTTGCGCCCACGCCCCGACGAAAGAGAAGGATGATGTGACCATACATTCCTTCTATGAGCGCTTGGAGCGCACTTATGCGAACTGCCCCCGCCACGATGTCAAAATCGTGCTTGGCGACTTTAACGCCAGGGTGGGCAAAGAAGGTATTTTTGGCACTAAGGTCGATAAATTCAGCCTCCACGACGAAACATCCCCAAATGGGTATAGGCTGATCGACTTCGCCGGGGCTCGAAATATGGATATCTGTAGTACTAGATTCCAGCATAAGAAGATACATCAAGCTACCTGGCTATCTCCGGATCGAAAAGCGACCAACTACATCGATCATGTTGTGATAGACGGAAGACACATCTCCAGTGTTCTAGACGTGCGTACGCTCCGAGGCCCTAACACCGACTCGGACCACTATCTTGTTGCAGCCAAGATTCGCATCCGCCTCTGTGTAGCAAAAAACGTACGTCAACAAACACAAGGAAGGTTCGACGTCGAGAAGCACAACAGATAGCTGAACGATTTTCTACTCGGATTGCAACCCTGCTCTCTGAGAGCACTCGTCAACAACTCGGTATAAGGGAACTGTGGGACGACATTTCAAACTTCTTACGTACAGCTGCAACCGAAACCATTGGTTTTCGGAAAGTGCAAAAGAACAGCTGGTACGACGAGGAGTGCCGTGTCGCAGCGGAGAGAAAACAGGCTGCCTACCTCGCAACGTTACGATCGACCACAACACGTGCGGGATGAGATAGATACCGAGAATTGAAGAGGGAAGCGAGACGCATTTGTAGACAGAAAAAGAAACAGTCCGAAATGCGTGAGTATGAAGAGCTTGATAGGCTGGCCGACAGGGGTAATGCTCGAAAATTCTACGAAAAAATGCGGTGGCGTACAGAAGGTTTAAAGACCAGAGCATACTTTTGTAGAACCCCCAAAGGTGATCTAGTCACCGATGCCCAGAACATACCTAAATAATGGAGGAACACTTCTTTAGCCTGCTGAATGGCAGCGAACGTACAACACCAGGAGAAGGCGAACCCGATTCCCCAATCGAAGACGATGGAGCAAACGCTTCATTGCCCGACCAGGAAGAAGTTCGAAGGACAATTCCCCGCCTGAAGAACAACAAAGAGGCGAAGGCGGATGGATTGCTGGCCGAGCTATTCAAACACGGCCGCGAAGAGCTGGTAAGGAACATGCACCAGCTTCTTTGTAAAGTATGGTTGGACGAAAGCATGTCCAACGATTGGAATTTAAGTGTGCTATGCCCAATCCATAAAAAGGGAGACCCCACAATCTGCGCCAACTACCGTGGGATTAGCCTCCTCAACATCGCGTATAAGGTTCTATCGAGCGTATTGTGTGAAAGATTAAAGCCCACCGTCAACAAACTGATTAGACCTTATCAGTGTGGCTTTAGACCTGAAAAATCAACAACCGACCAGATATTCACCATGCGCCAAATCTTGGAAAAGACCCGTGAGAGGACAATCGGCACACACCTCCTCTTCGTCGATTTCAAAGCTTTTTTCGACAACACGAAAAGAAGCTGCCTACTAATAAGGCTCTGTAAACGGACTTTGAGCAGCACCAAAAGCTCCGTCAGAATCGGGAAGGACCTCTCCTAGCCGTTCGATCCCAAACGAGGTTTCAGACAAGACTCCCTATCGTGCGACTTCTTCAATCTGCTCCTGGAGAAAATAGTTCGAGCTGCAGCGCTTAATCGAGCAGGTACAATCTTTTATAACAGTGAACAGCTGCTGGCGTATGCCGATGATATTGATATCATCGTCCTCAACACCCACGCCGTTAGTTCTGCTTTCTCCAGTCTGGACAAGGAAGCAAAGCAAATGGGTCTGGCAGTGAACGAGGGCAGGACGAAATATCTCCTGTCATCAAACAAACAGTCGTCGCATTCGCGACTTGGCTCTCACGTCATTGTTGACAGTCATAACCTTGAAGTTGTAGATAATTTCGTTTATTTAGGGACCAGTAATAACACCACCAACAATGTCAGCCCGGAAATCCAACGCAGGATTACTCTTGCCAACAGGTGCTACTTCGGACTGAGTTGGCAATTGAAAAGTAAAGTCCTCTCTCGACGAACAAAAGCTAAACTTTCTAAGTCGCTCATAATTCCCGTCCTGCTATATGGTGCAGAGGCTTGGACGATGACAACAACCGATGAGTCGACGTTACGAGTTTTCAAGAGAAAGGTTCTGCGAAAGATTTATGGTTCTTTGCACATTGGCCACGGCGAATAGCGCATCCGATGGAACGATGAGCTGTACGAGATGTACGACGACATTGACATAGTTCAGCGAATTAAAAGACAGCGACTATGCTGGCTAGGTCATGTTGTCAGGATGGACGAAAACTGAACTCTGAAAGTATTCGATGCAGTACCCCAGGGGAAGCAGAAGAAGAGGAAGACCTCCACCGCGTAAGCGGTGTCTACGCCAATTAAGAAGAAGAAGAAGGCAATTTAACGACTACGCTTACACTGTACGAAAATATTATAGAGAACAACTATAATGCAAATCCGAATAAAGAAGAGGCCATTCTGGTCAGTGAAATAGAAGCGTTAAAATCACAATTAATACCTACAAACTATAGGACACGACGCTTACCAAACTTTTTAGGTTCAGTTATAAAATTCATCACAGTGACATCAGACCATGATGATGTAATGCAAATAAATAAGTGCTTAAATTATTTAATAGAAAATAATAACAACAAAAGAAGAGTAAATCTCAGTTTGGAAAATTATAAGGAAAATTAGATCCGAACTCTGCTGTAGAATAATTTGTAATCAGAACAGTTTACAAAATTAATTTTGGCAAAAATGGGAATTTTTACTCTGGATTTTTAAACTTGAATAATATTCGCGAACTGAACACGAACCAAATGAAATTTTTGATTATCTTGTCATCAATATATTAGAATATTCAGATATCCTCGTTTGTCTGTACAGGAATACGGCAATCACAATTTATAAATACCCTATCATTAAACCATGACAAGAAAAAAAAATTATATAATACATGATCACTAGAATGAACAAATTAATTATTAATATTATGAAAATACTATAATCCAAAACCAATTATAAATTTTATAATATACAAGCAATGTAAAAATACCTAATTCCCATTGAGGACAGCCTATACAATTTTTAAGCTATGCTATTATTTCAGCAATGTCATTAGTATTATTTATATACGCCTCAGTAAAGCCATGTAAATCTTCCCAGATTAAACAAGAAGCAAAAAATGCCGAGTTTTCGAGGAAGTACCATATACAAAATTGTAGTACAGTGACTCCAATCCCAGCGCCTTTGAAGCATTTCATTTTAACAGACGGGAGAGTTAATTTACATAACGTCCCTTATTATACTCATGCCCCCAACTCAATCAACACTTGCAGCTGTAAACAAACATTATGCATCGAGACAAATCTCTGCATGGTCCGAAGATATACATACGAGTATGTACATGAACATCATCAATGTCAGAGATAAAGAGATGTTTAACTCCTCTCTCACTGGAAGTGAGAGAGCAATTGCTAAACATCAAAACCTACTGAACTTTGACAGCTAATCGAGTTCAGTAGGTTTTGACGTTTATCAATTGGAAACGGGCGATGGCCAGATTGAAATCTTACCAAAAAAATATGTAAACGGAGGGATTTGTTTCATCGTTCAAGACCACTTATAAAAAAAGTAAAATAATGAAAATTAAATAAAATTTGTAAAATTTAAAGGTTTTTGATGAAACGTATTGTAATTTGCCGTGGTCGTCATTTTTGTTTTTTCCTTTTCATTGGGGGTGTTTTTTTACGTGGCTGGCCCCAAACCCAGCGCACAACCCTATGCAGGGGATGTTTTGCCTTCTCACTTTAGCTCGCCTTCAAACGGATGTTCTTAGGCTACCCAGAGGATACTTGGTCAAAGACCGGAAGTCGTGAGCTGCTTGAGTCATATGTAAAAGAATCGTTTCTGGCCACTCCCAAGTGAATGGCGATCAGAGAACTTTCCTCACTTGCGTGAACTTCTACACATGACTCCATCCTCCACACATGACTCCATCCTCCTTTTTTTTTACATAGTTCAGCGAATTGAAAGACAGCGGCTACGCTGGCTAGGCCATGTTGTCCGGATGGATGAAAACACTCCAGCTCTGAAAGTATTCGACGCAGTACCCGCCGCGGGAAGCAGAGGAAGAGGAAGACCTCCTCTCCGTTGGAAGGACCAAGTGGAGAAGGACCTGGCTTCGCTTGGAATATCCAATTGGCGCCACGTAGCGAAGAGAAGAAACGACTGGCGCGCTGTTGTTGACTCGGCTATAATCGCATAAGCGATGTCTACGCCAGTAAAGAAGAAGTATTGTAATTTGAAGCATTATAGTTTTATTTTCAGTGGAAAATGATTAAAAACATTTAATGATTGAGAGCTAACAAGCTTAAATTCATTTATTGGGTATTGAAAGGTCAAAAGTCAGTTGTTCTAATATACTTTAAAAAGATTTAAATAGTTTCTCCATATAATAAATAACCACTATTTAGTAATAATTATTCGTACTAAATGTTGGGTTGGGTTGATAAATGCTCAAAAATTATTATTTTGTTCTATCTGGCCATAATGGAAAATGTTATAAAAAGCGCTTATTTTGAGGCGCTCTCACACTGGAATAAGTTAAACATCCCTTTATTCCTGATCAATGTTCTGTCAGTAGTATAAACAGTTGTAAGAAAACCAATTATATTTTAGTCTTTAGTCAATAAATAAATTTAATAATAACTACTGTTTATTATTTATTGGATAATATTGGACCGAATATACCCCGTCCAGCATGCAGTAAAAAAAATATAGTAGCCGTATGAGTCATCGAAAATTGGTCTCAAAGGATGGACCATTTGAAACATAGTCCCGGCCCGGCCAACATATAAAAGAGATAATCTTTAAAAAAATAAATGCCAAAGAATGTTCTTTCGTATAATAATAAACATTTCCCAATAAATTTTAAGTTTCTTTACTTTTACTTGAAAAAAGTAACGAACCTCCAAATGGATCACCCTTTATAACATAATTTAATTTGAAGAAAAAATTATGCAAATACAAATATGGAAAAAATGTTTTGTAGCCTGCAGCGAGGGAGGAACAATTTTTAATTTCCAAAAAAGGGAACGGAAAATGAGAGTTTTCAGTGATTTTTTTTTTTGCTACTAAAACGTGTTATTTTACAAAAGTAGTTGTAGAGACCCGCACTAGTGTTGTGAGAGTGTGGGAGACGCAACGAGTCGGAGTGACGAATGAAGTTAGTTTTAGTTGAATATGGAACGTGCAAGTGTGAAGTTGTGGAGCTCAATAAAGTGTTATAGTTATATTGGATATCGTTACCGAGGACACCTGTATTATATATATAATATATAATATAAATAAAGTGAGTGTGGCAGATGTGGCCAAATGGGACATTTTAGTAACGATCCGAAATGTCCGGCAAAGTTTGCGAAATGCAACAAATGCGGCTTAATTGGACATTTTGCTAGGAAATGTAGAACGAAGAAGCGAATGGGCGCCCACAATCAAAGTTCTCCCAAGAGGAAGCGCACAGAGTCATACAAAGTGCGAAATGTAGAAACGAACGAAGGAGAAGAGGTGAATTGTTTCAAGATATCTAATGACACGGGGATAGACGAAAAGCTGGTATTTGGTATCGGTGGTTGCCCGATATCTATGGTGATTGATTCAGGCACGCGTCTCAATTTAGTAAGTGAAAGCGACTGGGGAATACTGCGTAAAAACAAGGCTGTAATATTCAATAAACGGGAAGACCACACAACACAGTTCAAGGCCTATGCGTCAAATAAAGTTCTGGACGTACTTCAAGTTTTCGAAGCACCTATATCAGTAAAGAACAAATTGGAGAAAATCGCTACCTTCTACGTAATAAAGAATGGGTGCCAGTCCTTATTGGGGCGCGACACAGCTATGCAGTTGGGAGTTTTAAAAGTAGGCCTTGAGGTAAATAGCGTGAAAATTACACAACCCTTCCCAAAAATGCTAGGAGTTAAGGTCAAATTATCAATCGACCCTACCGTAAAACCCGTACAACAGCCGATGCGTCGCATACCGATAGCCTTGGAAGAGCAGGTAGAGGGAAAAATTAACCAAATGATTGCTCTCGACATTATCGAGCCGGTTTCAGGGCCCTCTTCATGGATATCTCCAATAGTCATTGTATATAAGGAAGGGGGAGAGATGAGGTTGTGTATAGATATGCGGCGAGCAAACCAAGCAGTGCTGCGCGAAAATTATCCGCTACCAACGTTTGAGACATTCATGACGAAGCTAAGAGGCGCCAAGTACTTTTCTAGGATCGACTTGAAGTGGGCATATCACCAACTAGAGCTGGATGAATTCAGTCGCGATATCACCACGTTCATTACCCATAAGGGTTTATTTAGATATAAGAGGCTGATGTTTGGGATAAGTCCAGCCCCAGAAATCTTCCAGCGAGTCATAGAAAAACTGTTAAGCCCTTGCAAAAATGCGTTTAATTACATAGACGATATCATAATATTTGGTAAAACGGAGCCAGAACATGACGAAGCTGTAAAAAGAGTGGTAGACGTGTTTAGAGATAACAATTTAATGATGAACGAGAAGAAGTGCGTTTGGAAAGCGCAAAAGCTAAAATTTTTGGGACACCTGTTATCTGAGGAGGGCATAGCACCTGACTCTGATAAGATTGAAACGATTAGGGATTTCCGCCCACCACAGTCGAAGGAAGAGGTAAGGAGCTTCTTGGGTCTCGTGACATACGTGGGGAAATTCCTCCCGGACCTCGCTGATACAACAGAACCGTTGAGGAAATTACTCAAATTAAACCAAAAGTTTATCTGGGATAGAAGCCAACAAGAATCTTTTGACAAATTGAAGGAAGGCCTATCAAACGTACCAAACCTGGCATACTTCGACACGAAGAAAAGAACTCGTCTAATAGCAGATGCAAGCCCAGTAGTGCTAGGGGCAGTACTTTTACAATTTGATGATCAGAATGAGCCACATATCATATCGTTTGCAAGCAAAAGCCTATCAGATACGGAAAAGAAATACTCTCAGACCGAAAAGGAGAGTCTTGCACTAGTTTGGGCTGTTGAAAGATACCACTACTACTTGATGGGGCTGCAATTTGAGTTAGTCACCGACCATAAACCACTTGAGACAATTTTCAAGCCCACGTCAAGACCTCCGGCAAGGATAGAGAGATGGCTTCTCAGGTTGCAGCCCTACAAGTTCAAAGTTGTATACCGCGCTGGTAGAGAAAACATAGCCGACTCAGTGTCTAGACTATCTAAAACCCAACGAACAAGCTCACTTGATGACAGCTACACCCACTCAATCTTCCATATTGTTGAGAATGCGACACCCTCAGCGATGGGAATAAGCGAAATCGCGGCGGAGAGCGCAAAGGACAAAGAATTAGTAGACATTATAACATGCGTTAAAAATGATTTATGGCCAGCCAATAAGGCAAACGTTTATTACCCGTTTCGGTACGAGCTATCAGCTGTTGGTGATATTTTGCTTAGAGGATCTCGCATTGTAATACCCAAGACACTGAGGGAGACAATTTTGGAACTAGCGCACGAGGGACACCCGGGAGAGTCAGCAATGAAACGTAGGCTACGATCAAAGGTGTGGTGGCCGTTGATAGACAGGGAGGCAGAAAATTTCGTAAAAAGATGTGTCAATTGCTTACTAGTGTCCCAACCTAGTAAACCACCACCAATGCAAAGACATGTGTTCCCAAATGGTCCCTGGCAGTGTGTTGCTACCAATCTATTGGGTCCTCTTCTTAACAACGACTACATACTTGTCCTTATTGACTATTATTCCCGCTACCAAGAGGTAAAATTCCTGAGGAAAATCACGTCTGAAGTCATTATTTCCGTCATGCAAGAGGTGTTTAGTAGATTGGGCATACCTAACTCAATAAGGGCGGATAATGGCAGACAATTCACCAGCTCCGAATTTAAAAGCTTCTGCAGTAATTACAACATCACTTTAATTACGACTCCCCCATATTGGCCGCAGGCGAATGGGGAAGTTGAAAACATGAACAAATCGTTAGTAAAGAGATTAACAATCGCACACAACAACAAACGAGACTATAAGAAGGAGATCGAGGAATTTACATTGATGTATAATGTCACGCCCCACGGTACAACAGGATCTTCACCCTCAGAGCTCATGTTTAATCGTGTCATTCGAGATAAAATCCCGGGTATTCAAGATCTAACAGATGACGTGTTGGACTCGGCTGCCCGAGATTATGACATTATTAACAAATGGAAAGGGAAAGAGAAGGCGGACATGAGGCGAAGGGCAAAAGAAAGCGACATTGAGGTAGGGGATAAGGTCTTATTAAAGAACATGGTATTCGCACACAAGCTTACTCCAAACTTCGATCCGACGGAGTACACAGTAAAGGAAAGGAGTGGCAATGAGGTGGTAATAGCAGCCGGGGGAAAAACGTTAAGAAGAAACATTAGTCACATAAAAAGGCTACCATCATCCGAAACAATCTCAGACAACGGAAGTAATCCTACGACTTCAGGACAATCCATGCAGTGCGGTCAACCATCACAACAGATCTCAACTGACGCCACGTCATCAACGGGAGAGCCGGCGGCAGACCCAGAAGCTTAACAAAGATTAAAGAAAGACGAAAATAAGGAAGGGGTGTAGAGACCCGCACTAGTGTTGTGAGAGTGTGGGAGACGCAACGAGTCGGAGTGACGAATGAAGTTAGTTTTAGTTGAATATGGAACGTGCAAGTGTGAAGTTGTGGAGCTCAATAAAGTGTTATAGTTATATTGGATATCGTTACCGAGGACACCTGTATTATATATATATTTGGATGTTTATAAATAGGTGAGTTATTACAGTAGTAATAGGGTATTATTATAGGATGCGTTGACTTGAATTCACGACAATTTCAAAAAAAAAAATTAATTTCCAAAGTTATAGTTGTTTGAGTTGACCCTGTTTAAAAAGATGGTACTTGCGGTGACAAGCATAAGTCCTTGGAGATTCATCTAAAAACAATCGGACGAAAAAAAAATTAGTCTTATAAATAGATAATCCCGGGCATGATCGAAGGATTTTATTTTTTTTTTTTTAAATTAACAAAATGGCGGCCTCAGGAAATTTTTTTCTAAGTTTTTGCAAAAAAATCAACAGTTGGTCTTAAAACATCGAAATTTTCGAACAAATAAAAATCCTTCGATCAGGCCCGAGTTTATTATGCATTCTAAAAGCTGTATAAATTTCATTGAAATCTACTGAACGGTTTTCGAGTTACAGTTGTCACCGATTCAAAAAACATAGTTTTGAGAAAAACGCGTTTAAAGTTTCACACTAGCGCTTCGAAGTGCCCGAGTTCTCTTTCTTATTTCTCGAATAACTCAAAAACTAATTATCGGATCAATGTGAAATTTTCAGAGAATATTTTTAAGGTATTGCACTTAACGAAAATGTACAAAAAAAATTATTTTTGAAAATTCTTACTACCCCTAACCCCTTCAATAAACTATAAGTAGCGCAATAAGGCAGCGAATCAAATATCAAATGAGTCTAGTGGTGAACGAGGGCAAAACGAAATATATCCTGTCATCAAACAAACAATCGTCGCATTCGCGACTAGGCTCCCACGTCACTGTTGAGATTTATAACTTCGAAGTTGTAGATAATTTGTCTATCTTGGAACCAGCACTAACAGCAACAACAATATCAGCCTGGAAATCCAACGCAAAATAACTCTTTCCAATAGGGGCTACTTTGGACTGAGTAGGCAACTGAGAAGTAAAACTCTCTCTCGACGAACAAAAACCGAACTATATAAGTTACTCATTATTCCCATCCTTCTATATGGTGCCGAGGCATGGACGGTGACAACATCTGATGAGTTGGCCTTAGAAGTTTTCGATAGAAAGATTGACGTATGGTCCTTTGCGCGTTGGCCACGGTGAATACCGCATTCGATGAAACGATGAGCTGTTTGAGATATACGACGACATTGACATAGTTCAGCGAATCAAGAGACAGCGACTGCACTGGCTAGGTCATGTCATACGAATGGACGAAAATACTCAAGCTCTGAAAGTATACGACGCAATACCCGCCGGGGAAAGCAGAGGAAAAGAAAGACCTCCACTCCGTTGGAAAGACCAAGTGGGAAAGGACTTGGCATCGCTTGGAATCTCCAATTGGCACCACGTAGCGAAAAGAAGAAACGACTTGCGCGCTGTTGTTAACTCGGTCTACACCAGTATATAAGAAGAAGAAGGTATGTGATGCAAAAAGTTACCTAATATATCGAAGAAAGGTATAATGAAATTATCGATGGATTTCGACATTTTGAAATTTAAATGTAACGTTAACATCTTGACAATATTCGCTTGAATATTATTGTGATGGAGCAAATGATATTTAAATACATTTAATTCTATAAATTTATTAATTAAATTTTACCGAAAAACTAAAAATTGTTTGAAATAATTTCGACATTTGGACATTTTTTTGCGTATTTCTTTAATTGTTGGATCTGATTGGTTAAGCAACATTAAGTATTCAAATCGTAAATCTATTTAAATCAAAAAAGGATTAAAACTGTGGTTGAGCTTTTTTGGTAGAATGTTGCTCTCTAGTAAACTTCTTTTTAAACGTGTTTGATTGATTGCATTGGTTTTATGATTGCATTATATAACAAGACTTTGTTGTCTAGGCTAAGTTTAGAACTTTTGTTTAAAAGCCAATTTAAATTTGCAGCTCTCAACTGCATGCAAGTTATTTTACTCATTAGTTTTTTTCGCAACGTTAGCCTTCGATTCTGGTGAATCCCAAAATACTTCATGCGCTTTAGGTACTAGGACATTGTTTATTTAACTGTTATTCTGGTCTTGCTTGCTTGAATTTCGGTTCATTAATATTGATACGCCAGTTGGCTAGCCATTCTTCGACAAAAGTTAAGTGTTGCCCTAATAAGTACTCTTGATGATCTGATGGGCATTTGCGGCCTACTAAAGCTGTGTCATTCGCGAAAGTGGATGCCAATACGTTAGTAGCTGTTGGAATGTCTGCTACATATATTATGTACAGAGTTGGACCTGAGGTACACCAGCCCTTATTGGTCGTTCCTCTGATATGAAGTCTGCTACTTTAACTGTAAATTTCTTGTTTTTTAAATATGACTACAAAGTTTTATGCAATACGTAAGGTAAAACGTTTTTGATTTTTCATAAAAAGAGCTGAACAGTACTCTCTGTGCTCGAATGCTTTCTGATTTCATTGGTAATTCCATTTACTTGCTCTTTAGTGCCATGTTTAGCACGAAACCCGAATTGGTGCGTTGGTATTATGTTATTTTCGTAGACGAAAAGTCATCTTTGGTATTAACACTTTTTCAAATATTTTACAAATATAGGGTAAGAGACTTATTGGTCTGTAGGACACAATACACAGCTGTCTGTTAAGTCTTTCCCAGGTTTATCTATCATGATGATCTGCGACTTTTCCCACGAAATTGGATAGTATCCGAAACCAAGAATTGCGTTAAAAAGCAAGAGCACCGTTTTAGCAATATTCGTGCCCTGATGCCTTTTTCGGATGTAGCTTTTTTATGATTATAGTAACTTCAGAAGTAGAAGTCCTATTAACAATAGCGACTCGTTAGCTGTATTAGGCAAAGTTGGCAACTTAAAGTTGTTCTTTGCGCATTCAGGTTGGAATACATTTTTGAAGTGATTTGCAATGCAATAAGCCTTTTTTTCCTTTTTTTCATCACTTCGTGCCCATTTACCATTCAGCGGTCTTATACAAGGTGGTTTCCTAAGTAAACAGGACTCTATGAATTTAGCGCCCCCTGGTGGCGCCATCTACGTCGACTGGTGCGTTAGAATCTGCTGTCTTTAAAAATGAGCTTCGAACAAAGAGCCAACATTAAGTTTTGTTATAAAATTGGTAAAATTTTTACCGAATCGTTTCAATAGATGAAACAAGTTTATGGCGATGAGTGCACGAGTGGTTTCAATGTTTTCAAAGTGGTCCGTGGTTACCGGAAATTCCATCGAAACTGTGCGTGAATTCAATAAAAATCAGCAGAAATCATCATTTAAATGCATGGAAATTCAAATTCAAATACATACAAACATCTCCAAAACATCGATTTATCGCACTTTGACCGAAAATTTGGGCTTACGATAGGTGTGTGTACGGTTTTTTCCGCACAAATTGACTGACGACCAAAAATTGCTCAGAATCCAACATTCGAATGACGATTAATTGCCCAAAAATCACATTTTAACCAATAATCCACTCCCCGTATTCACCGTTATTCACCGTAGAGACCATTCAAAACGTTATCATCGGCATACTGGCGACCATACCGGCCAACGAGCTAAAACACTCGTTCGACATGCTTTTGGACCGTGCAAAAAGCTGCATTGAAGTAGAAGCATACTATTTGTATAAAAAAAATGTATTTTGCTGAAAACCCCATTTGTTCTTATTTTTTTTAAGTCCTGTTTACTTTGCAACGCTCCTTGTATGCGTGTTGGAATCTACTGGTGCTTGAAAACCCTTTGGGCTTTCCATAGGGAGTTTTGCTGGCTAGAATTTGGACACAGTTTCTTTATAAAATGTTCACTGTTGTGTTCTTCTTCGGGTTTAAGCGCTCTTTTTTTAACTCACATACAGCAGACTTCAGATGAAGCAGAGATGAAGTGGAGCGATTTAACTACCATTCACATCTAACTCGCCTTTTCTTCATTTACGAGCTTTTCTATTTCATTCTTAGCAATCTTTCTACAACCAATTGTTTAATTGCTTCTTTTTGATGTTGACAATACAGCTGCATTAGTTATTACATCATTAAATTCTCTTATAATTTCATCAATGTCTCTTCCTGTAATTATTTTGCAAACAATACTGATGTGGCTGCTGATATACATATGTATTTTCTATACTTCAACCATTTAGTTTTATGAGAGGTTAAAGAAACTTTTGGTTCAAATATCATGGGCTGTTCGTATAACTTTACTAGTACAGGAGAATGATCAGATGATAAGTCTGTACATGTATCAGCTGTCATAAGAGATCTATCTATATTTTTGACTTCAGCAAAATCTATTAAGTCTGGTATTTTTTTTTTTTTTTTAGTCACTGGGACACTATGTCGGCTTACCAAGAGATATTGTATCCAGATTATTATGCTTATTCATAATAGTGTACTACAGCTGTCGTCCTTTCGAATAAATAAGACGTGAGCCCCAGTACGTGTGTTTTGCGTTTTAATCTCCACCTCTTAGAAATCTTTGACCTAGTGTTCCAAAAAATCGCTATCTGTAATTTC
Organism: Bactrocera zonata; assembly: GCA_037783105.1. NCBI lineage: Eukaryota > Metazoa > Arthropoda > Insecta > Diptera > Tephritidae > Bactrocera > Bactrocera zonata. Next base: position 263,117 of record JBAWJQ010001181.1, on the reverse strand, counting down.
AAAACGAGGTTAACGGCATATAGCCGTAAGGTTTAAGTCACAACCTCGATTTTTAGGGATATTGTTGAACCTTGTAACTGTGCTGAGGTTTTAATGCGTGGTGGTTTTCTAACCAACACTGCTGTTCCTCCATGTGCCTTTCCATTTGGGTGGTTTGTAGCATAGATTCAAAATCCCGGTATACAGAAATTGTTTTTATTTGTAAAACAATTGCATTATATCTATATTATTTTAATCCAAAAACCTAATAAAATCCAATTTATGTTGGTTAACACCGTTAGCATTCCATGCACAAATGTTCAATACGCTCATTTTTTACTTAAAAAGTTTGCGACATTTTGTTTTGTGCTATGATTATTCTTGAAATATATTTTGCATTGTAGACATGAATTGTGTCATACATTGGGTAAGGTTGAAAATCATAGTTTCAAGGTATCAATTTGATTGGTTTTGGGACAATTGCTTTTGTGCGTTGTTGCTTTTTACCACGTTTGCATACCCTCTTGTATAGCGTTGTCTTTAAATTTAATTTCATTATTTTCGTTAGGAGGAATGTTTAACATTTGGTTATGACGTGCTTGAATACCGACAGACAATTTCATTTTTAAATCTTTATATACAGGACAACCCCTATAGTTAGCAGTGTGATTTCGCCACAGTTACTACATTTTTTTTAAATCCACTTTTTTAAGATTACATTTTGATGTGGGACGTAAATCACCACACACCCCGCAGACACTGCGTAGGGTGCAGTATGATTTTGCGTGTCCATACTCTTGTACTCAGGTTGTGCATTTGTTTTGTGCGGTTCCTCAACGGTAATTCTACTCTGCTCCATAATATTTGCAGATATATTATATTGGATATGTTTAATTTTTTTAAGTTGATTAGAATTTGGCATCAATTCTTTTTTGAATATTGGTTAAGGGACTTTGTTTCTGTTAAAAATATTTACTACTGAAACCACCTTCTTTGAGTGCTTCTTTAACATCGTTAGAGTCTACCGAAGACTCTATAACTTTTATAACAACACCTAAGCTTTTAGAGCTCTTCAGTTGGTTAGAGTAGTAATTCTTGTTACTAAGTATTTAACAAGCACTTTGCATCACCCATAAAACTTTTTTCAGTGTATGTTTGGATTTTGGTTTCATCTATGTTACCTTTTTTCAAGGGCACAATACGAAAATTGTTTGCGTCTGTTAAATTGCTTATTTTAGAGCAGCGTTGTCCACGGCCAATGCGCACAATAGCGCACGGACAGTGCCAGACACCTCACACCAACATGTCGCGACAAGTGTCTGTGAAAGCTCGATTGTGCTACTGTATTCAACTTCGTAGGCAATCAAAGCAGAATTTTGCGATCAGTTGACGCTAGACGTGCACACAGTCACGTTGGACAACACTGTTTTAGAGACAAGCAAAATTGAGCTACGCTCACGCAAATAGATTGGAGGGGTTTCGGCATTCACGTCTGCGGAGGTACCCTTTGCACCATCGGTAGACTCTTTGCTCAGTAAGGCGAATCTGCTACCATTAAGAATTTCTAGCTTTTTACCATTTAGCGTGCCTGGATGAAAACTTTTGGTATTGACCGCTGATTTAATAGGACTGGATTTCCTTTTTACATTTACTTATGTAGCGATCAATACCAGTCTGAAAATATTGTGAGGCAGCGAAGCACTCATTATTGATTTTATACTCTTGCAACCAATTGCTACAGAGTAGCAATCCTACGTATCACCTAAAATTAATTATGGGGATAGATATAGGGTTACATATATATAAATGATCAGAGTGACAAAAAAAGCTTAAATCCCGTTCACTGTCTCTCTGTTCGTCCGTCCGTGCAAACTGTAACTTGAGTAAAGATTGAGATATCTTGATGAAGCTTGGTGTGTAGGGTCCTTAGTAAAAAACAAATTCGTAGTTATTGTAATCGGACGACTGTCACACGCCCGCAAATCGCCATTAACTGAAAATATATAAAGTGCCATAACTAAGGACTAAATTAAGATATGAAGCTGTCATTTGGTACAGAGGATCTTTGCAGCAAGTAGCACCTGTGGGACAATTTTTTTTGAAAAATTGGGTGCGGTCCCGCCCTCTAATAAATATAATGTATATGTATATCTGCCAAATCACTAAAAGTATTCTTGCCGACTGTGTGAAAATGGATAAAATCGGATGAAAACCCCGTTCACTCTTCATATAACGGTATTGTTCAAAACTACTAAAAGCGCAATAAATCAATAACTAAATGCGTCAGAAAAGTAAACATTTGCTGCAGGAATGGTATGAGAAAGTTTTATGAGAGCCGATGTGAAAATTTGACCATGGATGTGCACCTCCCACTTTTTGTTGCAGTCCCATATCTCGGAACCCGATTAACTGATTTCGACAAAATATGGCATTTTACATATTTATATGTCACATTGTGAAAATGAGCGAAATCGGACAATAACCACGCCTATTTCCCATATAGCACAATTTTTAATTCCACTTGATTCGTTCAGTTTCCAGTACATAAATCAAGAAGCAATTAATATAACGGGGTTAAACTTTGTTGGATTTGAATTTGAAAGGGAAGTACTTTTAAAACGATTGAACAAAATTTTCATACTATTGAATTCGGCAAGAGCAAATACAAAAGAATTAATTTAAAAATATATATATTTTTTTAATTTCTAACAATTAGTATTACGCCTTTAAGAATAATAGTCAATGTTTTGAATTATCAATACTTTTAGTCTTAATTTAATTTAGCACTAATTGGTGCACAATATTTTTGGTTAATCCGTATTTAGCTAACACAAATAGATTCGACGCTTTTCCTACACGTGAACATGCAACATATAGTTGCCCATGAAAAAAACATGGATTTTCCAAATCTGAACCACAAATGGACATTGTTTGGCCTTGAGATTTATTTATCGTCATTGCAAAAGCTAAACGAACTGGAAATTGTAGCTCTTGAAGGGTATCGGAGAATCCGATGGTATCATTGTAATACGTGGCAACAGGACCACTTTAAACTTTTCAGATAATATGGCTGCTTGAAGAATATTTCCAGTGATTTTTTTGATAGGCAAACTCGCACCATTGCATATTGGAGGTGGATTCAAATTACGCAGAAGAAAAATAGGTGAACCATTCTTTAATCGAAGATTATTTGGTGGCATTTCAATATATACCCAGTGAATATCAAAATTCAATTGGAAAACTTTGGCAGTTTCTCTTGCTCTTTCAACACGATTGCGTCGTGCCTCGAGCGTTGTTGAGGCTTTTGTCTATTATTTGACAGTCAAAATTATCCGTTAGCTCCAAAATATTCTAACAGATGACGTTAACTGTTAGCTGGATTGAGTAAGTATTCAACAGATGGCGCTATGTTAAAAACACAAATTTAATAGCATAATAATTACGTAATATTAAAATAATTACTTCTCTGATTATGCTATTCAATTGTAGCTTATATAAAACGTTTGTATTTTTAATCCAATCAATAATTAGCGCCATCTGTTATAATCTTTAGGGGCTAACAAATAATTCTGGCTGTCAAATAATAGACAAATAATATAAAAAAATTTGCAATAAAATAATATTGCGATTATAAATTGAGATGTAAGCTATACTGTCTCTCAAGTTGGATCAAATTGCACACAGTGTGCAATCAAATTTAAAATTGGTTCAGTGGTTTAAGCGTCCATCGCGGACAAACAACGTGACACGTGATTTTTATATACAAAGATAATATATGTTGTACTGATTTTCGTTTTTCTAACAAACCTTTTGCGGAATATACCGGTCAGTGTATGAGTTATGTAAAGTACATGTACATATACTATATATAAAATTGCTTGGATTTCGATCCTTAGGCTGACGTTTTACATCTTAAAGTATTTCTCTATCTTTGATTCCTGCAAGTTGCAAGAGTATAAAATGTTCGGTTGCACCCGAACTTTGCCCTTCCATTCTTGTTTTCTTTTTGTTTTTATCTATTTGTTTATATTATTATTAACAGTTTGTGTGCACTGATTTTTATTTCATTGTTTATTTTTATCTTATCATTATCATTTAGTTTTTGCAAAATCTGAATACACGGAAGCCTTCTTTGGAAATTTAAATTGAGTAATATTTAAATGTAAAAAAAGTACGTGTTTTTGAATAGATAAGTTTATATAAATTAAGTGTTTTCGTCCTTTTTAGTTTAAGTATTTTTTATTCCTCATTAATCGATACGGCGATACAACTCGCCTGTTCCACGTCCACCTTTTTATTGATTCTTACTGCCACTTCACTCTGATCTCAAGCTGACGTAAAATGAATTAGGTGCATCGATTGTTGTTGGAGAGCATTCCACTCCTTTGGATGCGAAAGATGCGTTTTCCCGCGCATTTTTAGAAGAACGGGAATTGGCAATAGAAAACATCGGAGAGCATGGAAAGCTGTTGCTAAGACCTCACTCTTGCTTGCGCTCATCTTCTAATGTATGTACCATATGGTATGTATGTATGTATGCAGGTATGGATGCACCGATTGCGTCGGTGGTTTAACCCAACGCACCACACAAGAGGAACAGCACCTTCTATAGCACGCTGCTACACGTTACGTTAACTTATACTAGTCAGTATAAGTTTTCGTACAAAACTAATACCAGTGTTGTATTGCTCAGTATGAACGTGTATGCATACAAATTTAATTTTTTAGGGTTGCATTCTTATTATTAGATAAAATTATATTGAGGTAAAAATTAAAATATGAGCATCGCCACCACAGAAAAAGATTGCGTACACAACTGCACTGAAATTAGTTAAATCAGATTTGCTCGTAGTGGTCGAAGTATTTGAGTGAAATTTTAGTTACAAAAAGAAAGTTTTATAAAATTGATAGAAAAATAAAACCAGAAAGTTCCAGTGAATGAGATATAATCATGAAAGGAGAAAAAACTTTCTGCGAAATCGGACAGACAGTCCTCGATTCTAAAAGAGTGATTGGAATGTATAAATTGATTGGTTCCACCTCCTCAAAGCATCTTTCATACCATTACTAAGGAACAGCAGGGAATTCAAGGGCAAAGGCTTTAGATGTTGCGAAAGACATTAAAATATGATTCCAGAAAACCACTTGCAGTGACTTCGTGAGACATTGAGCACATATGGAATTTGTTAGAACGTGGAATCCTTCAACACCATATTTCCTTGAAAGAAATACTAAAACGTGTTATCGTTGAGGAATGGAGAAAACTCACACCAGAGGAGACGTCAAAACTCGTGAATTCAATGCCAAAGCACTTAAGGGAAGTATTATATCGTTAATGGTGCCCAACTAGTTACTAGAAACTATAATTTTTGCATTAAATTAATGCTCTTTATGTTTCTATTAATTTGTAAGCAAACTTTTCCAGTATTTGGCTCCAATTTATTTTCAACACTGCCAAATTATTATTTATACTAGACTAAACTCCAATATGTAAATAAACCAAAAATTTATGCTCGATTTTTGTTTTTTCCGGAAGTAATAATTTTAATAATTAGGAAGTACTATATAAAACTAGAACACCATTTTTTTTGACTAGTGTATGTTTTGGGTGTTTCGGAATACTTAATCATAGTTTTGCTGTGAGTGCCATTTTGCAGCAAAAATTTGCATTGAGAGAGGATTGCGTCCAAGTGCCGTTCCTTGCATGACCTTAGTAGTTGTGCCCACATTTAGCACCCTAAGTTCTGCATTAAAGAACCTAATTGTATTGGGGATTTTGCTCGACAAATTGAAGAATCTGCCTCAAATGCAAACAGTACATCGAGGCAACTTCTTCCAATTATTTTGAGTACATTTTTGAGTAGAAAATAACTTTTAATATTTATAAGGCCACCTAAACAGGCAGCAGAAACAGAGAGGAGAAGAAACTGAGGGAAGAGAATAGGGTTTTGAAAATAAAATTGTATGAAAAAGAGAATAGAATTTTTAAGGCACAGTTATTCGAAATGGCAGGAACATTTCAGGAGTACCTAATTTAGGTAACAGTCCACCCACAGCTTAGTTTTTCTTTAAATGATCCTGCCATGGAAATACCTTAAGGTGCAAACAAAACAGTTAACCAGTGGAAACGAATCTAAGAAATTATATATACATATATACAGTTGAACTTCCTTAAGTGGAATCACCATAATTCACAAAATCACTTCGGGTTAGAGAGATTTCAAATTATGGAAAGAAATTTGTATTAAATTTGACTTGTATTGTCAATTTCAGAGTTGTGTAATAAGAATGTTAAGTAACGGATTTGATCCGGAGATATGTGTAGCCGTATCCAGTTTTTATACAGGGTCCTATAATACTCTTTTATACCATCTCGGGAGTAAATGCGTCAGTCGTGGACGAATTTCCGATTTAACCTATTTTAATTTTGTAGCAGGAAGCGTCGAAATTATATGTGCCGTGCAAATTTGAGTTAAATAAATTTAATTGTTTGAGAGATATATGTATGCAATAGACATATTAAAAAGCGGGGCCGCGCCCACTTTTAACAATTTTCAAACCACATGTGCCCTTGCTACTGAAATTCCCTATACCAAATTACAGTTTTATATCTAACTTAAGTGCTATGCAGATATATTCTGGATGGTCAGTGTGTTTTCTCTTTTTATACTCTCGCAGCATATTGCTAGAGACGAGTACAAATCCTGGTGACTGTTTGTCCGTCCGTCCATCCGAATGTGCAAGCTGTAACTTGAGTAAAAGTTGAGATAAATTAATGAAACTTTGTGCGCATGTTTCTCGGCGTCGTAAGACAGTTGGTATTGCAGACGGGCGTAATTGGACCATTGCCACGCCCACAAACTACATTCGAATATGGAAAACCTTTAAAGTGTCATAATTAAGCTTCACATTGATAATGGGTTGTCAAAAAAGTCTTCCGGTATTTTTATTGAATCAATTCGTGTGGCACCCATACATCGAGCTTCTTAGTGACTCCAAGCTTCTTCAAATGGTTTATAACGGTTTGATGACTCTTTCGACCAATTCAGCGATTTTATCGCAATTTTCGACAACAGGCCTTCCGGGCGCATCTTCGACCACCTCTACACCAGAACGAAAACGTTGAAACCATCTTTGTGCGGTGGAAATGGAAACTGTATCGGGTCCATAAACTGCACAAATTTTATTGGCGCCTTGAGATGCATTTTTGCCTTTATCGTAGTAGTACTGTAAAATATGCCGTATAACTCACGAACGACTTAAAAGAAACGACAATCAATCAAACACGTGTTAGCGCGTGAAATGAGCTTTCCAAAAAGGTATAGCAAGACCCGATGCGACGAATAAAACTAGAACTACGGGCTTTCAGCGCCAACTAGCGAAAATACCGCAAGACTTTTTTGACAACTTAATATTTAGAGCATAAATCATTTTTAAGGATATGGCACATAGCTTTATTTAATACCTGAATATACAAGGTGCGTTCCAAAGTAAACAGGACTTTTGGAAGCTAGCGCCCCTGGTGGCGCCTTCTATATGTCGACTAGTGCGTTAGAATCTACTAACTTTTTCGATTATCCAGTGAAAATTTCATGACAGGGTATTGAGTGGAAGTTTAAGTGTCAGGATGTTAATGTCATCGGTGCGAAAGAGAGCTGCGAAGAAAGAGCCAACATTAAATTTTGTTTTATAATTGGTACAACTATTACCGAAACGTTTAAATGGATGAAACATCTTTATGGCGATGATTGCCTATCCATAACAGAGTGGACGAGTGGTTTCAACGCTTTCAAAGTCGTTGTGAGGACATACATGACTATTCAACATGTGGACCAATCAAAAAACCGTGATCAGCTGAAATTCCATCGAAACTGTGCGTGAACTCATCAAACCTTAGCTAAAATCATCATTAAAATTCTTTGAAATGAAATGGAACATATTCAAAACATCGATTTATCGCACATTTGAGCTTACGAAAAGTGTGTACACGGTTTGTTCCGCACAAATTGACTGACGACTGCTCAGAATCCAACATTCGAAGGACATCATGTGGTCGATTATTTGACCAAAAATCACATTTTTATCATTAACCACTCCCCGTATTCACCTGATATGGCACTAGTCGTAGACCTTTATGTTATTGCTATCACGTGTCATCTTCTCTTTCAAACCATTCTGTGGTTTCGATGAAGCTACAAATGTCCGATATGTTTTTTTTAGACATCCATTCACGGTTTGGTGCTTGATGGATTCCAAATGTTCTGCGTCGGATCTGCGATAGGGCCCGGCATTTACAAAGAAAGTGGAAAATTGTTTCCTTATTCCGTTCTATTTCGTAGCTTCGGCAGATGTTGTTGTAGGCCATACCTATTTTGGACGCATGATCTCTAAATGGCCAATACGCTATTATTAAAGCAGTTAGTCTGTAGGTACTGTTTCTGGATTTATTTAATAAGTCGTTAGTTCTTTTCTTGTCATATGTTGGCCATGCCTGATACCAACAACACTACATCATCTGCACATGCTACTGCTTTCACCCCTCCACCGTTTAGTTGGAGTAATATTTCGTTCAGCGCTACAACCCATAGAAGCGGGGAGAGGACACCTCCTGGCATAACTTCTTTTTGTTGCACCGCCCTATCCTATTTAATCCTATAATCCTTCTATCCTTAAGCCTCGATTGTATCCATCTGCATACCGTGTCGTCTACGCCACCATGTGTCAGACAATTAATGATCGTACTTACTACTATATTATTAAAGGCTCCCTCTATATCAATAAATTCAGCCATTGTTTATTGTTCGTAATGTTGTGATTTTCCAATTACCCATATTACGTCATGAAGGACAGTTCCGTTGATCGGCCCTTTATGTATGCATATTGGGACTTCGATAACCTATTCATGGATGTTCTTATATGTGAGTCCATTAGCCTTTCCACTACCTTCCGCATAAAGGATGTGAAGCTAATATGTTCAAAATCCTTAGCATTATCGTGTGTTCTTCTGCCTTGTTTTGGCAGGAAGGTGGTGACCTTAACTCGTTTCCAACTTCATGGGATGTAAAACAGTTGAATGCTTGTTTTGTATATATTTTCCAGCCTTTGAACTATTGGTTCTTCCCGCTTGGGAGAAAATTAGGGTAATGGGGCAGATTTTATTCGAGTTTTGTACTCTTCTGCCCATTCCCGTATGAATGATCGTTATGATCCTTGGTCTATTAGGGCTCTCAATTTGAAAAATTCTCCTCGGTGCTCGATGGAGATTACTGCTGTGGGTAGTAGTACCCTACTTTGATTCTCGCTGTGTATGGTTTGAGTTTTTAAAGCCTTTGAGCAGCATGGTGTCTCTTAGAAAATTTCGGGATTTTGTGTTTCGGGAGTTCTAGGAAACTTATTGAAATGCAACATTGAATGATGCTCCTTTTGGCAAAACACGCAATTGAATTTGCTTTCGCAAATATTAAGATTGTGTGAGTGGTTCAAGCAGTTTGTACAGAGTCTTTTTGCTCTGACAAAGTTGTTCCTTTCATTGATAATACATTTTTTAAACTTTTTGCAAGCTTTCGGCTTGTGCCCTCCTTTACACAGTTCGCAGGACGTTTGTTTATATTGTTCGGATGTGAACGATTGATTTTTAAAAAAGCTTTTTATTAAATGTTTGTTGTTACTAGCTTGGGGTCTAATGAAACTTCGATGTAGGTCGTGTTGAACGTTTTTAGTTCTGACCGTTTTTTTATCTACGCTTTCCGCAATTTCATATTGGGAAGTTAAGAAATCTAGCATTTGTTGTCACGTTGGGCATTTTCTTCGTGATGACAGCGATTGCTCCCACAGAAGCAAATACTTTTCCGGTAATGCCGCGGAGGATATATTTACTAGTATGGGGTCCCAATTGTCTGTGGAAATGTTCTGTGTCGATTGAACCGACAAACAAGTTGAATCAGTGGATTGAAGTTTTATGAATTCTTCAATTGTTTCTTTCTGAATTTTTGGTAAATTCATTAATACGGTAACTTGTTTGTCGACCAATATTCTTTCATTCTCGTATCGTTCTTTTAGAGCTTCCCAAGCCGAATTGAAATTGTAGTCATTTAATGCGAACAGTTTTACTATTACGCCTGTTTGACCTTTGGTTTTGTATCTGAGGTGATATAATATTTTTTCGCTTGGAATAATTTAGGATGGTTTATGTACACGGCCGTAAACATGTCCAGGAAGGACGGCCATTGTTCATAACCTGTATCACATGCTGGCACTTTAAGGTGAATGCCTGAACACGCCTCTTGGCTTTGAATTGTGGTCGTACTGGTCTAAGCAGTTTTTGTATTTGGAGCAAGCCGATGATTTAAAATTTTCAGGTAGATCTGATTCGTCAGATTCTAAAATTGCGTCATACGCAGCTTGGAGACGTGTCCAGATTTTAATTTTTTATTTCTAATACCCATTCAAAATTGTATCGAATTAGACTGTCACTCTCAGTAATAAACTTAGTATATGAAATATCTTTAATTTTTTTTGCTTTGTAGCACCTTGCTTTGAGCGTGTAGCTTACGCAGGTGTACATGGGCCCTTTTCTTCAGAAATAATTTTTTGTACCTTTAGATATTGTAACGATTTAGATTCCTTGGAATCTTCGTTTATTTAGATAGTATGTGAAATTGAGAATATGAGAAAAAATTCTCTCAATGTATTTCTGATAACTATAAATACGTTTGAAATCTTTAAGATAAAAGGTAGACATTTTGTTGTATATGCAATGTAACATATAACGAACGCGTTTTTGGTTTTCTTATTCCCGGTTCTTATTTAGTTGTGCTATTAGTTTGTTATTGCTTTCTTTTTATTGTACTCTCGCAACGAAGTTGCTAAGGAGAGTATTATAGTTTTGTTCACATAACGGTTGTTTGTAAGTCCTAAAACTAAAAGAGTCAGATATATGGTTACATATAACAAAGTGATCAGGGTGACGAGTAGAGTTGAAATCCGGATGTCTGTCTATCCGTCCGTGCAAGCTGTAACTTGAGTAAAAATTGAAATATCTTGATGAAACTTGGTACGCGTATTTGGTGGCATCATAAGAAGGTTAAGTTCGAAGATAGGCGAAATCGGAGCATTGCCACGCCCACGAAATGGCGATAACCGAAAACTTCTAAAGAGCTATAACTAAGCCATAAATAAAGATATGAAAGTAAACTTTGGTACAAAGGATCGCACTGGGAAGGGACATATTTGGGTGTATTTTTTTTGGAAAAGTGGGCATGGTCCCGCCCCCTACTAAGTTTTTTGCAAATATCTCGTAAACTACTAAAGCTATGTTAACGAAACTTTCAGAAGTAATTTTTTGAAGGTACTATCTTAAAACGGAGGAAATCGGATTACAACCACGCCCACCTGCCATACAAATGTTATGTTGAAATCTACTAAAAATGCTTTAATTTAGTAAGGAAAAACACAAGAAGCCTTAAATTTATTGGCAAAGATGACACAGAGGGGTTATATTCAAATTTGAAATGGGCGTGTCTCCGCCACTTATGGATCTAAAACCATATCTCAGAAACTACTCAACCAAATTCAGCAAAATTCGGTTCGAACCATTTCCGTAGCATCTATGGTTCGAAATTGGGCGAAATACTTGTATATTCACAACCACGCCTACTTCCCATATACCACAATTTTGAAGTCCATCTGATTCGTTCACGTTATAGTACATGAGTTCAACACCAGTGAAGATAACGGCCCAAAACTTTGCACAAATACTGTATTTCTAGTGTAGCATAGCCCGAATAAAAATCACCGAGATCAGACCATTTTATTGAAAATATCGGTAAATATCTCAGATATTCTAAACATATTCATAGGGGATGTGTTCCATCCAACAATGTTCGTCTGTGCCAAAAATGGGCAAAATCAAGCCAATGTTTCTACTTGCCCCCACATACCTCTAATTTGATTTTCACAATTCTAGTGGACTTTGTGCCGAATATATTGGTCAAATTTTGCAAGGTTTGCATGGAAATGTGTTCATACTTTAGTCAACGTGTTGGCCCCCATATACATATGTAATAACACGATTTCTGCCTTTACTTTTTACTTTACGCCGAATATATTGCGTACTTCCTAAGATATCTTTAAAATATTATAAGAATATATTATACATTAAATTTTTTAGGCGCATATAAAATCCAACTATATTTGAAAATCAGTAAGAAATACTAACGTAAATTAATAGTAGTCCAGTATCAAATGCACGCAATTAGAAAACCTGCTTTTCAGATGGACCAAATGCGACGCCTAAATGTTAAACTGAGCAAAACTTCAACCTCAGACAAATTAAATTGTAATTATTATTAATTGTTTTAATTTGGTTTTTGCGAAAACATCGCGATTTACAAAGCACCATAGATAGCTTATGGAAGGTTTAGGTATTAAGACACAGATGTGTACATAGACGTAATAATTTACAATATTTAGCATATATATTTAATGGGAATTAGTATTTATTCTTTAAAATTGTTTTCAATGTATTTGGCTGCAAAACCCCTTACTCAAATGTTATTGCGAACATTTGCGGAAGATGAACTCCTTTGTTTTAGAAAGCATTAAAAAATGCAATTTACGTAGGAGTTTTCGGGGTAAATACTTTCAAGGCTATTAAGCAAATTACTAATTTCTAAGATATATATATTTGTATGTACCTACTATATATGTATAATATATATATTATTATGCTGGATGTTTATACTTTCAGTTCCACTAAATAACTTGAGTAGTAAATTCTACATTTTTAGCTGAAGTTTTAATTAATTAAGTGAAAATTTACCATAGTAGTGTTATCATCATCAATCATATCAATATAATAAAATATGCAACGAATCCATATTAACATCCACTTGAAAAGAAGACTGAAAGAAGACGAGTAAGTTACCCTAAAAAGAGAACACAGGAGTCATTCGGAAGAAAAATCAGAAAGTATTTACACACTTGTTTTAATAGATTAAGATTAAATTATTTGTTTTCTTTAGTAAGATTTAATTTTAAGAAATTATGCCTAGATTAAATAAAATATCTGTTGCACAAAGTCGACTTGAAAATAGAAGACGTATGCAGATTCTTCGGGCTAACTCATTATATAGAGTTAGTGAGCAATCACATAATACTCAAAGCCATGCTACTCGCAGATTAGATCCAGAAGTCCGCCTGTCAGAACAAAGTACCAATACAGTTCAACATAGGACAAGGCGACAAAATCAAGAGGTTCGGTCTGCTGAGCAAAGTATAAATACTGTTCAGCATAGGTCTCGGCGGGAAGATTCCGAAATAAGGTCAGCTGAACAAATCGTTAATACCAATCAGCATAGAACCCGGCGACAAAATCCTCAATTTCGCTCTGAAGAGCAAAGTAGGAATACCCAAGGACATAGGTCTCGGCGGGAAAACCCAGAGCTTCGGTCTTCTGAGCAAAGTAGAAATACTGTTCAGCATATGTGTCGGCGGGAAAACCCAGAGCTTAGGTCTGCTGAGCAAAGTATAAATACTGTTCAGTATAGGTCTCGGCGGGAAAACCCAAGGCTTAGGTCTGCTGAGCAAAGTATAAATACTGTTCAGCACAGGTCTCGGCGGGAAAATCCCGAAATAAGGTCAGCTGAACAAATCGTAGATACCAATCAGCATAGAACCCGGCGACAAAATCCTCAATTTCGCTCTGAAGAGCAAAGTAGGAATACTCGAGAACATAGGTCCCGGCGGGAGAACCCAGATCTTCGGTCTGCTGAGCAAAGTAGAAATTCAAGGCAACATAGAATTCGACGCCAAAACCCTTTTATTCGGTCAAATGAGCAGTCTCATAATACTGTAGTACACCGAGAACTTAGAATAAATCCTAACTATAGACATTTAAAGCGCATACGTGATCAAATACAAAGAGAACGTTCAAGAAAAAATTATGAAACAAGAAGAGAGAGAAACGCAACGACGACAGCTTATCAGGAGGGGTGCAAGGGAACAAATTTTAAATTAGAGACGTCTACAACAAAATCAGGTCCGTATTCATAGAGAAAACTTGGCAAATAGGCAAATTCAAAACGAAAGGCAGTCCCAACGAAATATATTAAACAGAGAAAATAATGTCTATGATATTTTTGCAAATGGTGGCATTTCAAGAGATTTTCCAAGCATTTATTTTGAAAATTTAAAGAAAAGTCCCACCGAAATATGTATTTGCTGTGGGGGATTATGGTTTCCATATCAAGTACGAAAGTTAAATTTCGGAACTATAGCTCTAGTTCACCCAGATGCTGCATCTGCTTTCTTTTTAAAGCAAAAGTTTTCTTCTGAAGATGGAAGCTACAAATTGTGCTTAACTTGCAAAAATGGGATTGTTTGTTAAGTGGTCTAGACTTTAGGGATATACCAGATTGTTTAAAAAATTTAACCCCATTGAAGAAAGGCTCATAATGCCTCGATTTCCTTTTATGACCATTCGTCCTTTGGGATATCAAGGGAAAAGTTCGATTAAAGGTGCCGTTGTCAATATACCTATTTCTGTTAATAATGTTGCGACATCTCTACCGAGGACTTTTGATCAAACAAATTCACTTAAGAAGACGTATGGAATACAATCATGATTATATGACTGATACCATACGGCCTGCAAAGGTTATGGAAGCTTTGCGATTCTTAGTGAATACTCCTCTGTACCGTGAGCATAATATACACATAAATGAGAATTGGATTTCAGGCTTTAATAACAAAGAAGAAGTTCCCTTTGTTTCATCTGCTGAAGATGATAGATTGGTTCAATCTCTTTATGACGAACAGACTTCCCATAATAATCACTCAGACATTCCCATAGCAACCGTACCTACAGAACTGAACCCAGGTGGTCAAGAGACTCTTTTAGATAATATTGCTATAGAAAACATGGAATATAACCGTTTAGTTATAGCGCCAGGGGAAGGGCAAAGGCCAATTGACATAGTTCAAGATAATAATTCGGAAGAATGGTCATTTGGAACAATATACTTTGAGCAGAAACGTACATGCTCTGAAACATATAGTAAGATTGTACGTTCCGAAACTCGCCGCTTTGACCGCAGAGCGTGTACCATTCCAAAGTTGTTCTACGACTATAAAAAATTAGAACTACTGCAAATTAAGAATAGTACATCCATTTGCCTTCGAAAGTTTTCAGGTCGTAACCGTGTTACGGCTCAAAATGTATTAAATGAAAACTTTGTTCAAAACTTGATTCAACATGATGACGGTTAAAAAGTTTTGAAAGGCGTTAGATCCTCTCCTGGGAAGCTGAGAAAAAAAAGCAACTGCAATGATTCGCCAATTTGGGCTTCCAACTTTTTTATAACTCTATCGGCTGCTGAATCTCAGTGGGATGAGCTGTTGGTTATTCTGTCGAAAACTGTTGATTCAAAAAATATTTCATAAGAAGAAGCCAACATTTTATCAACCCAAGATAGATATTGCTTAATCCGCTCAGATACGGTTACTTGTGCTAGATATTTTGATTTCCACTACCGGCAAATTCTTAAACTTTTTAAAGATGATACCGGCATTTTTGGGACACATTTTGTAAAAAACTATTACTGGAGAGTAGAGTTTCAACAGAGGTTCCCCGCATATACATGGCATGTATTAGCTTAATAATGCTCCCAAGATCAACCTTCAAAGTCCTGAGACATTCTCCGAAGTCATTGATTTCATTGACACTTATGATTCAACAGATGGTTCAGTAAGCCATTTGAAACATTATTTAGATTATCAAAAGCATAATCACAGTCGGTCGTGTACTAGAGAAATAAGAGGACAACAATTTTATCGTTTTGGTATACCATATCCACCAATGCCTTGCACACAAATATTGCTCCCTTTTCCAGACACAACCCAAGATTTGGAAAGGCATAAGGAAAACTTTGCTAGAATTCAAAATGTTTTAAATTCAACTCTGACTACAGAAGATATATCGAATTTAGATAATTTTGAATATTTACTCAGCGATAATAGAATAAACATATCTTTTGATGACTATTTGCTAGCTCTGAGATTAAGCTTATCAAAACCTAAAATTTTTCTGAAAAAAAAATGCAAGATCGTTTTATAAAGGCTTATAATCCTCTTATTTTGAAATTCCATAGGGCTAATATGGATATCCAATATATGCTGGATGCATATGCTTGCTGTTCCTATATAATTAATTATATTAACAAATCGAACAGAGGAATTTCTAGGCTCTTAAATGAAGCTATATCAGAAGTAAATGCCGGAAATTATACAACAAAGCAAAAACTTCAACATATAGGTAAAACCTAGGGTGGAACATCAGAACCTTCCTTCAGATTCTACTGAAATATTTGTAGCTGGCTAGATTTTGCATCTGTGTTTAAATTTGTGAAGTCCAATAGAATAGTGCAAGACAGTGATCATGAAGAAAAAGAGAGGGAAGATAATGACGTACCAGATATTGGAGTACCCATTGCACTTAGAGACCAATTATTATTCGGTACAGAAGGTTTAGTCCTGATGTGACCAAAGTTGAGTATTTGCGCGAAATGGTAATGCTTTTTTATCCATGGCGGAATGAACAGCAAGATCTTATTGAAAATGATCTCATTATACTCATTATACTCTCATTATAACTTGTATAACTCACCGAATTTTAATTGAGGGAAATCGAAAAAAATATGACGTTTTTGATCAAAGAGAACTGGAAAGTGTCTTAGAAAGTCTTTATAATGAGACAGACTTAGAAGAAGCTGTGCAAAATGAACTACCTGTTGTGTAAAATGAGTTTCGGGTGTTAGCACTTCCAGAAATAAGCCCTAGTATTAATTTGCTGGATTTGCATGGCGAACATACAACAAATAATGGTACTGAATCTGATTGCAATATTCGGCTTACTAAACTACCCCCTTCAATTTCGGTTGAGGAATTATTTTCTCTAGTTCAAGGTTTAAATATTAAGCAAAGAACATACTTGACTCATTTGATGCATCAGATTAAAACAAGTCGACCATTTTATGAATTCATTTGGGGCGGAGCAGTGGTTGAAAAAAGTGGTATATCGAGCTCTTAACCATCGCTTCAATTCTACACCTGGATCCATCCCAAGTTCTTTAAAAGTTCTTCTTTGTGCACCTACGGGTAAAGCAGCATTCGGGATAGGTGGACTGACACTTCACTCAATATTTTCTCTTCCTATAAATCAGCTGAATAGAGAGTTGAGGCTCCTAAGCAGTGACATAGTTAACTCTTTGTATTCCAAACTTGCTGATTTAAAACTAATCATAATTGATAAAATATCAATGGTGGGCGCTCGAATGTTTAGCTATGTTGATGCTAGGCTTAATCAAATTTTTAAAACAAACAACCCATTCGGTGGCATACCGATTATAGTGTTTGGAGATTTGAAGCAACTCTCACCTGTTGGAGATAGGTGGATATTTTCTTCAAACCCTAATGATGCTTACAGCACTTAAGTTGGTTCTCCTTTGTGGGACTTGTTCAAATATTTTGAATTAACAGAAATAATGAGACAAAGGAACGATCAAGCTTTTGCTATTGCGTTAAGCCGTATGGCATCTGGCACTATGACACATGATGATATATCATTAATTCAAACTCGGGTAGTTAAATCTGAAGAAGTCCCCGATGATGCGAACCCTTTTTTTTTTTTGGTCAAACGAAGAGACAAATAATTTCAATGCCCTTAAGCTCAGTCGAATTACAACTGAAGCTATTTCTTCAACTGCCGAAGACTCTGTAAGAGGAATGGGTATAGGTGATCAACAAGGGAATATTTTGGAAAGAGTTCAACTTTTCAAAACTTCTGAAACACAGGAACTTCCTTATGAGTTGACACTAAAAACCACTGCAAAATACATGATTACAGTGAATATAAACATATGTGATGGTTTAGTTAATGGGGCAACTGGAGAACTAATGCAAATTGATTATGCAGTAATTCTTTGGATTAAATTCTTGGCACCTTCTGTTGGTTTGATAGCCCGATCAGAAAAGCCTCATCCTCTAGAAAGTTCTTGGACCCCAATTGAAAAAGTTATTAGATCTTTTCAATATAAAAGAAATGAGCAAATTATAATTGAAATAAATCAGTTTCCAGTTGTTCCAGCTGAGGGAATAACTATTCACAACATACATATAATAAAGTTGTCGTTCATATCCGACCCAGAATGCCTAGAGCTTCGATATATGTCGCCTGCAGTCGAGCTACTACGGCAGTAGGTCTCTTTATTGTCGGAAATTTTATTTCTCCTAATAAATACGAGGTGTGTTCAAAAAGTATCGCGAATCGTAACTGACAGTTTTCTTCGATTGCAGGGGCGTGGTGCATCATGAGTTCTTGCCACAGAGAAGAGGTCAAAAAGGAATATTACCTGCAAGTTATGCGCAATTTGCGCGAAGCAATCCGCCAGAAACGCGGATTTGTGGAAGAACAAAAATTGGCTTTTGCACCACGATAACGCCCCTGCTCACACGCATCGTTGCTTGTGCGCGACTTTTTGGCCAAAAACAACACACTAATGATGCCGCAGCCACTGTATTCTCCAGATCTGGCCCCCTGTGACTTTTTCTTGTTCCCTAAACTGAAAAGGCCATGAAAGGATGACGTTACGCTTCTCTTGACGAGATAAAGACGGCATCGAAGGAGGAGCTGAAGAAGATAAAAAAAATGATTTTTTGGTAGTGCTTCGAAGATTGGAAAAACCGTTGGCACAAGTGTATAATATCTCATGGGGATTGCTTTGAATGGGACAAAATAGATATTCATGAATAAATAAATAATTTTTCAAAAAACACAAAATTCGCGATACTTTTTGAACACACCTCGTATTCTGAATCGGATCCAGTATTTAAGGAAATGATGGAATTGAGCCCTGATTACAAGTTTCAATTTTATGATTTCTCGATCATCAGCACTTGAAATTTTATTTCATAATGCTCCGAGTCTCCATGCTCACATTAACGATATAAAAGGCGACTGTCTGCTGCTATCTTCAGATATTTTATGCTTCGTAGAAACCTGGAGCATTCCTGTTGAACATTTTGAGATACCACGTTTTACTCTTATAAACGAGCTGAGGTTAGATAGCACTGAGACAAGCAACCGAAATAAACGGGGCCTTATAATTTATGCAAAGCATAGTGTTGCCAGCTCTATAGAACCGAAGATTATAAAGAAAATTTATTCAGGCCGCAAAGTTTTAGAAGTAGTTTTGTTTAAGTGTTTCAAAACAATATTGGTTCTTTACAGAAACTCAGCTTTTCCCCTCTGTCTTTTTATTGCAGAACTTCAAGAAATTCTTCCTACAGAGTTGTGCAATCAAAATGTCTTAACTGTTGAAGATTTTAACATTTGTTTAAAGTCTACAGGGTCTACAATAAATAATCTTCTTCAAGATAAAAACTTTAGTTCCCTGCTTACTGTAGAATATTCAACTACACCTGCGGGGACTCAAATTGATTGGGCATTTTCAAACATGGATTATTCTCATGTTGATGCTACCACTTATGAGACAGTGCATAGCTATCATGATGGTATTTGTGTCTCTATTTCGGACTAAGGTTATGTACAATAGTATCTTTTTCACACATATGTAAGGGCATTAGAATAGGTTAAAAATATGACATTACGAATTAATAAAAAAATATTTAAACTAAGAAATTTTAAATCATTTGTATATTCGTTAATATATAAGAATTTGTATAAACATAAGGTAGAATTAAAATAATTTAACAAATCTTTCAAAATTGTAATATTATATAATAAAATATACATTATTATATATTAAGAGAAAATCAGTTTTTTGAAAAAAATATTGTTTGAAATAAAATATATTATTTGTTAATATATAAGAATTTGTATAAATATAAAGTAGAAGTAAATATTTTAAGAATAAATTAAGTGTACGTAGGATACATTTTGCTATTTGTAAAAATATATCTTTAGAATTTAAAAATATAACATTTAATTATTAAAATATGTAATACTTATTACAGCAAAATAAAAAAATATGTAAATGACGGATAATGAAATCTCGATTATCACTTTATCATGCGAGAGTATAAAATATTCGGTGACACCCGAACTTAGCCCTTCCTTACTTGTTTCGATATGTCATCAACGCAACACTTCTCGAAGCGTATATCTTCTACACCCATTGTTTTTCGAAACGTATATCTCCTAATATGTCATCACGGTAATCTTTTCTATTTTTTAAATTGCTTTAATAATCTTTTAAAAATGTGAGTGACATAACAAGATAGATCTTCTATCTCAACATTAAAATATGAATTGTTGTAATAGAGTGTCAATTCGTGGATATTTCTTTCCATGTTGCTCCATAAATTCTTGAGACGGTTTTCGTAGAATTCGATGTCAGTTACGTATTACGTATTTATATTTGCTTTTGTCTCTGCAGATAGAATTCTTTCCGATCTTTTCTGAATTGTCTGCTCTATTAGGTCTATCATTTTATCAGTTGCTAGTTCCTTTTTGAACTCTTGGACTCGCTTCGTATAATCTTCTGCTCTTTTTCCTATATAGTCTAGATTTAAGTTCTCAAATCGAATATCTTCTACGCGCAGTTTCTAGTCAAATGTTATATCTTCTACGCGTAGATCGCCTTTCCTTTGTGACATGTCCGCAGTGTTCGACATTTCAACTATTTTTTAATAAACTGTTTTTATTATTTAAAAAAAATCGTTGGAGGTAATTGTTTTGGTTGTCTGATTGACATTGCTGTGCCTCGATTCACAGCCGCTGAATATTTTTTTTAAATAACAGTATTTACACAGAGTTTAGTTTCGTACTAAAACGGCTTATGTGATCATATAAATATGCGGGAATATTGACCCGTCTTACCTGTTCAATTTTGAACAATATGTATGAA
This sequence comes from Bactrocera zonata, assembly GCA_037783105.1. Taxonomy (NCBI): domain Eukaryota; kingdom Metazoa; phylum Arthropoda; class Insecta; order Diptera; family Tephritidae; genus Bactrocera; species Bactrocera zonata. Next base: position 242,214 of record JBAWJQ010001181.1, on the reverse strand, counting down.
CAGATTTATGAATTATCGATTTTCAAAATCGTAAAAAACAAATTTGTTCAACATAAATAAGAAGCAAATTTAACCCTTTTAGTCCTGGGCGAAATAGAGGTGCCTATGCGAAAAACCGGGTGAATTTCACGGTTTTACAAGAGCAAAAATGCTTGTAAAAACCAAACGAGAAACAATACTAATATGACTCAAAAAGCTGCGTATTGTGGATGAAATAAAGTAAACAGTGACACTAGTTTTAACATTACACGCAATGCGTGTAGTAAACCGCTACAAAGCGTGAGCCTATATATCGGCTCCCGGCACTAAAATGGTTACTACAGGTGTGATGAGAGCGTATACTAAGTAGTAATGGACTTATCCCATAGTTTTAAAAATTATAAAGTAGTAGAAACATTCCTGAGAGGGCCACCGCCTTTTTACCCCCTTGGCTCGGTATTTTCTCTGCGGTCCTGGGTACATGTTAGATCAAACCGAAATTTTAACTTCTTGGCCCTATTTTATCTATTTTTTGCATCAAGATATAAATGATTTCTAAGTTTCGCCAAGATACCTCGCAGATTGGACGAAACATTTAACTTAAAGTTTGAAATTATTATTATAATGCTTTTTTAGTCATGTGGTTTTCAAAAAGTAATAAAAAGCCATAGCATTATATTCAAGGACTACTATTTATTTATTATACCATTGTGTTTAAAATTGATTTCGGGCAAGAAATCACCGCGGCTGGCTTGGATAAATTCCTGCCGAGAGGCCCAATTTTCGACCACTTTTGGAGCATTAAGGGCGACATGACACTTTCAATTCCGACCCGCAAAAGTTTTTAATCATGGCTCTATAACGTTCGCCATTGATTGATACAGGATAGGTTTCAATTCTTGCAAGAGTTGGATTTAGTAAGTTTGGAAATCTTAATTCCCCCACAAAATCTTCTATATAGTCATGGGTACTATTCCAATTGTTGCGGGCGATGGCGGTTGGACTTATTCAGGTTTTCTTATCGAAGTCTGATTTTCCACAGTAGCAATAGAGTATTCGGTGCGCACCGTACGGCATTTTAAAGGATGCGCATTATCCACTAGAGCAAACGTGCACCGAAAATGATCCATGGGTGCTTGATTTATAAACTCTGCTGGGCGATTATGTGGATGGAACACACGATACGTCATGCGAATTTAATTATTATTTTGGTAATACCTTTTTACGATTTGTTCCGGAGTAAATCCCTTCATTATGAAATGGCAAGCCAACTAACTTGATTTAGTTATAAGTATCAACAAAAAGATCAACACCGAAAAAAATTTGTTTTAATAAAAAAAACAATAAAAAAAACCACCCCATATTATGTATATATAGGGGTAGAGGAAATATTGACCCCATTTTTGACATAAAGGCACAATGTTATCACAGAATTGTTCTCTTTAAATTTCAAAAATACTTACATTCCACAGATTTACCGATGTTTTCGTAAGAAAGCCTGGGGACTTAAAAATTCATAGCCCGATTTCGGCCAGTTGGGGTAAAAGATATACTCATATGCAGTACATATATAATATATATATATTTTTTTTTGTTTCAATGTCTTCTTTGATGGTTGTTATATACTAAATAGAAGATGAAGTAAAATAATTATATTTTTTTTTCTAAATTTCAATACATTTAGAATATAGTTTAAATATAAAAAGCAATAACTAAAGCTCATGATAAAAATATATGATTTTAAAGAATAATTTTTTACAGTGGGGCTAGGCGTCGTTGTACTTAGTCCGATTTTTTTACACCGTAACATAAGAATTTTGGAACACATTGCGAAATTTGGTTAATAATGGTAGTAGTTCCTGAGGATTATGCAGTCCTCAACGATTACCTCAGATGCTTTTTTCAGCAAGTTTTCGCTCTAAGTAGTTTCCAAGATAGTAGTTTCTTACTGCGATGCTCGGTACCAAATTATAGTTTTATGTTATAATTTGTGGTTTCGTCAAAATGTTCTATATATTTTTCATAAGGGAATTTCGCAGGCGTGGCTATGATCCGATTCTGCTCAACGCGATATCTCAATTTTTACTAAAATTGTGTCTTCCACGCACGGATTGAAAAATAAATATGATATGTATATAATGTGACTAACTAACAAAAATATCATTAATTTTTCAACGCATTGCGAGAGTATAAAAATAGTAAATGTGTCTGACATTAATTCTACCGATTTCAAAAAAAGGAAGCTAAGTTGTTTAAACATAACACAGGTACAGACATGGAATCACGAATTATTATAATTCAGTACAAGTCTTAACATACATACTTTTCTAAGTCTAATAGGAGGAGCGTTTTTCAGAAAAGAAAAAGTGCACAACTTTATACACTCATTCATAATACTCATTTATTGCAACATTTATTTACATACTTGAAATGCTGCACTACTTAAATACTTTTTTCTTAATTTATGCTTGATATGATTTGCTTGTGTTTCTGTCCGGGATTATGCGTTATAGCTTTTCTTGTCTTAAGTTATATTCAGTTTAGTTGTCACTATATATTCCGTAAAAGTGTCGCAATCAAACCTGAAATTGACATGAAATACCAAGGTATTTCTCTGTTTCATTGTCGATTATATACCTAGATTGTAGGGTCAAATATTTTGCATATCTTATTGAGTGTCCTCGTCGCATTGTCACAGAGGTTGTCAATCAAAGTGGCCGCGAAAGAGCGAAAAGCATGCTTATTCAAGTCCACTAGGGAATTAATGGTGTACATTGTAGGAAGGATTAAACGATATTTGTAGATATTGTTATTTCTCTGTGTATTGTATATATGAACATATTTATGTGCATACGTATGTATACATTCAAGCGACTTTTAAAAAGGTGGAGTGCTCATGTGAATGCACAAATATATGCTATATTTGCTATACATATTACTTGAAGCATCCCTCTTTTACCACCGGTAGCAATTCTGGACTGTACAGTTCTGAGTTCATAGCCTAAAAGTAACTAGTAAACCTTCCTTGTCATTCCAGATTTTCAGTAGCTTTTGGTGGAAAATGGGGAAAAAAAATATTTACTAGTCTTCCTTCCGAATAGAGTTATTATAAAAAATATGGGAAAAATAGGGAACCTGGCTCTGTGTTATAAAAAATTACATGATTATAGATATGTCTGCTTTAATGGCTACTCTCTTTCTTTATAGAAAATAGTATGAACACTGCTAGACGCTAGAAATTTCTGAAATGATTTGGCAAAAAAATAATCATTTTTCGTATGCCTGAAGATTAAAATTAGGTTTTTATTAACGTGGGAATGTATTACATGTACTGCTAGTCTGCTTAAACAGCTGGTATAGCTTGTTCGACTGTCAGCGCTTCGCGAATCATAGATGTTTAATGTTGAATTAGATTTAAGCAAACATGTATGTTTTAAAAAAAACTGCTAATCGATTTTATTAACCGTTCATTATCAATTTCGGATAGAGATTGGTCCGAGCTTGCTGCGAAAAGTCAAGTTATAAAATAATTGGGTTACTAGGCGAATATTATAAAATATGATGCACAAAATGTGTTGTTATTTAAAAAACGACGATTGGTGTACACGAAGGTCAGTATTGAATTATAACTTGTCGCAAGTGATCACAGAGCTAGTTAAAGTTGTCAATTGTTTTAATTTTTGTGTGAAATTTTGGTAATCTGTGAAGTAGCCAGTGGTGGTTACCGGTGGTAGCTCAACTCATTAGTTCCTCACTGATAAGCCCTTCTAGCGGGTTTTAGCCCATGTACATATGTATATGTATGTAGTACATACTATGTATGTATATAAAGAGGTGATTTAAGTTGCCATGCTTGCATTAGTATGTGTAATTTATGCACGCTGCAGCAATAGGAACAGCAGCAGTGAATCTGTACATTGAATACGTTGTGACGTGAGCTCTATAACATTGTCCATTGCCATCGTTTAGTGCTGACATCCAGACAATAGACTGTTGGAGCAAAGCGCTGAAACTGACAAGCGTCCAGCGTACTCTTGTTTTTGTTTGCTTCTCAGCGTATACACATCAAGCCGATTGTAGTGACATGTGGCTGAACGGACTTCGCAATTCAATGTATCGAAACGTTATTTCAATCCGTTCAATTCTTTCAATCGTCGACCGGTTGTCACAGGACAGACTACGAATGTCGGTGGATAACAAGTTGACGTAGTTTGATTGATGGTGATTTAACGATATGTTAAGCAATCAATAGCAGATTTTGTCAACAACATTACCGACGAAAGGAGACCAGATAATAACCAGAACGTAGTAACAGCAAAGCCGACACAGAAACTGAATACTGTTTTGCTCGCTGATTGCTGGCTGTTACTTTGACAGTTAGTAACAATAGGGACACCGAGGGTGGTATGTATTTATGTATGTATGCTTTTGTGTAGCTACACATGTAGTGGTCATGATATTCACTTAATGCTAATGTTGATTTTGATGCACACGGTTGCGTGTAAGCTTTTAAATATTTTATGGTCAAATTGCTGACGCTTCACCCGTCACATTCCAATAACGTGTATGTGCGTACATATGTACATACACACATATAATATATGGGAGCTTATACCATAAGTGTACATGTGAACGTTTAAATATAAACGTATATTATAGTAATCCATTGAACGATTGCCAACTTATTTAACTCCTGCTATTTGATTATAAATCATCAAGCATGTAATATATCCAACAGTGTTTGAGGTTATGCTTTTGCGCATTCAGCTATACATATGTATTTATGTTTAGCATATTAAGGGGCTATACCAGTGTGACGCATGGAAAATTAGGCGATTTTCGTGAATTTTTTTAAGAGAAAGTACGCGATGGAATATTTCGAACTGCTGTCATGATTCCGGCCAAATGAGTAACTGAAACAAAAAAAATTTGTAAAGTTTATTAACCCTAAAAATATTTCCTACACAATGACCTAAGATCTTTGAAAAATATCAAAATTAACAAAATGGTGTAATTTTGAAAAAAAAAATGTTCCTTTTAGGTAAAAAAATGGTCCTTTTTTAATGCCAAATTGACAAATTTCAACCAATAAAAAAGGTCGTTGGTTATTGCATAGTAAATGTTTTCAAAAATACTCAGTTTTAATTTGAAGTAGATCGGTCAATTTCTTGTTGAGTTTTGACGCCAGCAATTATGAAAAATGTCGTTTCGAGAAAAACGCGTTAAAAGTTTCACTTATATATGTTTGCTCCTCCGAGCGGTCGCTCTTTAGAACGCTGTCATCCAAAAACTATTAAAGATACTACCTTCTCGATTTCACATTATATTTATAGAAATATAATCTATAGAAAAAGCAAATAAAAAAAAATTTTTTTTTGAAAGTGTCACACTGGTATAGCCCCTTAAGCTGATGTAAAATTTTTCGGTTTTGTGAAACGTATGTGTATTTTTGCCACTTCGAAAATATATATTATTTACAAAACTATAATTATCTTAATTAGACCATTCAAATTAAGTAGAAAATAAGAGCAAGTTACAACAGGATGAAAGCTGGTGAATATGTTCAAACCATTATTTAAAAAAATATACCAAAATCCTCATCGCTCCAATATGTGCAAAAAGTATGGTAAAGGTAAAATCAACTCCGCAGTTTTAATATTAATTGTAATAATAAACTACAAAAACATTCGTTCATTATTTAAAGCTAGTTTTACGATTTAAAAGTTTCGTTTAATAAAATTGTTTGCCTTAACTTACCGTTCGCCAATTTTCAACTTATTGTAAATTGACTTAAGCTTGGATGTCTATTTTTACTGCACTAAATTTGATAATAAGGCATTATTACAAATATCCAACACATTTACGAAAATTTAAACATCTTTGAAAGAGAACTGTATGTGGATCTATGCAGAGCTTTTGCACCCAAAATAGAAATATTAAAAAAAATACAATGGTTGAAGTTCAATAGGTTATCCAAAGGAATTTCTACATTAATTAAAACAGTTTTGTATTACTTGAATGAAAGGCTTTTTTTTCGCAAAAAATTGAATGATGTTTAAATTATTTCTTATGTGTTTTAAATATTTAGAGATATGTTGAATTAATTCATTCAGTTGGTAATAATTATTTTTCATAGTATTCAATAGTAATGCAGTCAATTTCAAATTATTGATATTTTGTGAAGTTATCGAAATCGGACTTTCTTTGTTTGATGCAAGGTCCTAGGCACATAGTGACAGTTCCTTGACAGTAATGTATATTTTTTGTACACCGCATTTTGCAAACTTATATGTTTGTATGCAAATTGAAGCATAACAATCAGCGATTGTTGTACGTTGATTTCTCGTGGTAGCTTTGAGTGACAGTTGACAAGTTGTGTGACTTCACCGGCGGGTGACAGAAATGTCTTAATTTGTACTGATGGGGAATGTAGCATCAGCACGAGTTTGTGGAAGACAATTGTTGGAATTTATGGAAATCAAGGCAATTTAGACTTACATACTATATGTACGTATGCCTCTTATAATAATATTAACGCTAAATTCTCTATTTTTTCAGAAATAAATTACTTGGCGTTTCTTGTGGAGAATATATGTAGTTAGTATTGATAATTGGCGGTAAAAAAGATTGTACATGAATAAACAATAATAGGTATATTTGGCTGGTAATAAAAATAAATGCAGTAAATTTGATGTTTAGTGAATGAAATTAATACTAGACAGAATTGGCCGTCTAGATCTCTACATTTTGCAAATACGGTAACAATCTTTTAATTATGCTGTAGTTACTCGTATTATACTCGTTGCAATCATGTTGCTCAGAGTATAAAAGTTTTGTTTTAATGTGGCGATTCACATGTTGTCACAAAGCATCGTAAAATTATAAGGTCGTAAGCTTGTACATTAGTTTAAAATATTTATCGTTGGATTGGTTCGACTGGAAGTTGACACGATAGAAGGTTTGGCATATGCGTATAACACATAGCAAAGCTTAAATGTGGGGGACTGGATGGCTACAGGGAGTATGGAAGGCGAAACCATAAAATTTCAGATTCTAATTTGTAATTAAAACTACAACTACATTAATTATTCATGAGTATAGAAGTAAAGCAAATACAACTATTGAAACCAATTGCGAATTTTTGCATATATTTGAAACCATAAAATCGTGAAGAAAGACTAGTAAACCGAATTAGAAATTCTGAGTTTTTTTATTTAAATGTCATTCCTTTTTCTGCAGTTATTTAAAATAACTATACATTCTTAAATATGGCATTTTACTTAAAACTTTAACTTTTGACGGCAGTGCCAGCAGTAACCCACGAGTGTTTTGAGAGCAACGGTACTTAATTTATTCAGAAATTAATCCGATGAGTCTACGGCTGTTGATGAAAGTAAAAGTGTGACTAAGCCCAGACGTAAGGGAAGCTAAACATTAGTTTAAAGAGTTGAAGTTTAATCAAAGGGTGGTGCTGCTAATATTTTCTAGGATAAAAATTATGGTGGGAATTCCCTAATCCATCAGAATCTATTAAATATCTGCTATTCATATTTTTAAGGCCACATTTATGGCGGCAACTCCCAAATCTAATATTAAATATCCGTATTATTTCGAAAAAAATCCTTTGGGATTTAAAGAGACTGCTACGAACAAAGCGTGCCATCCGAGCACGAGCTGTACGGTCTTTCCTCGTCGTCTTCTCGCCTATAAACACCCGGCTTGGACGTAGCAAATTTTTCTTTATCTGAGGAATCTATGACTTCTTTTTTCACTTTAATAGTCACAAAAAAATTGCCAAATTAAGAATCAAATATATCTAATTCAATCTGTGGTGCGTAAAATCGAACAGCGCTGGTCGAATTTACCTTCAAACTTTTTTACTTGTTCATATCAAATAATATTTAAATAAAAAATACATATATATGTCGAATGCTTTCTATGATCTAAAAATAGTTTAGACTCGTGTCTGTGATACATATACTTAATACATAAGAATAGTAATAAGCACATTTGTAGTATGTACATAATTTCAGTATTAGTATGCCGACCGTCACCGGAATGCAATGGAAAGGCAAGAGGATTAAAATTACAACCACACAAATCGATTTTGCGGTTTCTACTTTTACTAACGCATATTTTTCTTTCATCTATGCCCCAGGGAAAAATGAACAAAATCAGAACAAAATCTTAGTTTAATTAGATTCGTGATGGATATTCTACACACGTGTGCGATACTGGTGTCGTCGTTGCAGAAAAGTAAGACTAAGCGGTACACTCCTAGTCTGTATTTGATTAACTTGTGTGCATTATAAATTAAGAGTAAGTATAACGGAATATGCCCCGTCGAGAAAATTTCACATTAGGAAGTCATTGTGTAATGTGTTGAATACTTGAAGTCTGTACAAATTTCAAATTTGCAATCAATAAATATATTTATATTTAAGAAACACCACTCGTCACCTACTTGGTTAGGTATAAATATTTTGGCCCATGTTTGTCACCGGGTACGTATAGACTTTCCTCTTGTGCGGGCTTATTACAACAACAATAACATAAAAAGAAACTGGACAACTGATACCTGGAAGTCTTAGCTTATTAAGCACTGTCTCATTACACATTGAAGTTCTTGTTTGGTGTGCTTGACATTTACTGTTCTAATGTTACAAACAAAACCGCAACGTAAGTGCAGTAGACTTTATAATACAAAAGAAAATAAGTTTTTTAGAGTACAAAGTGAACAGCTGCTGTCCGACAGCACAATATACAGGTAAAGACTTGCATAACCCATTCGGGATTTTGACTTCACAATTTTCGTGTCAGAGAAACGGACATACCCATGGATATTTATTACTGTTTTGTTCGGTGAGTCGTCTAATGTTGTCTATTTTTATCTAATCTATCTAATTGGGGTCTTATGGGAAGTGTAGTGTAGTACGATTTGACCCATTTGTAAGATATGGCCCAAATAATATTTTTTTACAAACTAATTATCTAATTTTGTAAATTGACTCCCTTATAGGGCTGCAGTGTTATCTTAAACTTAGCTTTTTTGATAGCTGTTTTTTAACCCAGTTTTTCTACTAATTGAAATTATTATCGAAAGTCTTCCCACTTTTAAATCGTTTTAATATAAAAACTTCTCCTTGTGTTCTTCCGTACCAAATTAAGATTTTGTTGCCTAATTTGGTTATTTATTTCGCTATCATATATTTTTTAATGGAAATGATTCGATTTTGTCCGTATGAAATACCAATCTCATCAAAATGTGAAAGACTTCAATATGATGTTACTTTAACCGAATGTCGAAAATGTGGTTTATGCCAACTACTTTAGGAATAAAAGTGGCATGTTAGTTAAGAGTTGTGCTAGATCAGATGTTCTTTTGATATGAAATGGTCTTTCGTATTATTACTTGATGTATCTATTTAAAGGCTTCTGGGTTCTGCATCCATGATCCATTTTTTTTGGCATGGAAAGATGTGAAAATTTACACAAGTATTTCTTTAGTCCTGAAGAAGGTCCTAACGGTGGCCTTTTTTGCAAAATCACCCTCGATTTCGCAATTTATGTCTATATTCATAACTTAAGAACTGCTGAACCGATGTGACTAAAAATTGGTGACGAAGTAGCTTGGAATCTCGGGACAGGCAAAAGCTACTTTCTATCGTTTTGTATTAAAAGCAGAATCTGTTGCAAATTGTCTTGCATAAAAGGTTTATGTTTCCGGCAAAGTGCTGTAAATGTGCCTTCACTTTAAACAACTCAACAATAATTGCATTGCCCTTTGAAGTGATCGTTACTGGCAACACGCCTAAAACTAATCGAGGTAGATATAGGACTACATATACATATACAAATGATCAGGGTGAAAAGTGGAGTTGAATCCAGGTGACTGTTTGTCTGTCCGTCAGCCCGTTCAAACTGTAACTTACTGAAAGTTGGTATGCGCGTTCCTTAGTAGAAACAAAGTTAAGAGTTCGCAGATTGGCGCAATTACACAATTGCCAAGTCCACAAAAAGCCATTATCCGAAAACGTATAAAGTGCCATACCTAAGCAGTAAATTAAAATATAAAACTGTATTTTGGCACAGCGGCGCGCAGTAGAAAGGGATATTTGTATGCAATTTTGAGAAAGTGGTTGCGGCCCTGCCCTTTAAGAAGTTAAAAGTACATATCTCCTAAGCCACTGAAGCTACAACAACCAAATTTACTTATTGCAAATATTAAAAGAACTCCAACTGACAGAGCGAAAATGGATTAAATCGGAGAATAATCCCGCTCACTATTTATATAACTGCTTAAACTACTAAAAGTGCGATAATCAATAATTAAATATACCAGAGACATTAAATTTTATCTCCGAGAGGGTATTATAAGAGTCCGAGTGAAAATTAGACGATGGACGTAGCACCGCCCACTTTTTGTTGAAATCTCATATCTCGGGACCCGACTGATCGATTCGGTACGTAAGATTCCCATCGTATTTATATATCACAGTGTGAAAATGGGTAAATCGGACTAAAACCATGCATGCTTCCATATAACATCATTTTAAATTCCAATTGATTCTTTCACTTTCCAGTAAACAAATCAAGAGGTAATTAATATAACAGAATAGAACTTTGCGCGAATAATGCCTTTAGTGTATGCCACCTTATGCTCGTAAATAGTTCAAATCCAACTAAAACTGTTCAAGTCCATTGGTACCGAATATTTGGACCCCGGTACCTATAGTTGACTTTTGATCGAAAATATGGGTGAATGTGTGAGATATGCAATAGAAATTCTGATAGAACCCTTTTCAGCAGTAGTATTTCTTCATATCCAAAATGGGTTTAATCGGATCAATACTTCCCTGAGCCTCCATATACTTAATATAAAGATTTTCGAACTTCCTGGTGATTTTATTCTGCATATATCGGCCAATATTTGAGTTATCTCAATGAAAATTTCGTAACGTATTTGACCCATAATAGTATATCATCGTGCCTAAAATGAATACAATTGGGCGAAAACTTCACCTAGCCCCAAAATGTTCGGTTACACCCGATATTCTTGTAAACAACCCACTTTTCGTCGCCCGTAACAATGCACATCATAAGTGGATCACTTCTTTGAATTTGAAAACGAAGTTCTCATAAGTCAAACGTCAATAGATAAATTTAATCTTTCAGCAATCTCTCGACTTGTTAATTCTACTCTTTTTATAGCAAAACAGTAATGCCGAAAATGAGGGTTTCGATCTTCTATCTTCGATAGAGAACCAAACAAGAACTATTCGAAAAAATGTTAAGAAAATTTTTTACAAACAGTTTTTACTATGCCATCTGTTCACGAACCGATAAATACTTTATGGACATATCTTGTCTATATAATATTTGTTGTTAACTTTTCACTGGAAATCTATGATGGTTATGAAGAGTTTATTTAAGAGTTTTTATCTTCAAATGTATAGTATAATAAATTAAACTCGACAATTCTTAAGATTATATATATTTATGTTCAGAGAAGCTCAGGTATATTACGAGGACGTTATTAGAACCTTAAATTGCATTCATGCGTATTAAATACATGTATTAAAGAACAATGGGAAAAATAATACTTACCTTTTTTAAGAAGATTTGATACGTGAGGGTTACGTATTTTTGTGCTAAGTGATGAACAATTCCAACGATGCCACAGAAACTATTATTAGCATAAATGAATTAAATATTTAAATATTAGAAACTTTTTGTACCTGTAATTGGCATTCACGAATTGCCATGTCTAGACCTTCAAGAGCTGCTGTTGCCACATCACTAGCTTTGTAACAAAGTTCAAGTTGGTCTTTAGTTAAACCTGCTACCGATCGACAAGTCGCGCGTCCATCAGGTAAACAATGACACCTAAGCCATAAAAACAAATTATTAAATATTACATGAAGATTTTTCTGATATACTTGTCGAGTAACGAAATTAAATACTAACAAGTAAGGAAGGGTAAAGTTCGGATACAGCCGAAAATATTATAATACCCAACGATTACCTTCCTCCCGCCCAACTGACGCGAGGGGCGCAATCCGCGAACGGGCGGAATTAGCCGAGTCATAAAAGGCAAGAGGGTTTTAAGCGTAGCGATCTTAAGCTGCTCAGCTACAGAAACAAAAATTTCAACAGCCAAAATTAAGAATTAAATTAAAGTTTATAATTTTTAAATGTTACTTGTTAAGAGTAGATAAAATAATTTTTTTAATGGTAAAGAGTGAGTCTTTTAGATCAAATGTGCTGGAATGAGAATTTAAATCATGAAATATACGGCGGAATGGTTCGTTTAACTCAAAATTTGTTCTAGAAAATTTTAAAAGTAAGGGTCTAAACTGCCTGGTAGAGCGAGCGGGAACGTTAAAATTAATATCAGATAAGAGAGATGGGCTACAGACTGATCCATTCATGAGTTTTAGCGACTAGCGAGTGTCGGGAGATTTATAAGTTTTAAGCGGTTAGTGTAAAAGGGAATATTTAAACTGGAATCCCAATGCAAATGATTTAAGGCAAGAAGTAAAAATTGTTTTTGAACGGACTCTAACTTATCTGAATGGACTTTGTAACTAGGTTCCAAAACACAGAAACATACTCTAATATAGGCCTCACCAGAGATGTAAAAAGAATTTTTGTGGTAAGCGGATCTTTAAATTCTTTAGACCAACGTTTAACAAAACTAAGAGCGCCTTTAGCTTTAAAAACCGTGGAAGATGCGTGAAGATTAAAATTGAGTTTGAGGTCCATAGTAACTCCCAGACCCACAAAACTGCATACTTGTTCCAACCTAAAGTTTTGTATTGCGTAGGAAGTAGGGTCTACAGATCTACGTGAAAAGCACAACGTTTTACATTTTTTAAGAAACTAGGTTGTTAAAGTCTGTTTGCAACCGACATCTTTCGCTGTTTGAAGTATACGTTTTAAAAAGTTTTATATCTCAGCATATAATAAAACTTTTGAAAACTTAACAACAGATGATTTTTTACCAATAAATAACAAGAACAGAATTGGGCCAAGATGACTAACTTGTGGAACGCCTGAAGGAACATTGACTATGTCAGAAAAATGATCGTTAAATATGACTTGTTGAATTCTATACTAAGATAAGAAGCAACCCATTTTAAAAATATTGCTTGAAAACCAAGAAGATCTTGTTTATTCAAAAGAATTGAATGTTTACTTTATCAAAAGCTTCACTAAAATCTGTGTATACATATAACATCAGTATTTTTATTCTCCCTAAAGCCCGTTGATACATGTGATACAAATACAAGCAAATTAGTTATTGTAGATTTCCCTTTAAAAAAACTGCGCTGAGAAAGAAATTAGTGGAGAGATCCGGAAGATATGATCTTGAAACTCACCGAAAATGAATTATGGTATAAAACGTCTGGATGGGGATCGAAATCCAAGCAATTTTATTTATGCATACGTATACTATATGTATATAACTGTTTTACCGCAGAGCATATTCTTCTTCTTTTTTACTGGCGTGGACACCGCTTACGTGATTATAGCCGAGTTAACAACAGCGCGGCAGTCGTTTCTTCTTTTCGCTACGTGCCACAAATTGGATATTCCAAGCGAAGCCAGGTCCTTCTCCACTTGGTTCTTCCAACGGATTGGAGGTCTTCCTCTTCCTCTGCTTCCCCCGGCGGGTACTACGTCGAATACTTTCAGAGCTGGAGTGTTTTCGTCCATTCGGACAACATGACCCAGCCAACGCAGCCGCTGTTTTTTAATTCGTTGAACTATGTCAATGTCCTCGTATATCTCATACAGCTCATCGTTCCATCAAATGCGATATTCGCCGTGTCCTACGCGCAAAGGACCATAAATCTTTCGCAGAACTTTTCTCTCGAAAACTCGCAACTTCTTCGACTCATCAGTTGTTGTCATCGTCCAGGCCTCTGCTCCATATATCAGGAAGGGAATTATGAGTGACTTTTAGAGTTTGGTTTTTGTTCGTCGAGGGAGGACTTTGCTTCTCAATTGCCTACTCAGTCCAAAGTAGCACCTGTTGGCAAGAGTTATCCTGCGTTAGATTTCCAGGCTGACATTGTTGGGGGTGTTTACGCTGGTTCCACGATAGGCGCAATTATCTGCGACTTCAAAGTTATGACTGTGACGTGAGAGCCAAGTCGAGAGTGCGATGACTGTTTGTTTGATGACAGGAGATATTTCGTCTCGCCCTCGTTCACTACCATTTGCTTTGCTTCCTTGTCCAGTCTGGAGAAAGCAGAACTAACGGCGCGAGCGTTTAGGCCGATGATATCAATATCATCGGCATACGCCAGCAGCTGTGCGCTATTATAAAAGATTGTACCCGCTCTATTAAGTTCGAATTATTTTCTCCAGCAGCAGATTGAAGAACTCGAACGATAGGGAGTCGCCTTGTCCGAAACCTCGTTTGGTATCGAACGGCTCGGAAAGGTCCTTTCCGATCCTGACGGAGTTTTTGGTGCTGCTCAACGTCAGTTTACACAGCCGTAATATTTTGCGGGGATAACAAATTCAGACATCGTGGCATAAAGGAAGCTCTTTTTCGTGCTGTCGAAAGCAGCTTTGAAATCGACGAAGAGGAGGTTTGTTTCGAATCTCCTTTCACGGTTTTTTTTCAAGATGTGGCGTATGGTGAATATCTGGTCGGCTGTTGATTTGCCAGGTCTAAAGTCACAATGATAAGATCCAATCAGTTTGTTGACGGTGGGCTTTAATCTTTCACACAATACGCTCGATAGAACCTTACATGCGACGTTGAGGAGGCTTACCTCACATTGTGGGGTCTCCCTTTTTATGGATTGGGCATAGCACACTTAAATTCCAATCGTTGGGCAAGCTTTCGTCCGACCATACTTTACAAAGAAGATGATGCATGCTCCTTATCAGCTCTTCGCCGCCGTGTTCGAATAGCTTGGCCGGCAATCCGTCGGCCCCAGCCGCTTTGTTGTTCTTCAGGCGGACAATTGCTATTCGAACTTCTTCATGGTTGGGCAATGGAACATCTGCTCCATCGTGATCGATTGGAAATCGGGTTCGCCTTCTCCTGGCGTTAAACATTCGCTGCCATTCAGCAGGATGGAGAAGTGTTCAATCCATAATTTAAGTATGCTCGGGGCATCGGTGACTATATCACCTTTCTACAAGAGTATGCTACGGTCTTGAAACCTTCTGTAAGCCGCCGCATTTTTTCGTAGAATTTTCGAGCATTACCCCTGTCGGCCAGCATATCAAGCTCTTTGTACTCACGCATTTCGGCTTTGTTTTTTTTTGTCTTTATATGCGTCCCTCTCTTCAACTCTCCGTATCTATCACATCCCGCACGTGTTGTGGTTGATCGTAACGTTGCTGGGTAGGCAGTCTGTTTTCTCTTCGCTGCGACACGGCACTCCTCGGCGTACCAGCCGTTCTTTTGCATTTTCCGAAAACCAATGGTTTCGGTAGCAGCTGTGCGTAAAGAGTTTGATATGCCATCCCACTGTTCTCTTATACCGAGTTGTTGACGAGTGCTCTCAGAGAGCAGGAGTGCAATCCGAGTAGAAAACCGTTCGGCTGTCTGTTGTGACTGCAGCTTCTCGACGTCGAACCTTCCTTGTGTTTGTTGGCGTGCGAATTTTGGCTGCAACAATATAGTGGTCCTAGTCGATGTTAGGACCTCGGAGTGCACGCACGTCTAGAACATCGGAGAGTTGTCTTCCGTCTATGACAACATGATCGATCTGGTTGGTGCCAGGTAGGTTGATGTATTTTCTTGTGCTAGAATCTAGTACCACAGATAACCATATTTCGGGCCCCGGCGAAGTCGATCAGCCTCAACCCATTTGGGGATGTTTCGTCGTGGAGGCTGAATTTACCGACCATAGTGCCAAAGATACCTTCTTTGCCCACCCTGGCGTTAAAGTCGCCAAGCACGATTTTGACATCGTGGCGGGGGCAGTGCTCATAAGTGTGCTTCAAGCGCTCATAGAAGGCATCTTTGGTCACATCGTCCTAATAATACTCGGCGACGGAATCTCTCTCCCATCACGAATCCCACACCAAACTTGCGCTCCTTTATATGGCCACTGTAGTATATGCCACAAGGACCTACCCGTGTTTGTCCATGTCCCGTCCTTCACATTTCTTGGACGGCGGTGATGTCAGCCTTTATTTTCACGAGGACATCAACCAGCTGGGTAGCGACACCTTCCCAGTTAAGGGACCGGACATTACAGGTGCATGTCCTCAATTCGTAGTCCTTATTTCGTTTGCCATGGTCGTCATCAAAAGGGGGTTTCTCTTCCGAGCCTGTTGGTAATTTTGCATTGGTAGTGTTTTTTACGTTGCGGGTCCCAAACCCAGCGCACCACCCTATTTAGGGGATGTTTCGCCTTCTCACTTTAGCTCGCCTTCAAACGGATGTTCTTAGGCTACCCAGAGGATAGCTGGTCAAAGGCCGGAAGTCGTGAGCTGCGTAAGCCATGTGTAAAAGAATCGTTTCTGGCCACTCCCAAGTGAATGGCGATCAGAGAACTTTCCTCACTTGTGTTAACTTCAACACATGATTCCATCCTTCTTAGAAAACACGTATCCGAAAATACGTATTTCAGCGATGCGTAATCAACAAATTGCAGGATGATGCGCGCAACGTAATATGAGGATTAGGAACATCATTAACATGGAAAGGAATAAAAAGGGAACTGGTGGCAAATTTTGTTGTTAGGGAGTCTTGCCAACAATTTTACTTCAGGGCAATTAACGCGAAAAATAACAATGTAAGTCATTATTGTAATTATGTTCAGAATATAAAATATGAGCAGAATGGCCTTAAGCTGCAGGAATTCTGTCAAACTATAAATGAATCAATGATACTTAAGACATTTCTAACCAACATACCATCCCAACATATCATATCGAGCATAATACACAGTAGGAATATAAAAACACTAAGGAAGCATATAGCACACTTGAGGAAATAAAACTCGTGAAACCAGGTGGGAAACAGGCGAAAATTTTGTTTACGAAAAATATGACATAGAATAAGGGCAGTCAAATCAGAACAGTAATATTCCGCCATTTGAAAATAGGCCAACAAAAGCCAATACCATCAGGAATAAATAGATCGACATTTTCAAGGCAAAACCGCCTCCATCAAAAAAAACTACACAGTCCAGACGTTATGAATCTATGGAAGTAGACCACCTACAGGAGGAAAGCGAACCGGAAGTAAATTTTCTATTGGTCACAGACAAAGAGATATTCCGCTAGTTGAACTAACCATAGGCAAGCATAAATTAATATGCTCAATCGACAAAGGATCGACTACTTCACTCTTGAACAAAGACGCACTTCCAAATGACAAAAAAATAAAGTTACAGAAACCAATCAAATTTAATATATTAAACGGGCAGAATTACGCAGATTATGAGGTTATTTCGGATATACCAAAAAAATTTAATAACAGAAATTTAATGGCTTGGAAACTCACCTCATTTACAAATAAAAACTTCTAAGGACTTATAGGCCAAAATATCTTTAGAAAATTAGGCGCAATCATCAACTTGGAAGAAAATTACTTAGAAGTATACATGCATTAGAAAGTCAGGAAATCGGTACTGAAGTACTTGGCAAATTCATAAGGCGTGACATGAATAAAGAAGAGCAAGATGAATTAGAAAAAATTTTAAAATTGAATTGTCATATATTTTACAAAGAAGGCGAACTGTTAATCCATGCCCACGAAGTATAACACGAATTATCACCACTTCGAATAATCCTGTATATTCCAAAATATACAGATATCCGAAGATTCATGAAGAGGAGATAAACAGTCAAATTGATGATATTGTTTATGCGACTTCATCGTATCTCGTCCCTCAACACAACATTCAGCACACAACACAACAATCATCACACAACTTACATCATCATACCACGCAAACCTCACGCAACAAACCAACCACACTACCATAAACGTTTTCACCACCCAACCGATCAAAAAGGATTAGTTAGATCGGGGTGGGCCGAATTCGATTTGTACGCCCATATATGATACATATGTACGTTTCGACAGCTCTTGAATTTTTCGTCCAAATTTGGAAAATCCTTTCGGATTCGGTCGCGTGTGTGAGTGTGAAGCAACAGTGAACAATTTAATAACAGCTATAACTGTGTAAAGATTTTGAATATTTATTATTTTATTATATTATTATAAAGTTGAATTTTTATCGCAAAAAATACATAAATCGCTGAGGCATTAGTTCCGAAAAATTGCCAATCTTTAATTAAAATAAAAAAGGGATACATAACTAAAGTTAAAGTAAGTATACTTCGCAAGATACCCAGTGAAACTAACCCCAACAAACAGTTATGTTGAAACAAAATATTACAGCCCTATTCTGAAAAAACCTCTCAACTGAGTTGAGAGGAAAAATTTGAGAGATTTCTTGTGAGGCATATTTTGTGAGGCTATTCTTGCTCAAACCTCATAAGAAAAAAGCTTTAAAAAGTCACCACGTGAGGTAAAAAGCTTTTAGCAGTCAAACAGCTGTTTTATGAAAAATAAGCAAACAAAAACGTACACAACAATGGATAATCAGCATATGTAAGTAATTTTGCAAATTTTAAATATATATATATATACAATAATTTCATATATTCCTAGGCGTACAAAAACGGAAAGGACAACTCAGGAGCAGCTGCAACATTACATAATGTTTTGCAAGCAGCATCCTGAGTTGCAACGGGGGAAGCTAACTCCGACCAACCCTCAAGGGTTGCAAATACTTTGGTCGGAGTTAGCAGATAATTTAAATGCCTTAAGAGGCCCAACTCGGTCGGCAGCCAAGTGGAGGGAGGTAAGTTCATAAATGCTTGTGTATGTTTCACATTATTAAAATACATATGTTCCATAGTCATTGATGCATTGGAAACATCAGTTGCGATCGCGAGCGCGCAAGCTGAAGGCACATGCGCAAGCGACTGGTGGAGGCCCTCCGATAAATGGAATGAGCGAATTCGAGGAGCAAGCAATTTCAACTTTTGGAGCAGCAGCGGTGGATGGATTGCCGGGTGTTGTGACTTTGGGTCATCAGGTAATATTTTAATTTAATATTTGTCGGACTATAAATGAGGCAATAATTGGTCCGTTTTATACTTACAGGTTTTGCCGTTGTATTTAAATACAGTCGAGTCGCCTGCTCCAGCGCCAACATCAACAGTCACATCGCCTGCTCCAGCGCCAACACCAACAGTTGCATCGCCTGCTCCAGCATCCTCGCCAGCAGTCGCATCGCCTGCTCCAGCACCCCCGCCAGCAGTCACATCGCCTGCTCCAGCGCCAACACCAACAGTCGCATCGCCTGCTCAAGCATCCTCGCCAGCAGTCACATCCCCTGCTCCAGCGCCAACACCAACAGTCGCATCGCCTGCTCAAGCATCCTCGCCAGCAGTCACATCCCCTGCTCCAGCTTTTCCTGCTCTCAATTTAAATTTTTCTTCCTCGCCATCACCTCATTTTTCTTCCTCTCCATCACCTCCATCTTCTTCCTTATCTCCTTCCATTTTATCTTCTCCTATGCCATCTCCTTCTTACATCCCTCCTGAAAAATTGACTGCAGCGAAGATGCTTGGGACAGTGCTAAAAAAAATGGAGGATCGGGAAAAGCGAGAGGAGGAGGCCATTGCTCTACAAAGGACAATTGTAGAGCAAAATGTGCAGATGACAGGGGTGCTGACCCAATTGACAAAAGCACTAACCTCGCTGTCAGAGGTTATGGCTAAATTGTCGGAAAAATTAGATAAGTAATAATAAAAATGTAAAAAAATAAAAAAAATGAAATAAAAATGTAAAAAAATAAAAAAAATTGAAATAAAAATGTAAAAAAATGAAATAAAAATGTAAAAAAATTAAAAAAATGAAATAAAAATGTAAAAAAAATATAAAAAAATTAAACAAAAATGCAAAAAAATTAAATAAAATAAAATGAATTATTTAATAAATAAAATAAAATAAAATGAATTATTTAAACATATGTAGATGTCTTTTTATTCATTCTTAGAGGAAGTAAAATGTACAGAGCAGTAAGTAACTTACATATATGTATATATGTATATATATTTATATATATATATATATATTTATAGTACATAACGCCACTGGAAATATATACAAACACATGTATGTATATTATCAAGACATGATGTAACGTTCTCTTACTCTAGCACCCTCTCTAAAGTTGGGGTTTTCGAAAACAATTTCGGTGTCTTGTGATTCTTCTAAAACTTCTTCGAAGCCAAGGTCTGCAGCCACACCATGCTTCAGTAAAATGTTGTGAAGAATTGTGCACGCGTAAATAATCAAAGACGCCTTTTCAGGGCTGTAATGAAGAATGCGGTGTTTTGAGAGGCACCGGAATCGTGACTTCAAAACACCAAAGGCTCTCTCAATGGTATTACGTGCTTTGGCGTGCAACTTATTGTAACGCACTTCCCTTGCATTTGAAGGTTCAGCGACTGGCGTTAACAGCCATGGCTCCAGTGGATATCCTTGGTCACCTAACAACCACGAATCACTTTGCGTGCTATAAGTATTTGTGAGGTGCATACGTGTTGGCGACGTGGTCCAAATACCAGAATCATGGCAAGATCCGGGATATCTCGCGTTGACAGCGGTGAACAGAAGTCGATGATCACAAACCTGCCAAAAATGCAAATACATACATATGTATTAATAGAAAAATTGGTAAATAGTTTGTATAATATAGAACATTACGTACTGCTTCTACATTAAGGCTGTAAAATCCTTTCCGGTTCATGAAAAGTGAGAGAGGAGTAGTGGCGTCCGTGCTTGAGGGTGAAACAATCCCAATATGGGTACAATCGATTGCGCCGATTGTGCCCTTGATCCCAAATTTCGTGTAAAATCTTTAAGAAAAAATTTATTTATTTATTTATATTTATTTTTATTTATTTATCTTACCCCTTCTTTGTATCCGAAACATCCTGCGCGCTTGAAGGGAAATGAATTTCACTGCCCTTAACATCCACAATTAATTTTGATATGAAGTGAAGAGCTCTAGAGACAGAGGGCTGGCTCATAGAGAGCATATAGCTATTACCAACGCATTTTTGGTAAGAGCCATGTCCGTAAAAATATAAGCACGCCAGGAACCGCAGTTCAAAAGGTATATTTGACTTCTGCACATCATGCGGCACCAATTCACTTATGAGTAATTTACATAACGATTTTGGGAATCGAAATGTGTTAATGAATATTGTGTCCTGCATAGAAAAAGGGTCGCTTTTGTCTCGCAAGCCCTTCAACACTTTCCTTCTACCCGCCGATTCCTCCTCCTCAACAATTGCTGCATATACAAAGAATAGCTCCTCCATGCTAATTATAACACAATTCTCAATTAATTATAACACTCAATTATCAATTTATATAATTTATTTATTAAAAATATTGATTTAAATCAAAACAAACACAGATGTTTTCTATTATGATGGCTGCTTTCACACGTCACAGATATTTGTGACAATAGTGAGCATTTGAGCTTTTGAATTTTCGCCAGAATAAGGTAACCCTCATTATAGTGAGAAACATCACTGTGGTGAGGTTGGTGACTTTTGTGAGGGCATGAGAATAGGGCTGTTATTGTTGAAATCAAAAAACATCCAATCCAACAAAGTGGCGTATTGTAATCGATTAAAGGAAACTTAATGAAATCACTGTAAACGACAAATTTCTCATCCCAAATATTGAAAATATTTTTTCCACGCCTTTAGGCCATAGTAAGTTTGTTCGAATGCCTTTCGGACTAAGAAATTCAAAAGGCTGATAAACTCAGTATTAAGAGAATGAATAAATAGAATATACGTCGTTTACCTTGATAACATACTTGTATTAATCTTTAGCGCAAGCTTCAAACAACGCATTCATAGTATAAATAAAGTTCTTTATAAACCAAGGAACCATAATTTAAAAGTTCAATTTGACAAATGCAATTTCTTTTTAAAGGAAACTAAATTTTTGGGCCACATTCTTTCACCAGATGGAATTATACCCTACCCAAATATAATTAAAACTATTCAAACATTAAAGCTGCGGGAAACGCAAAAACAAATCAATCAACTTCTGGGAACTACTGGCTACTATAGAAAATTAATAAAAGATTATGCTAGTTTAGCACATGGATTAATAAAATATCTCAGGAAAATTCAAAAGTTGATGCATTCCTTGAATTAAAAAGGATGTTCACAAACCCTCCAATCCTAACTTACCCAGATTTTTAAAGGAATTTAAGTTGGTAACGGATGCAAGTGACTTTGCTGTAGGAGCAGTTCTCATGAATGACCGTCCTATTAGCTACGCAAGAAGAACCTTTAATGATCATGAAAGGAAATAAGCAACAGTAGAAAAATAATTGCTCACCATGGTAGGGAGAGTTACCTACTTCAGGCCGTACCTTTACGTGAAGGAATTTGATCTTTCAACTGACATTCAATCACTAGTCTGGCTGTACCACAAACATAAAGGAAAGGATCCAGGTTACAGCAATGGCTACTGGAATTGGGTGAATATAACATAAACATGAACAAATTAAGGGCAAAGAAAATAAAATTGCTGACTTAGCCGAATTAATCCAGAAACAAGGGAAATTTACATAACAGAAGAAAATATTGACAGCATGAGTACATGAGCAACAATTCACTCACAACAAGAGGAAAAAATGACCTATTCCGTTTATTAGAAATAGGGGTGAATCGATTCCCAACACAGATTATTCTTACGGACAACAAAATTAGAGAAACCGAAATTCTAAACAATAAAAGAAAAAATTATATCAACACAAACGATATATCCTCAAGTTTCATGACTTATATATTCAGAAGATATCTAAACAATAAAAGAAAAAATTATATCAACACAAACGATATATCCTCAAGTTTCATGACTTATATATTCAGAAGATACCTACAAAGCGGAAAAGTTGCAATATTTTCCGAACTTCCAGATAACACTCTTATGCAACTAATTGAACTGGATCCAGCACAATGTTTGTGAAATGTAGTTATCATGCCAAGGACATGAGAAGCATTGACGAAACTATCAAGCAAATACACAAATTTGAGACAGGAGATAGTGGTAAAACAGAAACTAACGAGGGCTTAAAAAGAAAATATACTTCAATAACCTAAAAAAGGTAGTGCAGAAAAACAGAAACACCTGCCGACATAAATCAAATCATACACTTAGATATATGTATACACAATAAAGAAACAGGCGACAGCTACTTTTTAGAGGACAGAAATAGTCAAACCATCATGGAAAAATTAGACTCTTCTTCTTAACAAGGAACAAAATAATCGACATACATTTTACCAAGCCAAATGCACATATAGTCAACTCAGACAAAGAAGGACTTCATGTACAATCACTGAAAAGTTTAGAGTGATAATAAATCAATACGTGGCACAAATAAGGAAAAACTTTCGAATATAGCAGAAGGAAAAGTTAATAAAAACTATTATCAGCGACAGATTAATACAAATAAACAATAAAATCATAGCAAAGCAAAATGAGAAATTATGTATAAGATCAAAAGCAAGCTTACATTAAGAACTATAAAGCAGTTAGGCACAAGTATGAGCCTAAAAAATATTCATCCAACAAACATGAAAAATCAAATTTTCAGGGGTATTTAATCTAAACGCTGTTAATGCTAGCCACACAGCCGATTGAATAAAGATTATTGCAAAATATAGTACTTCATATAATAGACATTAAGAAAATTTTTGATATCATAGACACACTGCAATTAAATATAAGATCAACAAAATTAGAAAGGCAGAGTAAATAAGAAAATTGTAACACTTTTGCCCCATAGAAGAGGATTACTCAACGCATTAGGAATAGGACGAAAACTTATATCAGGCACAATAAACGACAATGATGGAATATAATTAGAAGAACATTTTAAAATTATATACGAAAACAACCATAACGAATAGAAAATTTAAACAAGAACATTCGTACCAATAATAATTTCAATAAAACGTTCAAACAATTAAAATAAGCTGTTGAAAATGACAGACGAAATGTAATAGAAAAATTTGAAGTCATCAACAATAAAAATAATGGCATATTTAAGGGGGTATTCTACTCTAGAATTTAAAAAATTTCGTTATTTTTCATATATTTAAAGTTTAGACTTTCACAAATATGACCTTGGAAGGATTTTTCAAAATTCGACTTATTTTCGGAGATACAGCCGATTTTGTGAGGTGGCGTCCTAATCCTTTATCGTTCCTACCAGCATCGTGTCAAAATTTTTGTTTTTAATGTTTTAAAAAAATTCAGGAAAAAAACGCGTAACAAATTATTTTTATTTTCAGGCAATCGCCATTTTTCAAAAAAAAAAATTTTTTTCGTGTTCCCTGAGATAGGGACTATAACAGCATCCTTACTGATTAAGAATTTCCTGTGATTTTTTTTCAGACCACTAGGAGAGTCAGGATTAATGTCAACAAGATGTCCCATTTTTTTACACCTGTCTCTCCCCCCTCTAATTATTTAAATTTTTAATATTTTTTTTGTAAAATTTTCTTTCTCTATTCTTAAGATATCAATAAAAACACCATAAAAAATGGATGGTAAAAACATTTTTTTTTTTTTTGAATAAAATTAAAAAAACTGCCCAAAATTTGATTTCTAGAGTAGAATACCTCCTTAAACAATTATCTTATTATCCTGCTTTTAAAAATTAAAATCCCAGTAAACAATAAAGCACATATTCTTAACAATATAGCGTTTTCAAGACTCAACATAATTACAAGAACAGGAAATTAACGAACTTGACATTGATTTTTTTCAACTTCAAAATATTGATTTAACAACTCTTCATTATGAAGAAAATAGAATAATATTTATCATAAGAGTGGCTACTAAAATATTACATTAAAAAGATCATTAATTATATCAGTAAGCAACGATAATTTTATCATATTTAATTTCAATTTCATAATTGTATAGTATAAAAATAAAACATTCGAGTACAAATGTACAAAATTTGAATATTCACACTTTAAAAGAAACTAAAGTATGTATGTATATATACAATAACAGGAAAAGTACAAGGTGGGTTGAATCTAGCGCCTTCTGGTGGCGCCATCGACTGGTGCGTTAGAATTTGCTATCTTTATCGATCGGCCAGTGAGAAATTCATGATTTTTCATAGATTGGAAGTGAAGTTATTGCGTTTTAAGTGTCAGTATGTTTGTGTTATCGGTGCAAAATGAGCTTCGAATAAAGAGCCAACATTAAATTTTGTTTTAAAGTTGGTAAAACTTTTACCGAAACGTTTCAATCTATGAAACAAGTTTATGGCGATGATTTCCTATCCCGTAGCAGAGTGCACGAGTGGTTTCAACGGTCGTGTGGACATAAATGACGGTCAACATGTGGACCAATCAAAATCCGTGATCACCGGAAATTCCATGGAAACTGTGCGTAAATTCATCAAAAATCAACCGCAATCATGATTGAAATTCATGGAAATGGAATTGAAAAACTCCAAAACATTAATTTGTCGCATTGTGTCGAAACATTTGGGCTTACGAAAGGTGTGTGCTCGGTTTGTTCCGCACAAATTGACTGACGACCAAAAATTGCTCAGAATCCAATATTCGAAGGACATCATGTGACCGATTATTTGACCAAAAATCACAGTTTAACTATTAACCACTCCCAGTATTCACCTGATATGGCACCGTGCGACTTCTTCCTTTGCGTAAAACTGCATTTGTCCATGAAAGAAAGGCGTAATGTAAACGTAGAGGCCATTCAAAAGGCTTGCACCGGCATACTGGCACCATACCGGCCAAGGAGTTAAAGCACTCGTTCGACTTGCTTTTGGACCGTGCAGAAAGCTGCATTGAAGCAGAAGGAGACTATTTTGAATAAAATAAATTGATTTTTCCGAAAAAACTATTTGTTCTGTTTTCCTTTTAAGTCCTGTTGACTTTGGAATGCACCTTGTTTAATAGAAAATTCACAGAAATTATAAAAATTGAAAACGTTGTAATATTTCTAAAATATTTACCGGGATATAACATAACAAGCATTTGCGACAATAAAAGTTTATTCTTAAAAAGAAATTTTCTGTTAACTTTTCGAGATTGCAATGTAAATATAAACAACAAGATATATCAAACCAAGCAAAGAATTTAAAGACAGTTTTTTAATACCAGCCACCATTAAAATAAATATCACAAAAATCGAACCAACGTTCGTCAAAATAGTATTAAGTTTTCCATATTTTTATTAAAAAAAAAAATTAAGAATTAAGGTATAACAAAATAAATCATTTTCACTTTTCTATAGCAATATGTGCATGGCTTTGTTACTTGCAAGCTCTGTGTCAATTGTCATCATTTTTACATACGTCATGTATAAAAAATTAAAAAAAAAAATCAGGAGAAATTTCAGAGTAAGGGGGAAGAAGTTATGTCAGCTACACCGACATACGATGTTTCGTCAACTACACATCTAACATATAAGTCATTGATTGGGCACAATAAAAAAAATAATGTAAACAAATTTGGCAAATGTAGAAAGTGATCGAACCAACCGATATCGTAAACATCAGGTTTCGATTCCGTTTATATGCCAACAGCTTAAGCAATATATAGTACAAATGTATATATCGTAGAATGGTAAATTAGCCCACTGTATATGTGTGGCATAGAATGGTTAGTTGGACCATTGTGCATGCATGTACATTTTTGAATGGCGACAAGATGTCGCTAACAGTTCTCAGAACTCACAGCGGCTCAGGGAAAGAAACATACTATACTCTGCTGCTGAGTAAGGTAAGTGTTCATAGGGGCATAGAAAAGAGATGGCATAATGATTTGCAAAAACGTGTGAAGTAGCTTAGAATGTGCGTGGCGAGTTTAGTTAAAGTTGCGCCACTGAGATGAACAGAACTTGCTGCGTGTTGAAAATGGAAATAAATGAGCCTTCTCCGACATATACAATATGAACCAGTCGGCCTATAAACAACATAAAATGCTGAACTGCAACTAAGCAATTCTGCATTAACAAAAACAAATAAAAAATCTATTGATTAATAAAGAATAGAGAATCAATGAGTATAAATAATATGAATTTTTCAATTTAAGTTCAGTTCTGAAGAATCAATAAAGCAAGAAACAACTACCAAATCGAAATTGGGTTTTGCTTTTTATATAAAAAAAAGTCGACAGGAGTTGACAGTGATAGTTCGTGCGCGCACCGACTAGATTCGGTAGAGGGCGTTTCTAGATATCGACTCTCCAGGTGTCAGTATAAACATTTTCCCGGAACGGTTTCTGTGAGTGGTGCAAGCCGAAAATCCAGCGTTCGTTAGGACAGAGGTACGCGATTAAATTCTGTGTTTGATATGATCAAGCAGGCTTTCCCAGATATTGCTTTGCCAAGAAGTGGTGTGTTTCGGTGGCATCAGACCTTTTTGTTTTTCCTGGACAAACCGTCAACATCAGGTTTTACGTGGAAATCCTCAGGAGACTCAAACGAAGAGTCAATTTGGTCAAGACATCCCAGCCGATTGGTAGTTGCACCACGACAGCACCCCCACTAACACCGCCTTTCTTGTGAACAGTCTCAAGACTATTTCGGAGAATGCCTTCCGGGACGTGTTTAATGCTTGGAAATCGCGTTGGCAGCGATGCATCGACGCAGAAGGAGCCTATTTTGAATGTTTTTAATGAATTGTAACGATTGGTTCAATAAATTTTTTTAAATCGCCTCAGTTATATTACTTTCTAGATAAAACCTGTACTTAGGAGAAGATGCTTAAAATAAGCTACCTCTTGTGGAAATCGAGTTCTGAGTGTTGGCACTTCAAGATATAAACCTAAATATTAATTTAGAGGACTTGAATAGTGAAGATTCGACAAATAATGCTACTCAATATTATTGATTGCAATATTAACGCATTACAATATTAATATAATATGCATTTATTAAACCTAAAATGATGCCCTTTAATTCCAGTTGATGAATTATTTTCTTTAGTTCATAATCTAAATATTAATCAAAAAATCCATTCGGGTCATTTAATGCACCGGCTAAAAACAAGTGCCTAAAGTTCTTCTTTGAGCCCTTATGGACTAAACAGAATTCGGGAGTAACCGAACCATCATCGCGTCCAAGTACCTCGAAAGAGGTGTCAAAGTATTATTAACATTCTTCATTCACATCGTCCTTCTCTTCCGTCGGTGAGTGGGCACAAATTAGCGATATGTTGAGGAACTTCGCTTTGATGCGGATTGAATGAATGACGGAGTCTCTCTCCCACCACGAATCCCACACCAAATATGCGCTCCTTTATATGGCTATGGTAAATGCCACAAGGACCTACTCGTCATTGTCCTTGTCCCATCTATCGCATTTCTTGGACGGCGGATTGGGCAGCGGCACCTTCACAATTAAGGGGCCGGACATTCCAAGAGCATGCTCTCAATTCGTAGTTCTTATTTTGTTTCCCAGTATATTCTCAATTTAGCTCGCCTTCAAATGGATGTTCTTAGGCTACACAGAGGATACTTGGTCAAAGACCGGAAGTCGTGGGCTGCTTGAACCCTATGTAAAATAATCGTTTCTGGCCATTCCCAAATGAATGACGATCAGAGAACTTTCCTCTATTTATTTAGAGCGAAATGCACTTAAAAATTTTTAGTACAAAGTGGTTTGAACAATTGGTTTTACACGTTAAATATATGATAAATATACGGGTAAATATCGAAAGGGAGCCGGGATGCTGCGAAAAGCGGAGGAGTACATTTGTTCTAATTCGTATGCTGGATAGTGTCATCGCGTTTTGATGCATGTGCGTGTGTGAGTGTTAATGTGTAGTGTTCTCTCGCGTGATGAGGTGAATGCGTGCTTTTGGATATGTGGTGATTGGTGTGTTTCGGGGTGGTGAAGTGATGTGACGTCGCTACTAATGTAGCCATCCCGGCCCCCCTAGGTGAATATTTAGTATAGAAGCCGCTGTAGCTGCTGTAGCGTAGCTGAGACCTGTTGACCGGCGGGATTGGTTCCTAAGCTGATGGCGCCGTGTTGATGTTGCACTGTTTTGGCCAGGAACGAGATTCTGCTGGAGAGGGTACGTGCCGGCGGTATGCCGTCACAAGAGTTCTTTGAGAACGCCGGACGTTACCACTGGTGCGAGGAGCCGGTTGTCGCCGGAGTCGTGTCTGGTAGTGCGGTGCAACAGCGTGTGATGCGCCCGCACACAGATTTGGTAACGATTATTGGATGGGCACTCCTGTGTTGCGTGGGAAGTCGCCAGGCAATTCAAGCAATATCCGTGCGCCTGTGCAACCTGCTGGCGTTGCATCGTTGGCATGCCTTTAAAGATGCCGCAGTGCGTTATCCGATGTGAACGGCGACATTGTGGGCATCGAATGCGCTGCGAATCCGCTGGTAGTGCAGGCGACGCTGGCGTTGATGGAGTGCCGTTGTCGTGGTGGAGCCTGTCGTTGGTCGAAGCGCGGCCGGTGTAGTGGTGGTCCGGGGTGCTGGGATTGGGGCAGCTTCAGAGCGCGGAACGGAAACTGCCGAACACATGGTTGACTTTGAGGATGATGTCATATAAACGTCCATATTGCTCTATGTAGAAAAATGGTGAAATTAGTTATGTATTGAAGAATTTACAATGATATGAACAGTTGTGTCACGTTATGTGGCATGAATTGATTGTCATTTTTGTCAGACATTTATGTTAGGATTTTGTGGTTTTTATGTTATTCGAGGTATCGAATTTGAAAGTGGTTTATCTGTTTTAGCGATTTATTAATTGATTGCGGTTTCGTTTTTACGTTTCTTTATATTCGGCGGTTGTTAGAAAGCATAATTTGACGAGCGGTCTGGTTAGCGTTTCGGTTTGGGTGCTGAGATCACCTACTCGAACATGACCGTCGGAGCCGTAATGAGTTGTTTTAAGCGGCCGATTCGCCATTCCGGAGGGGGGAGACAATGTCTTGTATATGGAATTTGGTGCACTTTCTTGAGTTTTCCACCGGTATCTCTAGTGGAGGTCATTTATATAGTCTTCCTTCCATCGGCAGCTGAAATCATGATGGAAAACTGTAATTCCTCATAATTGAATTTATGGTTAACAACCGTTTTCTTTAAATAGGACTTTTTACTGCTGACTTCCAGAGCCCGCCCATGTGTGGTGAAAACAAGGGCATGAATTGCCAATCGATCCTTTGGGGAGCATATTTTTTGACAATTTCAGTAAACACTTATTTCATAAATTGTAGAACCTCCTTTTCCGTGGCTCTTTGAGCTACGACAAAGTTTTTTACCAATATCGCACATAATTTTTAAAGGAAATCCGCGCCGTCCGGCAAAGCGTCCAAATGCTGCAAGAAAAGCCGCAGCAGTCAGATCTGAACATAGCTCGAGGTGTACTACCTTTGTCGTAAAACATGAAAAGACAGCCACATACCTTTTTCCAAATGAGGAAGACCTTAACATTGAGGCCTTTATCTGGAAAGGTCCAGCAAAATCAACCCCAGTGATGGGATAGGGTATAGCATAATTGCAACGTGCAGGTGGTAGGGCAGCCATGATCCGCGTACGCTTCTTATGTTAGTACATAGTACACTGTTTAAACATGAAAATGGTTCTTTTAATTTGTAGCTTTAGTCGCGATGCATAAAACTCTTGTGAGACCATTTGTTGCATCAAGCGATGCTCACCATGCAGTGTAAGCTGATAAAAATGTAGGTAAAACAGGATTTCTGTGGATTAATGATAGGATGCCCTTCATTGTAACTAAGGCTGGAGTTTGCTAGTCTTCCGTTTGCACGTATTAATCCCTTAGCATCCAGGAATGTGTTTAAGACGGGAAGTGAGCTTCCCTTTGCGAGAGGTCGTTTTTCAAGCGACTTTGATTTCTCTTTGCTGAAATAGCAATTGCAAGTCGATATATGATAGTTGTACGTAAGGATCGTTTAATATTCTTTTCACCTTTTGTTTAAGTTTATGAATGTGTTGAAGTGGTTTGCAACCTCTTGTCCCAAGATCCGCTGGGTTATCTTCAACTAAGTCTAAGATTTGAGATATGCGATTAGATACATACGTCTTTCCAGTATAGGGTAGTTTTTCTAATCATTCTAGAACTATTTCTGAGTCTGAACAGAGATACATTTTGTGATCGATTAATTTGAGATGGCGTTGAACTATTGAAATTAATTTTGTTAACAGAAAAGCACTATATAGTTCAAGCAGTGGCAAGCTTAGTGTTTTCAAAGGTGCAACTTTGGTTTTGGCTACCAAAAGATGTGAAGCTGTTTTGCTATCGTACTGAGAGCGTATGTAAACTGTTTCGCAATAAGCCTTTTCAGAGGCATCACAGAAATCGTGTAATTCTGAGTTACTATTAGGCGAAGAATTCACCCATCGAGGGACTCGAATTTCTGATATAGTATGTACATAGGTTGTTAGCGAATTGAATCCATTTTGTTAAACGTACAGTTTTTACCTGTTCATCCCATTCAGTGCCTTCTTGCCACAATTCTTGAATGAGAATTTTAGCTTGATTATTTCGATGATTTTATGTTATTTTCCTTAGGGAAAAACCTGCTGAATTTTGTGCTTTGATCACTTAAGTTAATGATTCGCACGCTAATGAATAGAATGGAAATTTAATGTCTGGCTACCACCTGATTGAATTAGAGGAAGATGCAAAAGGCAGAAAGGCTATTATGAGTTCAATAAAATGTCATTGGTTTGCCGAATGCTCCGTGTACATTCCAAAAAATGATGACTCAGATGGTTGTACCCTTGAATAAAGCAATTGTAAGCTATGTGAATGAGGTGACTGTAGCTACTCATACGGAGGAAGAAAATTTATTTTAACTAAAAAGTTAAAAAAAAATCATCCAGAAGGAACGATTAACGCTAAGGTTATCAAAGTGTTCATTCATGAGAAGTGAGGTTATTTTTCTGGGGCATCAGGTAGATGAAAATGATATTAGACCGGGTGTTATAAAGACATTGGCGATTGAACATTTTCCAACACCGCGAAACCAGAAAAAGTTAGAAGGTTTTTAGGGTTGACAGTGGTTTTCCGGAAATTTGTTCCCGGATATGCATTGATCGCTAAACCTCTCACCCGGCTTACAAAGAAGGACGCAGGTTACGTTTAAGACTCGACACGGGCTTAATCGAGTTGATAAGTAAAGCCTCAATTTTGACAATCTATGACATCACGAAAGACCATGAGCTCAGGCGAATGCGGTGGTGGCGGCGCGATATTAGTTGAAAATGTTGCGAAATGATCACGAATAACCAATGCAGTATAAGATGGTGCATTATAGCACTTCTTTGTTCAATAAATTCAGACACAGTAAAAATCGAAGGATTAACTTTTAGAGCCTCACAAAACGGCGCGTATCTCAAATACTAATGAATATTTTGACGTGAAATTTAGCATAGATTTCACTAACAATACTACAATGGATAGAAGCCCTTCTGCGCACTAAGGTAGTAGAAACAACAGTGGGAGAAAGTAAGATTCGTCTTGGCACCACGAGGGGCTGCCCACAGGGTGGAGTACTGTCTCCTCTGCTTTGGAGCCTGATAGTGGACGAACTACTCGAGCTGCTCACCAGCAATGGAATCCGCTGCCAAGGGTACGCGGACGACATTGTCATAATGGCGAGAGGTAGATGTGAGAACACTCTCTGTGACATTGTCCAAAGGGGCTTAAACTTGGCGAAAGGATGGTGCAACACGGTAGGGCTAAATATCAACCCAGCAAAAACCACCGTGATCCCATTCACTAAGCGGAGATCTCTTCCGGGCCTGAGACCCCTATCAATTGGAGGCACAGAGGTGGAAATGTCTAAGGAGGTCAAATTCCTTGGCCTCACCTTAGACTCATTGTTAAGATGGAGAAGGCATTTGGACTTAACGCTGTCCAACGCAACTAGAGCGCTTATGATTTGTAGACGCCTGGCCGACAGATCATGGGAATGCAAGCCAAGCATCATTAGATGGCTGTATACCATGTAAGGCCTATCGTCACCTATGGAGCGGTTGCCTGGGCCACCAAAGCAGCGCAGTCTTCGGTGATTCGGAGACAGTCAAAGTTGTAAAGACTTGCATGTGTCTGTGCTTCGGGGGCAATGCGCACATGCCCCACGGTGGCACTGGAAGTCATACTACAGCTCACACCGCTGCATCAGGTGATCAAGCTAGCAGCAAAGCACACCATGCTGCTAATGTCAGCAGAAGGCTGTGGAAGAGGGAAGATAATGTCCGCTAGACAGATGGACGCCCTAGCGGAAAGCACACCGCTGGCCCTCCTCCCAAGGGACGGTGCAACGAAGAAAATTAACCTCAAGAAGAATTTCAAAGTAACTCTAGGCAGCAAGAAGGAGTGGAATGATTCCTCGCTGAAAAGGCTGCTGGAAGACAGTACCATTCAGTGGTATACTGATGGCTCAAAAATACCGGAAGGTATTGGGGCAGGTATTGCGGGACCGCGTACCAAGTTGTCCATACCTATGGGCTGCTTCCCAAGTATCTTCCAGGCTGAAGTTTTTGCCATTAGTCAGTGCGCTGAAGTCAACCTCAGCCGCAACTATCGCAACCAGCGCATAGCTATTCTCAGCGATAGTCAAGCGGCACTAAAGGCGATGTTATCTTACGAGACCAAATCGCTTTTAGTAGAGGAATGCATAGAAAGGATAAACCGCCTGTCCTTCGTTAGTTGACTCTCGACGCGGATAGACGTGCGTGCGCATCGTTGCGATTTATTCAAAGTGTTTTTTCTCGGTGACTTTTGCGATTTTGGCGATTCTCTTTTGTGCGGTTATTTGTTTACGCGATTGGCTGGCACCGTTATTGCCTGGCGCGCGTGTGTAGCGGTACGGTGGAATTGTTTGTGCGATCGTGGTAGCGTGGGTTAGTGACCGCGAGTGGTTTTGTGCGGGTACACATTTTTTGTACAATTTGTGCATTTTTTGTGTACTAACTCGATAGATATAGCGGTAAGTAATTTTATTTATAATTACTTTATATACGGACAACGTGGTCATCCACGTTGTTGTTATTGGCGGAAGTTTCGCACGGTTCCAGTCTAGCTCCGTGTTGTTGGCACTCTTGCTGACTGGACTGCCCGCCAGTGGTACTGTGCTGAGCATCTGGCGTTTAGTTGGCTCGGTGTCAGAAGGATCTGGACAGGTTTGCCCAAAGGGTGCTGGCGTCTGTCCGGTGTTGGAGATTGCGACTCCTGTGAGGACCAACGGTCATACCAGTGAACCGTTTAGCCCACGGTGCGATTCGGCTCAGCGCCACATCGGTCGACTCTCGGACCGTTTCGGGGACATTGTCCGTCCGGCGGCCAATTGAGTGGCCCTAATCCGACCAAGGGTTGGGGTTGTGGGCTGTGCCACTGCGGGCTCGCTATAATCGACCGTTTGGGTGGTCGCTGCTATTGAGCGGGCCTTTGCGTGGGTCGCACTTTTCAGCGCGTTCAGACGCAGACACCTGGAGAGCAGCTTTCCAGTATCTTTCTGTCCGTGAGCCTTCTGCGCTAGTGGTACGCCAGCGGATCAGTTCGACTGAGAGGCTAGTCGGGAAGTAGGATGCCTCGTTGACGGAAGAAGAGGACGAAGTCCCTCGCTGGAAGCGGAGAATCCGCCGCTTCAACAGTCGTGGAGTATTCCACGTCGGGGGGCGAGGACGAAGCGTCGGGAGCGACGGGAGTGGTAAGGTCTCCACCGAGGAGCAAGGCGCGGTTGGGGTCGCCGCGTAAAGACGACGTAAGCGAGGGAGGGAGCGGGAGTTGTGGCGGGAGTGCCAACGTGGCCTCCGCTGAGAAGGCGGTTACGCGTGCGGGGTCGCCGCGTAACGTTGGGGAAAATGCGGGAGGGAGCGGGAGTGCCATCGTGGCCTCCACCGAGAAGGCGGTAGCGCGTGAGGGGGAAGGCGAGGGAAGTCGTGGTGGAAAGGCCAGCGTGGCCACCACTGCGAAAACGGTTGCCCAACCGTCAAAGACGGTTGGCAAAGAATCGGGTTCCGGGCGTGCCAAAGAGGCCGCAAAAAAGCGGGAGTGCTCGCGGGGGGCAGTTGTTGTTGGGGGTGGGGCAGTCAGCCATGTCGCGGCTGCAAAACGAATTACGGGGGAGCTCAACGAGCTCGTTTTCGAGTCGAAGAATTTTGAGGTAGGGACTGCGAAGGGGCTGTTGGAGCTTGCCTCAAAGTATGAGGCGCTCCTAATGACGGTGATAACCGAGAATGCCCATCTTCGCGGTCAGGTAGATGCCCTTAGGGGGAGTTGTGGGAGATCCTCCTCTTCGGCGCCGAGCAGGTTAATGCCGGCTCCGTCGGCACCGATGCCTGCGCCTCCAGCACCTGTGCTTGAGGCAATCGCACCGGTGACGCCGAAGCCTGTGGAGACCTGGTCGGTCGTGGTCAGGAGTAAGGGGCCCGCAACTTCCTCTAAGGAAGTTATTCTGAAGGTGGTGAAGGAGGTGGGCCCCTCACTTGGGGTGAGGGTCCACGAGGTTAGGCCTATCAAGGGTGGTGGGGCGGTTATTCGCACTCCCTCCGTCCTTGAGAGGGAGAGAGTGGCGAGTAATAAGAAGTTTGAGGAGGTGGGGTTGGACGTCTCTGTCAACCGGAAGTTGGGACGTCGGGTGGTAGTCCAGGGGGTCCATACGGAGATCCCCCATGAAGAACTCATGGAGGAACTACTCCGGCTGAACCTCCAGGACTTCAGCCCGGCATCCCAGAGGACTGACGTAAGGATGGTCAGTCGTCCCTGGAAGGTGGCTGCTGACGGTAGCACCAATGTCGTCCTTGAGGGTACGGACAAATTGATGTCCGCCCTCTTGGAGGCAGGTCGGTGCTACATAAAGTGGTTCTCCTTCAGGGTGCGACCGGACAGCCCCGTCGCTGGATTCTTCCGTTGTATGGGATTTGACCATAGGGTGGCTGAATGTAGGGCTAGATCGGATGTCTGTCGGAGGTGCGGTCAAGAAGGCCACAAAGCTGCCATTTGCGTCAATGCACCGCATTGTCGCAACTGTGAGTTTAAGGGTAGGCCAGCTGGGCATCTGATGATGTCAGCTGTCTGCCCTATCTATTGTGGCATCGTTGAGCGCGCCCTCGCCAGACACTGATGGGGGGGATTATCCAGCTCAACTGTCATGGCTCTTATGCCGTAATGTGCGAGTTGGGGGGTTGTATGGTAGAGGGTGGGTGCGGTATTGCTCTACTCCAGGAGCCCTACGCCACCAATGGTGTGGTTCGGGGTCTTCCTGGAGGTTTTAGGGTCTTCACTGACCTTAGAGCTAACGCCGCAATAGTTGTGAATAATCCACGCTACGATTGTGTAGTTGTGGATTCTTCACAACTGGGTATATGCGTAGCGGTAGAGGGGGAGTTCCGTAGGATGATTGTCGCTAGTTTGTATTGCAAATATAGCCAGCCCCTAGAGCCCTACCTGGGCTACATGGATAAGCTACTACTACTTGCGAGTAGTAGCCCATTTATCCTAGGGTTGGATGCGAATGCCTCGTCCTCGATGTGGTTTAGTAAGGTATCCCGGCATTCATCTGGATACCAAAGCCACAGTCGAGGCGAGGCATTAAGCGAATGGGTGGTGGCTAATAGCCTCCACGTCTTGAATGAGCCGAGCGAGTGGTATACGTTCGATGGGCCTGGGGGCGTGAGCGACATTGACGTGACGCTTATGAACGAGGCAGCAAGTAGGGCTTTTGGTGTTAGTTGGGCGGTTAGGGGAGGGTGGGGATTGAGTGACCGTAATTTGCTTCAAATTGTGGTTACCCCTCGATCTCCTCCCTCACCTTATGAGAGTCCATTGCGGCGATGGCGTACCGCTGGTACTGACTGGAACCAATATGGGCTCTCGGTTAGGGAAGCGGTGCTTAGTATACCGCTTAGCGAGTTTGAGGAGTTGGGGGTCGACGAGCAAATTGCTCGTCTCTATGAGGTTGTTTGGGGGACAAATGATAGGGTCTTTGGTAGGTATGAGTGTTCCAAGATTAGTAAAATTAAATGGTGGACGCATGAGTTAACCTTGAAGAGGAGGACTGTCAGGCGTTTGAGGCGAAAGTTTCAACGTGCTCGACGGTAAAATTCTGATAGGCTGTCCCAGCTTAGGCGGGAATTTAGTTGTGCGGATAGGGAATACAAGGAGATGTTAGTTAAAGTTAAGGAAGATGAGTGGAGGAGCTTCGTTAGGGAAAATAGGAACGACCCCTGGGGTCAGATCTATAGGATCTGCAGGGGTCGTAGGAGGGAGGATATCACCTCTCTTCGCGTCGGTGACACTCTGTTATCGTCGTGGAGAGAGTGTGCGGGGGTTTTGTTAGGTGCGTTCTTTCCTAGGTCGGAGGTGCAGGTTCCTCACGCACAAGAGGTGCCTGTCCCTCCATTAGGTGATGGGGTGTTGGGGTACGCCTTTGGCCTGGTTAGGTCTAAACGGTCCCCAGGTTTTGATGGTTTGAACGGAGAGATGTGTAAAAGCTTATGGAAGTTCATTCCGGAATACCTGGAGGCCATTTATAATAAGTGCGTCTGGGAGGGATACTTTCCACGCGAGTGGAAAAGTGCTAGGGTTGTTCCTCTCCTGAAGTCCCCTGATAGGGTCAGGAGCGATCCTCGATCTTATCGGGGCATCAGTCTCCTTCCAGTACTTGGAAAAGTGCTGGAAAGGGTCATGGTGGAACGGCTTCAGGAGCTAACGCGGGGTATGTGGTCGGATAGGCAGTTTAGGTTCAGGAAAGGACGCAGTATAGAGGATGCGTGGTTTTTTGTTCAGAATGTCGTTAGGGAGAATGTCAACAAGTATGTCCTTGGCATATTTGTTGACTTCAAGGGGGCATTTGACTACCTAAGCTGGGATCGAGTGTTGCAACGGCTGGAGGAGCTTGGCTGTCTGGAAATTACTCTTTGGCGGAGTTATTTTTCGGACAGAAAGGCCTCTCTGGTCGGCATGAATGGGAGTGTGGAGATTGGAGATGTTCGAGGCTGCCCGCAGGGTTCCATCTGTGGTCCATATATTTGGAACCTTATAATGGACACTCTGCTTGGGCAGCTCGAGCCACTCTGTAAATGTTGCGCGTATGCGGACGACCTTCTTCTTATGGTTGAAGGTCGCTCGAGGTTGGATTTAGAACGGGCGGGAGGAGATCTCTTAGAGATCGTTAATTCTTGGGGTTTAGGTGTGGGGGTTGACATATCGATGGACAAAACGGTGGCAATGCTGTTGAAAGGTAGATTGTCGCCGTCTCGTCCACCGATTGTCCGTGTGAACGGGGTCACCATCAGATATGTGACGCAAGTCAAGTATCTGGGGTTGACCATAAGTGAAAGGTTGTGTTTTACTCCACACTTTGCGAATGTGAAGGAGCGACTGCAGGTAACTGTAGGCAAAATACGACGTATTTTGAGGAGCGATTGGGGTCTCGGACGTCGTGCTGTCCGCACTATATATCGTGGCTTGTTTGTGGCCTGTGCCACATATGGAGCCCCTGTATGGTGGGAGGCAGCCACGACTGTCTTGGGGTCTCAAAAACTCCTCTCAATACAGCGTTGTATGATGCTTGCTTGCTTGCCTGTATGTCGCACCGTCTCAACGGATGCGATGCAGGTGTTATTAGGTGCACCCCCTCTTGACCTGATTGTCATACAGCGAGCTGTTGCATTCAGGTTAAGAAGGGGTTTGAGTGTGTCATTGCTGCGGAACGATTGGATTTCCGACGATGATGTGGAGAGGGAGGGATATCTAGGGAGCAAGAGGCTTCTAGATGATAGGGTTAGATGTAGGTGGCAACAACGTTGGGACAATAGTCCTAACGGCCGAGTGACGTACGAGTACATTCGGGACGTTGGATTCGTTGAGGATAACCCAGACTTCAGATTCTGTCTGAGTCTGGGTTTTCTGCTTACGGGGCATGGGCCTCTGAATGCATTTTTGCATCAGAGGCACCTATCAGATACGTCAGGGTGTTTTTGTGGGGCGGGGTTAGAAAATTGGTCGCATTTAATTGCGGAGTGCCCGATGTACTCGGACATTAGGGATCTGGGTGGTATGGGGATTAGCTGGACTGATGGACGATTAGATGTTAGTGGTGTGATCTCCACTAGTCGGAATACCGAACAGTTAGGGTTGTTTGCGCGTGAGTTATTTAAGCGGCGAAGGCGGTTAGCTGGAAATTAGGGTTTTAGTTTTTTGTATGAGTGTTAGGTGTTTGCGTTGTGGGTATTTTATGTGTTAGTGGGGTCCAACCTCACCTTCTCCACCAGTCCGGAGCAGTATGGAAGCTCAACTGGTAGTAGTTTCGGCTACGAAGTCTGACCGGAGGCTTAATTCTGGTACCACAGGGAGCAGGAGCCCTTGGAGGTAACTCCAACCTGCTCATGCGGACTGGCCCCTCGGGGAGTATCGTGGTGGTTGTGGTTGAAACCCAAATCGCGGGAAGAACTGACTTTGTCAGTTGAATGTGGAGTTGCATTGCAACCGGGTGCCGGACCCAAAGCACGGCAGAGGTTTTAGATGGGCCTCGAACCCTACCAAGGTGGTTAGTGTGTCCATTCCACACTGCCAATTGGTACTGAAAATGCTTAGCGTTCTCAGGGCGCTGATCAACGCATTGATTTGATCCGCTGTGCTTTTGAGCGCCGTGGAGTAAGGTTGTCGTCAGCAGGTACCCACGTAAAACACACCGGACGTTGTCCTTCTGCAACAGGGTGCACCTAATTTGGGTACCAGGTCACAAGGGAGTAGAAGGAAATGAGAAGGCCAACGAACTGGCACCACGGCTGCAGCGATCAAGATGTTTGGGCCAGAGTCGTACATAGCGGTAGGACCCCACGCTCTTAAGGAGCTGCTTCGCACGGAGGAGAGAGAGGAAAGAGAGCGGCACTGACGGCAGGCAGAAAGTATGCGCCACGCCAAGCTTCTTCTAGGAGGGTATAATCTCTCTAGGTTTAAAGAACTAATTAACCTCCCCCGTGAGAAATTCCATCTCCTCGTCGCAATTTACACAGGACACTGTAAGCTCAGGAAGCACCTGTCAAACATGGGCATGGTCTCCTGTGCTAACTGCCGGTTCTGCGACCTGGAACAGGAAACACCAGCACACCTAATTCTAGATTGCACAGCAATCTGCGGAAAAAGGCTTAAGGCCCTGGATTCCGTTTATATCAGCAGGGATCACATCACCTCACTAGAGCCCGGCAAACTACTGGAACTGTTCAGCCTGCTGGGGCTCTGGGAGGTCATGTGATATAGGAGAGGGCACAAAAGACCCTAGGTCGCGGTGCATTACCTCAATTAAAATTATTATTCTATTATTATTCTTACAATACACAACACGCGAAGTATAAATTAAAAATTCACCTTTCAATTTGAACACAGTAGTATATATGAAAAAATTATAATTTAAAATTAATTTTTTAATAATTATGCAAATATTTTTATTTTTATTCAACTTCCATTAAAAATTATTTTGCACTCCTCATTTCAATGTGTTATAATTGCATATTTTTGAGTTTTTTTTTTTTAATATTTGAACGTTGAAATTATTATCGAATGCCACCGAAAAATGTTACCTCAACAACACGCGAAGCAGGGAAGTTGAAAGAGCATTAGATTGCCAGATAATTTATTTACTGTTTTTGAAGAAATTGCAGAGTAATTACTTGAATCATAACTGGCTCAGTGAGCGGGCTATTTTGGCAGCCAAAAATATTGATGTTGGCGCAATTAATTCCCAAATACAACAGTCGTTACCAGGAGATCTGATGTCTTTTAAATCAATCGATACTGTTTTTAATGAAAATGAAATTGTAAGTTTTCCAATTGAATTTTTAAATTCACTAGATTTACCCGGAATGCAACCACATAATCTTCGATAAAAAAAATTGTTCACCTATTATTCTCCTGCATTTTGGGATTTTGACAACGAACATTAAACAATTTTATTTATATTCCAAGGCGCATATTTTTATATATTGAAGTTTGTTGAGGTCTGTGTTGTAATTATAAATTTCTTCATTTGTTAAAACACTTGCGTGTAAAAAACCACTTTTTGCTGAAATAACGTTTTCCTTAAACTGTTTTACTGTGTCCTGGAGAATGTTTAATTTATTGTTTGTTCAGGAAG
This sequence comes from Bactrocera zonata, assembly GCA_037783105.1. Classification (NCBI taxonomy): domain Eukaryota; kingdom Metazoa; phylum Arthropoda; class Insecta; order Diptera; family Tephritidae; genus Bactrocera; species Bactrocera zonata. The sequence goes on along the minus strand of JBAWJQ010001181.1, from coordinate 201,012 downwards.
AATCAATACTTTGTCTGTTCTCTCTCGATACATTAAAGAATTACTTCTTTCGTCTTCAAAATTTTTTTTTTTAATTTTGTGAACGTGTTCGAAAAGAAATTATTCATTTTTATTTGGTGGTTGAGATTACAGCAATTATGTAAATTTTCATCTACTTTCTTGAGGTGATTTTCAATGTCTATCCTATCTCCATCATCCATCGTTCCAAATAGAAATTTATGTACAAAACCTGTACAGTTAATTAAACCTTTCTTTTTTCTACTAACTTTTTTTATTGGGATTAATGTTTTGATTTTACTTCGCAAGATTTCAATTTCATTAAATGTAGTAATATAGATGTGAATATGTTTGCGAGATTTTTGTTATATTATTTAGTATGTGAAGAATTTCAAGAGGGTCAATTATGTGAACTACGAGGTCAGATGACATAACAATCTGTTTAGTGTTTGCAATAATTTCTGTGTATCCATTGTCGGTATGTATTTGATACACTTCCTGTGTGGCTGCATTACTAACTATTACGATTGCTATCATCAATGTTATTTTGAAGATGTATTTGACCTAAAAAAATTATTTGGACGTTTAATATTTGTCGGGTGAATCTTATCTAATGGCATTTTGCTCTATTGCAAACATGGCAATTTCTATATTTATATATTTTTTTTCAATTTTTCATAATCTTTATTAATATCTGCATGACCTGTTTCATTTTTATGATATTTAACAATTTGTTTATAAACTTGTTCTTCATTTTTCGTATCTTTAGCACGGAATTCACATCTAAAGAACTCTAACTCTTAATTAAATATTTGAATAAGCTTCTGCTGAACTATATTGTACTAATTATCGGTTAAGTAAGAAAAAAGTAAGTCCTTGTGGCATTTACTACAGTGGCCATATAAAGGAGCGCAAGTTTGGTGTGGGATTCGTAGTGGGAGAGAGACTCCGTCGCCGAGTACTATCGTTCACTCCGGTGAATGAACGTCTTGAGAAGAACGATGTGACTAAAGATGACTTCTATGAGCGCTTGGGGCGCACCTACGACAGCTGCCCCCTCCATGATGTCAAAATCGTGCTTGGCGACTTTAACGCCAGGTTGGGCAAAGAGGGTATCTCTGGCACTACGGTCGGTAAATTCCGCCTCCACGTCGAAACACTAAATTCCAGCACAAGAAAATACATCAAGCTACCTGGCTGTCTCCGGATCGAGAAGCCACCAACCAGATTGATCATGTTGTGACAGACGGAAGACACGTCTCCAGTGTTCTAGACGTGCGTACGCTACGAAGTCCTAACATCGACTCGGACCACTACCTTGGTGCAGCCAAGACTCGCATCCGCCTCTGTGCAGAAAAAAGCGCACGTCAGCAAACACAAGGAAGGTTCGACGTCGAGAAGCTGCAATCACAACAGACAGCCGAACGACTTTCTACTCGAATTGCACTGCTGCTCTCTAAGAGCACTCGTCAACAACTCGGTATAAGGGAACTGTGGGACAGCATTTCAAACTCCTTACGTACAGCTGCAACCGAAACCATTGGTTTTCGGAAAGTACAAAAGAACAGCAGGTACGATGAGGGGTGCCAGCCTGCTGAATGGCAGTGAACGTACAACGCCAGGAGAAGGCAAACCCGATTCCCCAATCGATGACGATGGAGCAGACGTTCCATTGCCCCACCATGAAGAAGTTCGAATAGCAATTATCCGCCTGAAGAACAACAAAGCGGCAGAGGCCGATGGATTGCCGGTCGAGCTATTCAAACACGGTGGCGAAGAACTGCTAAGGCGCATGCATCAGCTTCTTTGTAAAACCTGGTCGGACAAAGGCATGTCAAACGATTGGAATTTAAGTGTGCTATGCCCAATCCATAAAAAAGGAGACCCCACAATCAGCGGCAACTACAGTGGGATAAGCCTCCTCAACATTGTATATAAGGTTCTATCGAGCGTATAGTGTGAAAGATTAAAGCCCACCGTCAACAAACCGATTGGACCTTATCAGTGTGGCTTTAGACCTGGAAAATCAACAACCGACCAGATATTCACAATGCGCCAAATTTTGGAAAAGACCCGTGAAAGGAGAATCGACACCCACCACCTATTCGTCGATTTCAAAGCTGCTTTCGACAGCACGAAAAGGAGCTGCCTTTGTGCTGCGATGTCTGAATTTGGTATCCCCGCAAAACTAATACGTCTGTGTAAACTGACGTTGAGCAGCACCAAAAGCTCCGTCAGGATCGGGAAGGACCTCTCCGAGCCGTTCGATACTAAACGAGGTTTCAGACAAGGCGACTCCCTATCGTGCGACTTAGTTCGAGCTGAAGAACTTAACAATCTTTTATAAGTGTGTACAGCTGCTGGCGTATGCCGATGATATTGATATCATCGGCCTCAACACCGGCGCCGTAAGTTCTGCTTTCTCCAGACTGGACAAGGAAGCAAAACAAATGGGTCCGGCAATGAACAAGTGCAAGACAAAACATCTCCTGTTTTCAAACAAACAGTCGTCGCACTCGCCACTTAGCTTACATGTCACTGTTGACAGTCGTAACTTTGAAGTTGTAGATAATTTCGTCTATTTTGGAACCAGCGTATACACCACCAACAATGTCAGCCTGGAAATCCATCGCAGGCGCTACTTCGGACTGAGTAGGCAATTGAGAAGCAAAGTCCTCTCTGCCGCTATGAGTCACTCATTATTCCCGCCCTGATATATGGGGCAGAGGCTTGGACGATGACAAGAAGTGATGAGTCGACGTTGCGAGTTTTCAAGAGAAAAGTTCTGCGAAAGATTTATGGTACTTTGCGCATTGGCCACGGCGAATATCGCATTCGATGGAACGATGAGCTGTACGAGATATACGACGATATTGGCATATTTCAGCGAATTAAAAGACAGCGGTTACGCTTGCTAGGTCATGTTGTCCGAATGGACGAAAACACTCCAGCTCTGAAAGTATTCGACGCAGTACCCGCCGGGTGAAGCAGAGCAAGAGGAAGACCTCCACTCCGTTGGAAGGACCAAGTAAAGAAGAAGAAGAAAATATACTAACTTTTTCACTATTTATGTTCCTACGACAAAGATCTATGAAATTATTTTTTTTTTATGTCTTCTGCTAAAAATTTTCTTCGTGTTGCCTAGTTCTTCAGATTCCATAATTTTATGTTTTGTTAAAATGATTTGGGTATTGAAGCGATTTACAATAGTATGCAAAATTGGAAAATGATCATTTAGTTCCTCCTCTCGAGAGTGGATTGTAGCATTTGTGCTTATGTTGTCTTCTTCCAATGAATGAGTCTCGCCTGTGTTACTAACTATTCTACTTAGAAAATCGGCTGCGTTATTTTCCTTTCCTTTTACGTAATTTATATAAATATTGTATTCACCTAGTTTAATTAACCATCTTTGCAATCTTGGGTTAATATCTTTTCCCTTGTTTTTTATTTGGAGCCACTTAAGTGGTTGGTGATCGGTTAAGAGATGAAATGCTCTGCCGTAAATGTATGGTCTATAATATGTACGAGTATGTCGCTGCCCAGATAATAGCTAGTAGTTATTTTTCTGTAGTGGAATAACTTCTTTCGTGTTTCTTATATGATGACTGCCCTGAGTTAATACTGCGCCAATTGCAAAGTCACTTGCATCAGTTGAAATACCAGATTTTTTGCTAAAGTCTGGATATTTCAATATTGGTGGGCTTACTAATAAATTTTTAAATTTTTCAAGGGATGATATATACTGAGGATCGCGAGTGTTTATTTTAATGTCATTTTTTAAATATTTTGTTAAGCCACGTGCTACTATAGTTTAATCTCTTACAAATTTTCTATAATAACCTGCTATACCTAGGAATGATTTAATTTGCTTTGGTGTGGTAGGCAACTTCAGTTTTTGTATGTTTTCGATTTTGCTTAAATTTGGTTGTAGCCCTTCTGTTGTTAAAGTGTGACATAGAAATTCAGTTGTTTTCGCGAAAAATATGCCTTTATCTACCTTTTTTTTTTTTTTATTAACTTTCCTATTATTTATTGAATCTACCCTACTTAAGAGCCTAACAATAAGTTTTCGAATCTTAAACTACTCACTTAATTTACACCCTACATGGGTGATTATTTTTTTTAAACTGGGCCCAAAATATATCACGTCTGGGCTGGTAAGTCGTTTCTACGTAATCTTGAGCTCCTGTTCACACGCAAAAGCGATATTGCTAGTTGGTTTGGGTGAACCGAAAGTTTCAATGCATACTTCGCGCTTCGTTGCTCTATTTCAGTTCGTACGTCTGGAATTCTTAAGTCGCGTTGGATGTTCTCATTTCGGATATACCACGGTGCTCCGGTGATTGTACGAAGAATTCTTGATTGCGCACGACGAAGAATTTCGATGTTGCTGCTACTCGCGTTGCCCCACAGCTCACACCCATAGGTCCAGATTGGTTTTAAAACAGTGTTGTATATAATGATTTTATACTCCAGACTCAGGGCTGAGCGAGAGTTAATAAGCCAATGCAAAGAACGTGCCTTTAACTTAAGGTAAGTCCTTTTAGCCTCTATGTGGTTTCGCCAGGTAAGTCGCCTATCCAGATGGACCCCTAGGTAAGTAACATGATTGCTTTGTGGTATTTGTACGTTGTTCAGTGTCAAAGGCGAACAGCTGCTCTTGTTTAGGGTAAATGTAACGTGCTTACATTTTTGCTCGTTAACCTTTATCCTCCAGTTTGCGAGCCAGTTGGCCACAGCTACGATATGATTTCCTAGCAGCGCATTTGCATGAATTGGGCACTTGGAGCGGCTGATTATTGCAGTGTCATCGGCAAAAGTAGACATAGTCAAGCGGTCGCTTACTGGGATATCTGAAGTGTATAAAACATATAACATTGGGCCAAGAACACTGCCTTGTGGTACACCAGCTTCAATCGTTTGGGCTTCAGATGTAGTGGTGTTACATCGAACTACAAAATTTCGATCATAAAGGTAGGACTTAAACAGTTCGTGGGTGTTTTGCGGGAGTAGCGTTTTTATTTTGTACATAAGACCATCTAACCATACTCGATCAAAAGTCTGCGCGACATCAAGAAATATTGCAGAACAATATTCCCCTTTTTCAAAAGCTGTTCGAATTTCAGATGTGATCCTATGTACTTGCTCGATCGTTCCATGCTTTTCCCTGAAGCCAAATTGGTGAAATGGTATTATGTTGTGGGTTTCAAGATGTGGCTTAATGCGGAGCATAAGAAGTCTTTCAAATAATTTCGACATGCACGATAGCAAGCTGATGGGCCTATAGGAGGATGGCTGCGTTTTGTCCTTTCCAGGCTTAGGTATCATCACTATAGTTGACTTTTTCCATTGTTGAGGAAAGTGAGCTTGTTTTGTGATTGTATTGAAAAACATACAGATACAGATTATAGCACAATTTGGTAGCTCAATAATCATTTTTGGAGTAATTAAGTCGTGCCCAGGAGCTTTTCTTGGATTTAATTTCTCCATAATTATTTTTGATATCTCTTCAGGTACGAATTTCACTGGCTCAGATTCCATCAAATAGGGTACGGTTGGAAGTGTAAAGTCATTAGTTTCTGGGTTTGGCTGGAAGACATTTTTTAGATGAGCAGCGAAAGTTGCTGACTTTTCTGCATCACTCCGAGCCCATTTGCCATTATTGTCACGTATTGGCATTTCACACTCTATTGGCGCACTTAGAGTTTGATGTGCTTTCCACAATGGGTGCTTTGTACTAGTCGGTGACAGCTTTTGAATATACTGGTACTGCGCACGCTGTTCCTCACTTCTGAGGGCTCTCGTCAGTGCATGTGTGGCCGCTTTCAACAGTTGTTTTGAGGCTGGTGATCTATGAACCTGCCACTTCCTTCGTAGGCGTCGTTTTTGTAATACGAGTATTTCAATTGGTGTTTGGGTTTTCTTATCCCAGTGAGGGTGTTTCGCGTTATAATCACCTGCAGCAAGAAAGCACTCTCCCAGCGAGCTGAAGAAATCTATAAATTGCTTTTCTGTAATCGGGAAACGTGGTGGACAATAAACGGCGGACAAAGTAATATCACCTTGCTTTGTCTGCACGCATATTGATGTTGCTTGCAGATAATTTTCAGCAGTTCCAGTTAAAGAATGGTGTTTAATGCGACTTCTGATTAAGATACCAGTTCCACCATGCGCCTTTCCATCTGTGTATATCCCGATACATTAAAGTTGTATTTATTGGTTAGGTGAGTTTCTGCAAGAAGCATTATATCTATTTCCTTGTCGTTGAGAAATTTTGCCAGCTCCAGTTTATGGCGAGGTATACCATTTGCATTCCATAAAACAATTTTAAGCGAGCTCATTATTTTGAACTTTGGTTAGCAAGCAGTTGCAGCAATGTGTTTTGATTTCGCATGAGTTCTTGCATTGTGTTCTGCATGAATGTTATGAAGTTCATCATGCTATTTTGCATTGACGCTATCATTGCTTCGATATTCGATTGACTACCAGATTGAACGTGGGGCTGCTGTTCTTGCGGCTCAATAAGACTCGCTGTTGCTGTAGTTATGGGTTTTCCTAGGCCTGATTTTAGGACGTTTGCAAACGATACGCCCATGACGGTTTTTGATGGAGCTGTCAGCGGATTCATATTGGAGGATACAAGGTTCGGTACATTATGATTGCGTTCGGAGACAACGCGTTGGTTGATCCGATTTTTTAGCTCCTTGTAGACTGGGCATCCTCTGTAGTTTGCTGTGTGGTTTCCACCGCAGTTTCCACACTTTTTTGCATTTGGGTCTTTTTTGTTTGACGTGCAGGTGGCAGAATCATGCAACTCTCCACAAGCTACACATACTGCGCGAAGTGTGCAGTAAAACCTGGTGTGACCATACTCTTGGCAATTGGTGCATTGTACAGGGCCGTTTGTTTTATGCGGTTCCTCCACCGTGATCCTACGATGTAGCAAATATTGTAGTTTGTAAATGGGGTGCACACAATTTTTTCCAAGTTGTTTGTTTTCTGGTTCTAACTCAACTTTGAACATAGGCTGTGGGATTTTCTTTTTATTAAAAATATTTGCAACATTTTTGGGGTTTTTGGGGGTTGGGCTTCGTGAATTTTCATGGGTTCTACACTTGGCTCAATACCTTTAATAACAACTTGCAGGCCTCTCGCACTTTTAAGTTGATAAGTGTAGAATTTAATCTTTTTCTCATTTAGGTATTTTGACAATGTACGAAAGTTATGTTCGGAGTATATTTGTACTTTCGTTTCTCGAATGTTTCCCTTCGACAGCGGAACTATATGAAAGTTATTATTGCCGATAAGTTCAGTAAATATTTTAACGAGAGCGCCAGAGTTTTCCTCTCTTACGTATATTGGCGGAGGTTTGGTGACTTTTGTAGGACTTTCAGGAGTTTTGTTACTCTCACCGTCAACGTTGTCACTTAAAAGCGCAAATCGATTTGTGCTTAATGGCTCAGATGCATTTCCTCGGCTTATTTTTTGCTTAGCGTTTGTTGAGTTTTGCGGACTAAGCTTGCGCTTAATGGTAATGTACCGATCCATTCCGGTTTGACTAGCCACTTTTTTAGGTGTTTGGGTTTTCTTATCTAGCGCTTTGTTGCCGGAGTCAGAGCATGCACCGACCTCAACTTGTAGAACATCAGCCATAACGAGCTGTGGCGTTGGAATCGTTGACATTGAACAAGATCGGACTTTTAAATTTGGAGGGGGTTGAAGCGTGGACGATGAGTTTGATTTTGCGCTTTCACTGTCACTCTGAGACCTGATCGAAAAGTATGCATTGTTGCGCTGGACGGAGAGACGGCGTGCATCTTGTTCGCGTTGTCTCTGGGCACGGATATCGCTTTGGCTCATGATCATTGAATCAATTTTTTTTTTTTTTTTTTTTTTTTTTTTTTGTATAATTCTAAGATTTTACAATCAAATATTTATGGATTCCAAACACCAATGCACCAAGCAAATTGTTGTGCGCGAGGTGCCAACGATGATGAGGATCTCCAGCGAATCTGCCTGTAAGCTTTCACAGCCTGGAATTCACGTAAGTTAACACAAATTGAGGAGCACACTCGATTGTTGACCGTACACTTGGACTTCTGACTTAATCATTCTACCTGAATCTTTAAATTATGTTTTCTTAATGCTGAAAATATTTTGTTCATAATTTGGGTATGTTCCTCAATACTTGAACTAAAAATTAAAATGTCGTCTAAATAAACTACACATATCTTGTTGATGTACAGGGTAGGCCATTTAAAGTTGACCCATCTGGCAACGCTGTAACTTTTAACAGCGCTGACAAATCGGCTAATGTCATACCGCGTTAGAAGCGTCATTCGAAGACAATTTATACCATGGAACAGTACACTCCAAAAGAACGCGCTGAAATTGTTCAGCTTTATATTCAAAATAACTTTTCAATTGTGTTAACTCAACGTGCGTTTCGCAAAAAAAATAAAGTGAAAAGTGCTCCAGTTAAGAACACAATTAAGTCTTTATACGCAAAATTTGTGAACACCGGTAATCTCAGTAATGCCAGTCATGCATCCAGACAACGCACAAGACGTTCTGATGAAAATATCGAAGCTGTACGAGCCAGTATTGAGGAGACTCCATCGACATCGAGTTATCGCCGCTCTCAGGAATTAGACATCTCTCGCACCACTCTCCGACGCATAATTCATAAAGATTTGAAGATGTTTCCATATAAAATTCAAATGGCACAAAAACTAAACCCAGCTGATTATCCGCGACGCCTTAATTTTGGCAAATGGGCCATCGAAATGGCTGAAAACGAACTTGACTTTTGGCAAAAACTCATCATGTCAGACGAGGCACATTTCTCGTTGAATGGAGGCGTAAACAAGCAAAATTGCCGATTTTATGCCACCGAAAATCCTCAATTAATTGAAGAACAGCCTCTTTACGACCAAAAAGTAACAGTTTGGTGCGGTGTTTGCGCGAATATGATCATCGGACCGTATTTTTTCGAAGACGATGATGGAGCCACGACAACAGTCAATGGTGAGCGTTATCGAGCCATGATAACGGATTTTGTGATACCCATTATTCGCGAAAATGACATGGATAACTTCTGGTTTCAACAGGACGGGGCTACATGCCATACAGCTCGACCAACAATCAATTTATTGCGACCATTTTTCCCCGGGCGATTGATATCGAAAAATGGTGATGTTGACTGGCCACCGAGATCACCAGATTTGACGCCACCAGACTTTTATTTGTGGGGTTATTTGAAATCCAAGGTATACGCTAATAAGCCAAAGACCTTAGCTCAACTGAAAGCCAACATTCGACGTGAAACAGCCGCCATATCATCCGAAACATTGGCCAAAGTCATGGAAAATGTCGAAAAAAGAGTGCATTTAGCTGTCAAAGCTAAAGGTGCCCATTTACGCGATCTAATTTTTAAATATTAGCTGAAACAAATCCCCTTGGACCAAAATAAATTATTTTTGAAATGAACAAAAAACATTGTTTTCTTTTGTTCTTTTTTTTTAGAAACAAATGGGTCAACTTTAAATGGCCTACCCTGTACTTATTCCCTAAGAACTGAATTCATTAAACGTTGGAAAGTTGCTGGTACATTCTATAGTTCAAAAGGCATTCTTATAAATTCAAAGTGTCCTTGGGGTGTAGAGAAAGCTGTTTTTGGTCTATCTTCTTCTCTTATTAATACCTCCTGAAAGCCTTTTGCAAGAGGCTTTTTGATTATGCCTTGGCGTAACATCTCGTTTATCTGTCTACTAATATCTTCTTCATGAATTTGAGGATATCTATAAATTTTATTATAAGTTGGTCTACGTGTTTTTGTAACAATTTCATGCTGAATTTCATGAGTATGAGAAAGGTTTTTACCTTCTTGGCAAAATAAATCGCTATTTGCTTTTAGAATGTATTCTAATTTTTGCTTTTCTTCTTCATTCATGTCATTATTTGATAAAATATCTAGCAAATTCTCTTTACATTCTCTAAGTATATTAATATCTTAGTAATTTTAAGAGCATGAATTAATAAATTTAATTTTGTTGCCGTTTATCTCTACATACTCCTTTTCTAAATTAATTATTGCCTTAATAGGTTTTAAAATATTCTGCCCTATTATAACATCAAAGCTATTATTTTTTATGCTGGTTAGTTTCCAATGCATATAGCTTTTTCCATTGAATTCGTTTGGGGTTGGGGTGACTAACTCTTTATTTAGGGAAAAATTTCCATTAATGGTGCTAAAGTGTATTGGTTTATCAAACATTCATAATCTTTTAACACATTATATTTCAATAATGATGTTGTAGACCCTGTGTCAATAAGACATTTAATTTTTGAATTTTTTATAATCACTTCTATTATCGGTAACAATTGTTTTGGGCTGGCAACTGAAAATTTGCTTGTTCTTGAACGTGATCTATTTCCATCGGTTCGGGAGGGTTTTGTCTCCTTTATGTTGCCTATTTTGTCCAAAGCTAAATTGCTCGGAATTATTTTGTCTACTTTGTCCAAAGCTAAATTGTTGATAATTGTCATTTTGGTTAGAATTGTTACGAAATTCTCTCTGCTGATTTTGTCCAAATTGAAAAATATTGGAATTTTGCTTATACTGTCTATTATTGAAATTGTCAAAATTGTGAGCCAAAGAATTTCTATTTGTAAAATTTCTATAATTATTTTTTTGAAAATTGTTATGTCTTTTATCAAATTGTATTAGCAAACCTGTCTCTTGAAGAACGCTTAAAGCCTCTCTAATGGTGATTATATTTCTACTAATCACTACACTGCTTAAGTTGGGGTGTATCCCATTTAAAAATGTTTTTAGAATTAAACTTTCGTTGTTAATTGGAGAAAATTCTATAGGCTTTATCCTATCGAATTCATGTTTTAAATTTAGTTTACCTAAAATATCCTTTAAATTTTGAAAATATTGAAATTGTTATAGATTCATAATACAATCGCCTGATTGTAAAGGGTGTGGTATGACTCCTTTACTCCAAAATTCTTTATAAGTTCTTCTCTCATTTGCTCCCATGTTGGTGTAGGACCGGATGACACTTGCTGATTCTCCTTTAATTTTCGTTTTGACGTGTCGCTGCGTTACAAATTCCAACATTGGTGGGTTGGAGTTGAATTAAGGAAGGATCATGTCAACTTCCCTGATGAACGATGATAAATCTCTGCCGTCAATGTCCATTATTCTTGAAGCTTCCTTCATAATTTGCGATACTGTCATCTGAAGTGATTGCTACTCGCCTGAATTCATTGTTGATGTATTCTCTTTTAATATAACTGAACTTGTTTTTGTTATTTTGTACGGTGCACTTCGCTCTCTCTGCGTCTTCTGTGTGTGGAGCATTAATCTTCAATCTTACTTTTCCTGGCAATACTGATGGGCGGATTGAAGCTATTCTTCGCCTTCACAAATTGTAGTCCTCGGAGTCGCTCTCCGACGTTCAAGATAATTAGTGTAGAAACTTAAGTTTCTTAAACTTGGCTATCTGTACCGACCGACTTATATATTTAAATATATAATGAGATCTTTAAAATGGGAACTAATCTTAGGATCTGCTTCCCGCTGCTAAAGCTTACGAAACTAATAAAAACTGAAGATTTTAGTCTCGCTTAACTGTGCAGTTTGTTTTTACCGACTGCGTCAGTTTTGGTTCTTCGAGCGGAGGATAAAATAAATATGCCGACGATGTTATTTCTGTGACATTATATTTTATTGTCCCTGTTTTTTCTAATTATTTTCTGCTTATATAACTACTAAAGTGATTACAATTTTATTATTTTATTTCTTTTTCTATTTTCTTATTATTGGAGAAAATACAATATTTGTTACATATAATCTTATTTTCTATTGAATGCAAAAATACATGATTGTGTGGTTTACCCGATAATGTCCAGATTTTCCTTGCTGTCAAACATAATGACCAAAACATGTTTGTATGCATTTGCATTTTATTTTGTTCTTTATCTCTACTTGTTTCTTTTGTTCTAGTAATGTTTACTTGTTTTTTTTTAATCTTTTATTTTGACCAATTTACAATATTTTGTTGTGTGGTGTCTGGTTGGGGTGATAGTGTACACATAACCCGCATTTGACTATCGAAAATATCACCGTAAATATTCTTGAAGTAGCCATATTAACTGGAAAGTTAAAAAGTGAAGTGGTCCTGTTGCCACGTATTCCAATGATACCATCGGATTCTACGATACCCTTCAGGAGGCTACAATTTTAAGTTCGTTTAGCTTTTGCAATGACGATAAATAAATCTAAAGGCCAAACAATGTCCATTTGTGGTTTAGATTTGGAAAATCCATATTTTTCTTATGGGCAACTATATGTTGCATGTTTAGGTGTAGGAAAACCGTCGAATATATTTGTGTTATCTAAATACGGCTTAACCAAAAATAATGTCTCTAATAGTACTACAACTTACCGATTCGAAAAACACGCGAAGTATAAATTAAAAATTCACCTTTCAATTTGATCACAGTAGTATATATGAAAATATTATAAAAACCGGATTAACCAAAAATAATGTGCACCAATTAGTGCCAAATTAAATTGAGCTTAAAATTATTGATAATTCAAAATATTGTATATGTCGGATCTTAAATTATGGTAATCAGTGTAAAAGAGTTAAATCAAATACGTGTACCAAGTGACAATTCTCGTCTCTGCACTCTAACGGTTGTTTGTTGGTACGCTTTGTTCCATATATTCGCCAGATGGTCAGGATAGTTCGATACGTATATGAGAGAGAGATGTTCCGTGAGGTTAGAGGTTTGAGAGAGAGATTCGCACTACGATTGTTGTGTATGTATGCTTGAGCCTCTGCGAGAGACAGAGATACAAGTATGTTCGTTGCAACATTTTCTGGAGAGCATTTTCGGGATGCTAGAATGCTGGCAAGCAGTCTCAAGTTGGCAGTGGCGTGATCAAGTGTATTCGCCGTATACAATCTGCGCAATCAAATATGGAAAATCTTAACGAGAATCCGACATCAGAAGTGGGATCAGTGCCAACTCCTGCATTTTCTGAAGATCAGTGGCGTACTATTATGGAAATGCAAAATCGCAATTTCGTCGAAATGTGTAAAGCTATGCAAACGTCTGTGCGTCCACAAAATCAAGTGGTTTTGCCAAAATTGAACCCAGATGTAACTGAAGCTGATGCGACTCAATGGTGTGCAACGGCAAGCATTATTATGGACGAACAGCAGATTGATGGCAGCGCACTTATCATGATGTTGAGTAGTTGCATGCAGGGCTGTGCTTCAGCGTGGCTTGCACAGATCTGCTATCCCGGCATTAATTGGGAGCAGTTTAAAGAACTATTCATATAGCGTTTCGAGATTACCGGCAGCTATGTTCCTGAATCTGCTGAACAGCCGTACAGGCCACAATGAGTGCCCTACAGTGTACGCAAGCCGTATGGTGACGTCATTGACCACAAAATGGCGCAATATGAACGCCGAGGAAATAGCTGTATCCACGGTACTTACGCATATGGCCGATTTTGACAACCGTTTGCAGCGTATGGTGTTTTCGTCAAATGTAAAAACTAGAAGTCAACTCCAGATGGAACTGAAAGCATTTACATTTAACAAAAAGCGGAGTGCTGGAAGTACTGATGGTAATAGCGGCGACTGCGAGCGAGCCAAAATTGTGTGCCACTTATGCAAGAAACCAGGACATAAAATGGCGGAGTGTAAATTAAAGCGGTCTGGATCGGAGAATGAACAGCATCGCGATTTGCAGAATGTGACCTGTTACCGGTGTGGACAACTTGGGCATCTTGCGAATCGGTGCACGAACAATGCAGCTAAATCTGAAGCAGTTACTGAGAAGAAATGTAATCAATGTTTTGTGGCTGAGCCAAAAGGAGTTTTGACACACCAGGGTGGGATCTTTCCTATTTGTTTTGACTCTGGAGCAGAATGCTCGCTTATTCGAAGTAGTGTTGCCGATAAATTTGATGGCAAACTTATTAATAATATTGTCACGAAGATTTGAGAAAGATGCCAGATGGTTATGTTCCGAGTGAATTGGAGTGTCCGCCTGAGACTTGTTGAAATGGTTATAGTATATCCGTGTGAGAAGATATGTTATGTGAAAACAAAATGTCCATATAGAGTATGGAATGGTTGAAATGAAGTTGCAATAAACTTCGATAAGAAAATGTTTGTGAATGGCGGATGTGTTTGAGAATTCGAATTGAAATAACCTGGCGGATGCAAAGTTTATGCATGGTTGATATATGACAATATTTGATTGAAATGTATGAGTTGGAAATATGGTTTTGAGATTTGAGCTATCTGCGTCATTGGGCAAGCACAAGTGAAAGATGAAAGTTGAAACATGGCGTGTGGCGCTCTTGACGGGACTATGCTCTTAATCAAAAGGAAATCATAGTGACGATAACTAGAGTCGCTTTGAATTGCTGAAAATCAAATGGAATGAATTGGGTGTTAAAATGAATTTGATTATGTAATGAGAATAAGAATTGAAGTTTGTTTGTAATGTTGTGTGGAATGTGAAATAATGAAAGATTATGAAATAAGAGAACATGTTAAGCGTAGGGTAATATATCGAATAAATAAATGGTATTTCAGGTTGAGGAGAGAAAAAAGAAAAAAAAAAAAACGCAAGCTATAATCACGGATTTGTGGGTCATATTTGTAATATTAAGATTACAGTACACGAGGACGTGTAATTGTCAGAATGGCAGTGTCGAATCTTAAATTATGGTAATCAGTGTAAAAGAATTAAATCAAATACGTGTACCAAGTGACAATTCTCGTCTCTGCACTCTAACGGTTGTTTGTTGGTACGCTTTGTTCCATCTATTCGCCAGATGGTTAGGATAGTTCGATACGTATATAAGAGAGAGATGTTGCGTGAGGTTAGAGGTTTGAGAGAGAGATACGCACTACGATTATTATGCGTGTATGCTTGAGCCACTGCGAGAGACAGAGATACAAGTATGTTCGTTGCAACATTTTCTGGAGAGCATTTTTGGTATGCTAGAATGCTGGCAAGCAGTCTTAAGTTGGCAGTGGCGTGATCAAGTGTATTCGCCGTATACAATCTGCGCAATCAAATATGGAAAATCTTAACGAGAATCCGACATATGTTATTCTTAAAGATTTAAAACTATTTGTTGAAAATTAATAAAAAAAAGGTGCGTGGAGTCCCTACGCGCGGAAGAAGTTGTAATTCTTAGTGATATTCCAAGAAATGCATATCATTTTATATGAAAGAAAACTAGCGAGAGGGAAAGGATAAAAATATGGTGGAGTGACCAACATTTTCTTAAATTCATATTTTATAAATTTATTATGCACATTTTAGAAAGCAAAGTCTATTTCAATTATCATTTCTGGGTTCTGACGGATTGATATCTATAATATTTACAATTGGATTATGATAACTAAAATACGATATGAAATGTCTTATATGTATTTTATCTACATTTCTCGCGTACCTCCTTTTGTCGTAGGATCATTTGTTCAATTGATCATTTCTAATGCAAATTTCTCTCTAAGGAATGCCAGTAGCGGTTCAGCTTCTGGAAATGGGAAATTTACATTGAAATCTCCCGCAAGGAGTACCGGTTGTTCGCTATACTCTACTAGTTCTCCGATAATATCTGCAAAAGCTTGCGAACCTGCAGTTGACAACGGTAATAAAGCTTTACCGATGAACAATTTTATATCTCTCTTCGATGAATTTGGTGATATATAAATGGTAATTAAATTCAATTTTTTACTATTACTTGTATGATTATCGCTAGGTTTCATTTTGCATTCTACCGCACACAAATCGCTAATTCTTGTTGATGTCAGTGTTGCCAGAATATTTTTCCAGGGCCCACTAGTGTCGACTCTAAAATCACTAAAAAACCACTAGCGCTCTCTCTAAGCTAATAACAACTCCAACTAATAACGAGATTAAAATTTTTATTTATTATTTTTGTAATTAAAGATTAAAAATATTTTCTTCTTCTGAAGAACTATCGACAATATTTTCAAGCTCATTTTCTTGAGAACGATAAGCATATTCAGTTCCAATTTGCCGAATGACTTTATCTGGTATCTCATAATCGTGACAGCATTTTCCAGCTAAAGATAAACCAGCTTGCACCATCAGCAGTGATCTCAACATTGGAAGATCCATCTTATTACGCTTTTTACCTTTGATTATGTTCATATTACTAAAAAGTCTCTCGACGTCAGCATTGGAGTGAGGTAATATCAAAATTGACATAGCAAAAGAAGCCAATTTTTTGAATCTTTTCTGTCCTTGAGCATCCTTAAAGGCCAAGACTTCATACCAAAACTTTTTAGTATCTTTAGATTCACTCCACTTTAAGGTATGAATTTGATACCATTGGTCGTCTATTTGTGCAATCAAGTCTTCACTCTTATTGTGATTAAAATATTTGATTAAATCAGTAATAGGTTGTTTGTTAGGGTTTAGTGCACTATCAACACTAATTATTTTGATCGTGATCATTATGCCGACATTATTAGGTAATCGAACTTTAACTTCATTTATTAAATTCACAATAAACGTTATACATCTTTGACGAATTGCTTTCTCGTCACTCTGCTTTAGTCCCTGTTCTCTTAATTTTGGCATATCAGTATTAAATCTATACCCTAAATTACATGTTGGATCAATGAAATCATTTATGTTTTGAGTAAAAATATTCATTCTTTGGGTAGGCAGTTTGATCTTATTAACAAGTAACTCAATTAAATTCACCAACTCGTCACTTAGTTTTGTTGGATCTGCATCTTTCGACTCAAATAATTTACTAACCCTATTTAGTTCAGTAAGTATTGGATAAAGAAAAGCAAGAAACGCAAAGTTAATGTCATCGTTATACATCCCATGCAAGGCTTCTGCCGCGTAACATCTTTCGTCTAATTTAGCAATTGAAAAATGAGTTTTTAGCTCCAGCCACTGGTTATATATCCGTGAGACAGCTGATTCAATTGATAACCACCTAGTTTGAGAGGACTGCACGATCTTCAGTGGATCTTTTCCATCATTTATTGCTTTATACAAATCCTTATATTTAGCTTGTCTTGACGCAGATCGGGGAACCAATTGTAAGTTTCACTAATTATATACTCTAGATTTCGTGGTAAAAACTGTTTGGCAGCACTAGAGACGGCTAATTGTAGTGAATGACATATACAACGGATTAAAATCAAATGAGGGACCTCTCTTTGTACTTTCGCAAAAACACCTTCATTTACACCAGTCATAACTGATGCATTGTCGGTTCCAATACCCATCATATTTATTAATTGTAATTCAAACCGCTGAAGAACGTCTTTAATTGCAGAAACAATACTATTAGCATCACAGTCATTTAACGTTACTAAATCTAAATATGTAGATACGACCTTCTCGAAACGATTACTGTAATAGATTATTACAATTCCTAGGTTTTTCATAACAGCAATATCGGTTGATTCATCAATTAGAATACCGTAAGTTTGACCTTTCAAATCTTCTTTTAGTAGATCAGAGAAATGTAGTGCCCAAACATTCATGATGATATTTGAACACTTTGTTCGATGAAACTTTATTTTATCCTCTTCATTGGTAAAAGAGTGATTAATAGCCTGCCCTAAATGATCAATCACACGTACGCTCGTGTGCATAGCTGTAAACAATGAAAGCCGAGCCTCTTTTGTTTTTGATACTTTAGTATCTATTGGTTTGAATGGAAGTTTTGGATGAACCGTGATAATCTGTAAATGATGTACTTATATAATGTATTATGGATGTAAATAATTGAAACTATACCTTTATTAAAATTGTAATTTAAAGAAAAAGTGAATAATAAAAAATAACCTTATGTTGATTTACCTTAGCGTTTTCTTGATGTTTTTTGGTCGTTGTATGACTTTTTAGACCTGCATAGTGATTCCGCAACCTTACACCGCATAACCTACACTTAGCTACTTTATTGCCGTCATTATCTTCTACAACTTGTAACCAATCTTTTAAAATGGGGACTTTGAGTCAGGAATCTCTAAATTTTTGAGAATATTGTCGTTTACTAAACATTGTTATATCAGTATATTAACGATGGATTACATTACAAGTAAATTTTCACTTTAAAAAATGAAGATTTATTCTGTTACAAAGAAAGAAAGAGCGAACAAGATAAAAGAGAATGTATGAGTATATCAAACAATTGATTCACGATAGTGGAATGTAGCTGTTAAAAAGGCTCCCCCCTTGAGATGTAACAAGCTATTTTTATTTGTCTTATTCGTAGCTCTTTAAAAGCTTGAAATAGAACTAAAATATCTTATGGGGGAAGCAATTATGAAGAATATATATAATATATATTATTAATTCTTTTTTTTTACCGTCAGAGGGTATTTACCACTTAAAAAACCACCAGCCACTAAAAAAGTTTTTTGCCCAGTATAACCACTAGTTTTAGTGGTAAAACCACTAAGTTGGCAACACTGGTTGATGTTGATATCGTCACATCAGCATCACTCGCGTACGGAGCCTTTATATCTAAATGAGGAGTGAGACTATGACATTTGTCTTGCTCATTGTGATAAACAGTAACGCCTGAGTTTCTTTTTTCATTTCGTTGAAATCTTACAACGAAATCAAAATTTGGTACGGATACAGGAGGCTCGTTGTCGTTCATAAATGTTTCTGATAACATCAAAATGTTTGACTGTTTAAACACTCTATCTGAGATATCATCAACATGAGCACGAAAAAATGAGCAAAATTAGAAATGAAGTCCATAAACCTCACGCTGTCGGATAAAACGATATACCTCGTCATCGCGGGTCGATTTGCAAATAAAGTATATGAAGACTGACTACAGAAATGATCCTGTGAAGTATAGTCTTAACTTTTGAATGGCAAACGCAGAGTATTTCAACCAAAAGTCACAAAAAATAGTTTAGAACTCGCAGAAATGAAACACAAACGAAAGAAATAATGCAGAAGCATACAAACATACATATGCGCACAAATGTGAATATGTCACCAACCAAAAATTGAAACATTGTTCTACAAAAACAACAATAGCATAAGCATGACAACATCGTGTTGCTGGTAGAAAAGCCGAGCTGTGGCGAAAGAAACGAACAAACGATCGCCGATCACCACTTCGCTTGCAACTCGAACATCTTCGCAGACAAGGTTGCGCAACTTGCATTTAACACAACCTTTTCCGAACTCGTATAAGAAGTATAACTTCAAAAAAAAAGTATTTTTAACTTATTTCTTTTGTTTTTACTCTTGCCAAATTCAATAGTATGAAAATTTTGTTCAATCGTATTAAAAGTACTTCCCTTTCAAATTCCAATCCAGTGGATTCTTATACCAGCTTTAACGTTTCCGTCTTCGCTCGTACATAATAATTTCGTTGTATTAAGGGGTAACTGTTCCATGTGAAGAGTTTACTACAATGTAATATAACAAAAAATTTAGCCACAGCAACGCGTGACCCGGTCACAGTATAGTATATATTTATATAGTAAATTCTTAATGTCGTACTAACATATGAACATAGAATTTGGGTTCCAAATTCAGATAAGTTGAGTTGAAAATGATCGTTTTCCTGTTATGTCAAAGTCAACTTAACTATAAACAACAACAAAGAATGTCCAAACAGAATTAAGCGAACTAACAAAGGATGTTAGCAACAGCTAGCCTTATGATTAGGAGTAAGAAAACTAACAACCAATATCAATTAGGTCAGTCTTAAGATTCAGCTCAATAAAGGAGGTTGCGAAAAAATCCGAAGCTTTTTTTATTTCAAAATCATAACTTGAGCGATGTAATTTTGTTGCTGTTTCGTCAACACCGACGTGGCATCCCTAAATAACAGCGGCACTTTTACGCCAAATTTCAAAACTGTTTACTCTAATTGGGATATTGAAATTTATTGTGCATAGAAAATGCGAAGTTAATGTTTTAATAAAAAATAATCCAGAATTATTTATGAACTACCCCTGTCAATAAAGTATCGGAAAGTTATAAATAAAGCGAAAATTTTAATTTATTTCATGCTTTCAAAGTAACATCCATTTAAAGCGATGCACATGTGCCAACGCTTATTCCAATCGTCAAAAAATTTTTTTAGGCACTTTCCGGGATGGCCTTCAGCTCTTGCGTCGAATTTGTTTTGATGTCTTCAATTGAGTCTAAGCGTGTTCCCCGAAGTGGAGAAAGGTAAATGTCACAGGGGACCACATCAGGTGAATACGGTGCTTGCTTAATAATATTTGTTGAGTGTTTGGTCAAAATTTAACTCAAATGCGTTGATTTAAATTTTAAAATTTGACAAACACTACTGGGGTCGACTGACATAAAAAGCTGCTGTAAACACACTGGTTGACAAATCGTGCTAATTTTTGGATCATAATGAAGGACAGTTGCACCAACCTAGAAAACAAATTTACCTATCTTCCATATATGAACATGTAAGCAATTCTAAGCATTTTCGATAGGACACTTTGTTTTATGTCAATATTAGATGCACAGGTCGTAACCCACAGTTGAATGCCATACATCCAAATCGGCTTTGTGACCGCATTATATAAAAGCACTTTGTGATGTAGGCTAAGTTTAGAATTTTTATTTAAAAGCCAATTTAAACTTGCAGCTCTAGTCTTCATTCATGTTATTTTACTAGAGATGTGTTTTCTCTACGTGAGCCTTCTATCTAATAGGTGAACACCAAGATACTATATGTTACTTCGTTCGCTTGGGGTACTAAAATATTGTTAATTTTTACTGCCGGGTACATTTTTGGTCTAGGCGAAAATGTAACATGCTTTCACTTCTGTTCATTCACATTTATACGCCAGTTAGCTAGCAATTCGTCGACAGAACTTAAATGCTCCGCCAATATTCTTGATGCTAAAATGTGGCAGTTGTTGCGGCTCACTATAGCTGTGTCATCTGCAAAAGTTGAAGTTAATACATTGTTAGCTGTTGGAAGATCTGCTGTATATATGATGTATAGAGTTGGGCATGAAACGCTGCCTTGTGGTACACCAGCTGTTATCTGTCTTTCATCAGATATGAAATCTCCTACTTTCACCATAAATTGTATATTATTTAAATAAGACTCCAATGTTTTATACAATTCTAAAGGTAGAATATTTTGCATCTAAAAATATTGCTGAACAGTACTCCCTGTGCTCAAATGCTTTCCTTATGTATTTCGTTAGTAATTCTATTTACTTGCTCTATTGTGCCATGTTTCGCACGAAATCCGAATAAATGCATTGGCATTGTATTATTTTCGTGGAGGAAAGTAGACATCTTTGATAGTAATATTTTTAGAAAGACAGGGTAGAAGACTGATTGGTCTCTATGAAGACGGCTGTGTTAAGTATTTCTCAGGTTTATCCATCAAGACAATCTGCGACTTTTTCCATGAAATTGGATAGTATCCGAAACTAAGAACTGCATTGAGGAGCAAAGAGAGCACCTCTACATCAATAATTGGTAACAGAATTAGCATTTTTGGGGAAATATTATCATGTCCCGACGACTTTTTTGGATTAAGTTCTTTGATGATTCCAATAATTTCAGAAGGTGAGTTCTTAAAAGACTCGAGCGACTCTCTCGCTGTGTTGGGTAAGATTGACATCTTAAAGTTGTTCTTTGGTAAATTAAGTTGAAATACGTTTTCTAGGTGATTTGTAAAACTATTAGCTTTTTCCTCGTCACTTCGAGCCCAATTTCCACCCAAGTCTGGTATTTTGTTACGATCACTAGGCCAATATGTCGGCTACTAGGAGATATTATCTGAAGATTATTGTGCCTATTTGTAACAGTTTGATACAGCTGTCGTCCTTTCGGATTAATAAGACATGAGCCCCAGTACGTGTGTTTTGCATTGTATTCTCCACCTGCTAAAAATCTGTGGCCTAGTTCTCCAAAAAAGTCTTTAAGTTAAATGTCTGTAAGCTTAAACCGAGTTGGGCAGTATATGGCCGTCAAGTTTTAGTCCCCGCAGCGATTTTTTATGGTTATTGCCGTAGCTTGTAATCGCGCTGTGGCATAAGACTTTAATGCGTGGTGATTTAATTGCTTTCTAACCAATACTTCTGTTCCTCTAAGTACTCTTTCATCTGGGTGGTTTGTTACATAGAGTCTAAATCCCGGTATATTGAAAATATTATTTGTTAGATGCGTTTCTGAAATAAGCATTATATCAATATCATTTTTATCCAGAAATCTAATGAGTTCCAATTTATGTTGGTTAACACCGTTAGCATTCCACAAACAAATGTTCAATCCACTCATTTTTTACTTAAAAAGATTCACAGCATTTGGTTTTGTGATTTGATTATCTATGAGCCCTAAATTGTGTCATATATTGGGTAAGGTTGAAAATCATAGTTTCAACGTTTCCATTTGGTGGGTTTTGGGGCTATTGCATTTGTGCAGTATTACCTTTCACCAAATTTGCATAGTTCCCTTGTGTAGCATTGTCTTTAAGATTTACTAGTTCTGAAATAGGGACTGGGATTTCAATATTTTCATTAGGAGGAATATTCATCATCCATCTCGACCATCGGATTTCTTGGACGGCGGTGATATCAGCCTTTATTTTTACGAGGACATCTACCAGCTGGGCAGCGGCACCTTCCCAATTAAGGGACCGGACATTCCAGGTGCAAGCCCTTAATTCGTAGTGCTTATTTCGTTTGCCATGGGCGCCATCAAAAGGGGATCTCTTACCCGAGGCTGGTTGTTGTTTTTCATTAGGGGTGTTTTTTACGTGGCGTGTCCCAAACTTAGCGCTTAATCCTATGTAAGGGATGTTTCGCCTTCTCACTTTAGCTCGCCTTCAAACGGATGTTCTTAGGCTACCCAGAGGATACTTGGTCAAAGACCGGAAGTCGTGAGCTGCTTAAGCCATATGTAAAAGAATCGTTTCTTGCCACTCCCAAGTGAATGACGAGCAGAGAACTTTCCTCACTTGCGTGAAATTCAGAAATCCACCAGTTGATTACCAAATATACTTTCATAATGTTCCCAACGGAAGAGGTAACGTCTGCTTAATTCTTCGATTGTTTGCTTTACAGTGAAAAATTTTAGATCCCGGTGGAAAGCGTCGTTTCTCACATAGAAAGGAGCTCCCTCTATGGTGCGCAGAACTTTCTTTCGAAAAGCGTGAATTACTTTTAAAGTTGAATTCGCTACACTGCCTCATATATAAACGTCATACGTTCAGATTAGCCTAAGTATTACCTTATAAATTAGCAAATTATGGCATTCCTCAGACTGAGGCGGGATCTGGGTCTAAAATCAGTTTTGTTAAAAACCGGGAGGGTCTTATCAAAATTGGACGATAGTTGTGCACCAATTGTGCCTTTGAGGTATGTCATCTCGAGTCTTAAAATTATCAAAATCAGACAATAATTGTTATGACCACTTTTTGTTGAAAATATCACTCAATCTGTGAGGTATATACGTATTATTGAAATTAGGATAAAATGTTGCTTTGATAACATATGTATACCCTTGTGTCATAAATGGGTTGAACCTGGACAGATGTAACGGAGATGCATACGTACTTAATGAAAACGTTTTTAAAATTATTTCTCAGATGCTGATAACTCTTTGTTTAAATTTACCTTAAGCCATAAAGAG
The DNA here is from genome assembly GCA_037783105.1 of Bactrocera zonata. NCBI lineage: Eukaryota > Metazoa > Arthropoda > Insecta > Diptera > Tephritidae > Bactrocera > Bactrocera zonata. The sequence goes on along the minus strand of JBAWJQ010001181.1, from coordinate 177,318 downwards.
GATTCATTTGTTAAGGGGCTAAGATCCTTTCCATATATTGTTTTTTCATTATTGTAGCATGCGATCGTGCGTTTCAATTGTTTACTTGCATGTTTTTCATGCAAACTCAAATCAAACATGCCTTCTGATCATTTGCCCCAAGTTGCGCATCCAAATAGTTTGGACTTTTGTTTGACGAACATAATCCCCAGCTCGTTTAAAAACAAGATAAAAAACAAAAAAGATAGGGAATATGTTGTAAGTGGTTCTTTTGAAAGCCCGAATCTAATCCAATAACGTAGCCATTAGGGCGGGTCGATTTAAAAATCGCCCATTGCTCTATGAAAATCATATTCTAGGGATCAAAATGAGATACTTTGCAGGAGGAACCATACCTCTGAAACGAAATCTGATGTCCCCCAATTTGGGTCGAACTTTTGGGTAGGGGCAAATTTTGAAAAATCCCACTTTGACCCATTTAGAGTGCTCCAATCGAGTCCAAATGTATGACCGACCCCCACTAACTTTGGACGGCCGATCCATCCATGCCAGTGGCACACTCTCTGGAACTCCCCTGGGGGGTTCCCCATACAATCATTTCAAAAAATCACCATTTTTGGTGATTTACATGAAAAAATCAGCTAAATTGCTATGTTTTTTCTATATTTTTATTTATTTATTTATAATAATATCTATTTTTTCTCTTAAAAATTTATTAAGTCAGAACATATGTAAATGAAAAAAATTAATTTAAGTGAGTTATAGAAAAGAAATTAAAAAAAATTATTGTTTGAAGTCTACTTTCAAGTCGGGGCAATTTCGCACGGCTCTCTAATGTCGTCGCCATAACAGCCTCTACATTTTCCGGTATAACCCGTTTGGAAACGCTAGCCAGCAATTGAACATGTCGTTCCGTTCCTTGTATGTGTGATGGAATTTTTGGATCATTAAATGGTGGATCATCTTGATTTAAATATTCTTTCAATGTATCGTACGGAATGCTTCGTGTGAATGGTGGTTCAAATACGATATTTATATCATTCAAATTGATCATTTCCGTATAACTTGTGCAATTAAAGTTTATATCTGGTTTTTTATAAACTTTAAGTTCCATTGGCTCGTCAACATCGGTTCGATAGCGTAGAATTTTCTTGATGGCACAGTCGCGCTTTTCTTTCCTATCATCAAACAACATTGATAACAAGATATTTTCCGAATGCGCATAATATGAATTATCATTAATTACTTGATTGACAATTTTGCGGAAGCGAGGTTCTAGAAATCGTGACCAACCAATGAACTCGAAAAATAATGCACTGCCGTACACGACAGAGCTGTAATACTTGATATTGAAGTACATTGGCACATAACATTTAATTATAAATTCAACCAGAATTCTTAAATTTGCATCTGGATTTTCCGTTGTCACATATAATCGCAATAATCTAGCGGCCTTGGTTAGCCACCGAGAATGTACAATTTTCCCTGGTTTGATGTTAGCCAGATCCACCGGAGCCACGCCGCTAGAAATTGCATGGGCCATGTCGTATAAGTACTTCGAATCGGTTGAAAATTCTTTTTTTTGTGGAGCAGGGGGCATATTTTGCAACTCAATTTTCTGGAAGCCGTCCACCACCTAAAAATATATAATAATAAAATAATTAAAAATGGTTGACAATTATAATAAATGAGTGATAGCAATAACTTACCGGAAAAGTTTCACAAGTTTCGATTTGACGGCTCAGTTTTCCGGTTGCCGATCTTGGTCCAGTGCTGGCTGATTTATCCAAAGCTTCAAACAAATGCAGAAACGGAAGTTCGTTGAAGTGTAGAAGGCATACAAACCAATGCAATGGTCTTTTTAACAGCAATTCGAATCGTCATATAATTCCACCGTGTGGGCCAGTGTTTGTTGGCTCACCGTCAGTGCATATTCCAATTAACGTATCCAGTGATATATTTTTATCGTTGAAAAAACCATTTAATTTGGTTGTTTTGTATTCAGCGGTTTCATGTTCCAGTCTTACGTAACCAATCAATTCAGAATTGGGTTCTTTCAAAAAAACAAGATGAGGTTCTTTTACCATCCTAGTATGATACTTCTCATCAATTTTATCTATCGTTAAAGTATCATCTTTTCTGCCATCGAATGAAAACGCTAACAAATTGGTATCATCTAACCGTTTGCGAAGCACTTCTTGTCTGCGTTTCTCTTTTTCTCTGCGGACTTTCGATTTATCCATGATGAGAGGTTTCCCATGCTTATCTTTAATTTTAAAATCTTGCAAAAAAGCGGTTCCCAATGCTGATGCTACTCTGTCAGGCACACCAAATCTGTCACATACCAAGGCAAAGTTAAAACAATCGTATCTCTCTGTGTATTGTGAACTTGTGCTTCTATCCATATCTTCTTGAACTTGTGGCGGTGCGTATGTTGAATCATCGGGATCTTGGTATGTTGGCATTGATGACATAGACGTTGCTCCTTGCTCTTCAGTTTCCATCATAAATGCCCTCATTGTTAGTCTTCTCTGATTATGTTGATCGTGAATGAACTCTTTGAGGCGTTCGGGAACCCAGCCGCATGCACATGGAGCTGCCTTCAAATCGCATTTACATGTTCCAATGTAAAAAATTGTTTCCAGAGATTTTACATACTCTGTAAATTGTTGGGTGTTGTTTCTTCTCTTGATTTGCTCTTGATACTTGTCAAGCAATTTATTAAATTTATTACATACACTTTTTTTTAGCATTATTTCCATACCAAATTTTTCCCAAATTCCAATCAACTTATCTTGTACTTGAATAGTGAATGATTTATGGGAAAACTTTTTTTTGTTCTGTTTTAGCACGTTCGCTTAAGTAAAAATAATATCTCAAGATATCCAGATGGGTTGGTAAATTAAGATCAGTCAAATCAGTAGACACACCAAAAACAGTAACATCATGCTTGGGTATATGACTCAATGGGTTTTCGATAGTTGTTGATGTAGTTGTTTCATCTTGCGGTGTAGAGGATGGTGGAATCTTTGTAAACTTTTTGAGGTAATAACAATGAAATGGTAATTGTAAAGTAAGACGCGTAGGGTTTCGATTGTTAAATAGAACTCAGCTCTGGTTGCCCAGAGCTCCTTTATTTATAGCATTCCTTATCCTAATTTATGTATGCACCACGTGCTGAGTGTATACACACATCTTAACACTAATCTACTGTACATACCGACAGTATGTACACATATCTTAAGCATAAGTGTTTTCAAGGGCAAACACAATTGTCTATTTTTAGTTTAAGATCATTTGCGATCTTCAGGGCAAACATAATTGTTTCTTGTTTATTGTTAGTTTAGGATCATTTGCGATCTCAAGGGCAGACAATCCTTTACATTGCATACATTAAATACTAAGGCCACTAATCAATATACCCGAAATGAACATTTATTACATTGTTGATAGAAATGGGTATTTGTAAATACATATCTACATTTAAGACTAGATTCGTATGCGCTGGCGATAATGAACATAAATATTTGAACTATGATATTTGTATCCTTACAAAAATATCTTCTTTAAAATTAATTAATTTATTTTCTATAACTCACTTAAATTAATTTTTTTCATTTACATATGTTCTGACTTAATAAATTTCTTAAGAGCAAAAATAGATATTATTATAAATAAATAAATAAAAATAAAGAAAAAACATAGCAATTTAGATTTTTTCATGTAAATCACCAGAAATGGTGATTTTTTGAAATGATTGTATGGGGAACCCCCCAGGGGAGTTCCAGGGGGTGTGCCACTGGTATGGGTGGATCGGCCGTCCAAAGTTAGTGGGGGTCGGTCATACATTTGGACTCGATTGGAGCACTCTAAATGGGTCAAAGTGGGATTTTTCAAAAATTGCCCCTACCCAAAAGTTCGACCCAAATTGGGGGACATCAGATTTCGTTTCAGAGGTATGGTTCCTCCGGCAAAGTATCTTATTTTGATCCCTTAGAATATGATTTTCATAGAGCAATGGGCGATTTTTTTGCCTCCCCGCAAATCGACCCAGCCTAGTAGCTATCCTAGGAAGTATTCGTTGCTACTAATTAGAGAGCCTTTTGATTATGAATTCCAAAAAAGTTATGTGCATAACTTTTCTTTGCACTTTGTTAAGTCTGATAAAATATTATGCGGATTGTGGTGAAAGGACAGGTATATTCCATCGGTATTAGAACCTTTCAGAATTGGAAAATTTTCACATATTTTTTCTACGTCTTTTAAAATATTTGTCTCTATTTGTCTTTTATATTCGCTTTACAATCAATTATCAATTATTCCACCTTGTCAGAGTTTCTTATAGCAAAGTAAAGGAAAAGTTAGTAGTATGGTAAATTTCTAATTTTTGGACCTTTTTCTCCTATCTCCATTTTTATGTTGTCCATAGCAACAGAAACTGGTACTCATGGATATTTCAATCCATTAATAATAATTGCAAAGTGTCTGCAATATTTTATGCTAAATATTTTGTGTTGTTCATTAATTTTCTTGTGGGCAGTGAGGCTGTTTCATTTCATATTAGTGAACAACGTGTATTGTGACAGTTGTGAGCCGATCAAAGGATGCCCACAGGTCACATTGAGCATAAGAACTGATTGCATACTGGATCTGCAGCTGCTACTTGTACCGTGGTGTTGTCGTCAGCATCTGCAGCTGGTGTAATAGTATACGGTGTATGGTTTCCCACGCTTGGGTGGTATCCTTTTAAATGGTCTATTAAATTGGATGCATTTCCGCTAGTTTCATATTCCTTTCAGGAAAGAAGGCATTTTATATTCATTTATAATAGTTATATGTCCTCAGGGCTCTTGAAATAATTCCAAACTGCGGAAATTTTATTACTTTTTGTTTTTGTTTTCTCTTAATTCTGGCGGAACTCTGTGTAAAAGAAATCCTACATTTTCCTTAAATTAACACAAATACTTTATAATTTATACTTAATTTAACATTACGCAATTAATTTAGCTTTTCGAAAAAATTGATCAATTTCTCTATACAAATTGATTTAGTAAATAATAATGTAACAGATTTTTCAATAAATCGGCAACCTTATAACTCACTTTTGAGTACGATCAATGATTTATTTAATAAATGTTCCACTTTAATGTCTATACATTTTTCTTTATTTTTAATTCCAACAACTTAATGCTTTATTTCTTATTATCCGAGCTTACAAGCTCTACCTTCTATCTCATATACACTTAACACAGCAGTAATCTAATTAGAAACTGAAGCTTATACCAGCCAGAGTGTAAGTTGATTATGATACCTTTACAGAAACTGGTTTCAAGTCTCCGCAATCGATTAATTGGTATCTAATAGTTCTTGATGGGAAGAAATAACTGCGCTCAAAAATTTATTTTCATGCGATGCGATTGTGGCAATATGTTATTCATAAAGTATGCAGTTTTTTCCCCACACTAGTATTTAACTGTAAAAGATGAGTATGCACTTGATATGTGAGTAGCGGTGATTTGAACAGGATCATTCTTCTTCTTCTTAATTGGCGTAAAAACCGTTTAAGCGATTATAGCCGGGTTAACAACAGTGCGCCAGTCGTTTCTTCTTTTCGCTACGTGCCGCCAATTGGATATTCCAAGAGTAGCCATGTCCTTCTCTACCTGGACCTTCCAACGGAGTAGAGGTCTTCATTTTCCTCTGCTTCCCCTGACGTGTACAGCGTCGAATACTTTCAGACCCGGAGTATTTTCGTCCACTCGGACAACATGACCTAGCCAGTGCAGCCGTTGTCTTTTAATTCGCTGAACTATGTCAATGTCGTAATATATCTCATACAGCTCATCGTTCCATCGAATGCGATATTCGCCGTGGCCAATGCGCAAAGGACCATAAATCTTTCGCAGAACTTTTCTCTCGACTTATAAAGTTTGGTTTTTGTTTGTCGAGAGAGGACTTTGCTTCTCAATTGCCTACACAGTCCGAAGTAGCACCTGTTGGCAAGAGTTATCCTGCGTTGGATTTCCAGGCTGATATTGTTGGTGGTGTTTACGCTGGTTCCAAGATAGACGAAATTATCTACGACTTCAAAGTTATGACTGTGACAACAGTGACGTGAGAGCTAAGTCGCAAGTGCGATGATTGTTGGTTTGAGGACAGGAGATATTTCGTCTTGCCCTCGTTCACTGCCAGACCCATTTCTTTTGCTTCCTTGTCCAGTCTGGAGAAAGCAGAACTAACAGCGCGGGTGTTGAGGCCGATGATATCAATATCATCGGCATACGCCAGCAGCTGTACACTCTTGTAAAAGATTGTACCTGCTCGATTAAGCTCTGCAGCTCGAATAATTTTCTCCAGCAGCAGATTGAAAAAGTCACACGATAGGGAGTCGCCTTGTATGAAACCTCGTTTGGTATCGAACGGCTCGGAGAGTTCCTTCCCGATCCTGGCGGAGCTTTGGGTGTCGCTCAACGTCAGTGTCAACACAGCCGTATTAGTTTTGCGGGGATACCAAATTCAGACATCGCGGCATAAAGGCAGGGTCTTTTCCAAAATTTGGCGCATAGTGAATATCTGGTCGGTTGTTGATTTGCCAGGTCTAAAGCCACACTGATAAGGTCCAATCAGTTTATTGAAGGTGGGCTTTAATCTTTCACACAATACGCTCGATAGAACCTTATATGCGATGTTTTTTATGGATTGGGCATGGCACACTTAAATGTCAATCGTTGGGCATGCTTTCGTCCGACCATATTTTACAAAGAAGCTGATGCATGTTCCTTATCAGTTCTTCGCCTCCGTGTTTGAATAGCTCTGCCGGCAATCCATCGGCCGCCGCTTGTTCTTCTTCAGGCGGGTAACTGCTATTTGAACTTCTTCATGGTCGGGCAATGGAACGTCTGCTCCATCGTCATCGATTGGGGAATCAGGTTCGCCTTCTCTGGGTGTTGTGTGTTCACTTCCATTCAGCAGGCTGGAGAAGTGTTCCTTCCATAATTTAAAGATGCTCTGGGATCGGTTATTAGACCACCTTTGGGGGTTCTACAAGAGTATGTTTCGGTCTTGAAATCTTCTGTTAGCCGCCGCATTTTTTCGTAGAATTTTCGAGCATTACCCCAGTCGGCCAGCTTATCAAGCTCTTCATACTCACGCATTGCGGCCTCTTTATTTTTCTGTCAACAGATGCGTCTCGGTTCCCTTTTCAACTCTCAGTGTCTATCCCATCCCGCACGTGTTGTAGATGACCGTAACGTTGCGAGGTAGGCAGCCTGTTTTCTCTCCGCTGCAACATGACACTCCTCGTCGTACCAGCTGTTCTTTTGCACTTTCCGAAAACCAATGGTTTCGGTTGCAGCTGTGTGTAAGGAGTTTGAAAAACCGTCCCACATTTCCCTTATACCGAGTTGTTGACGAGTGCTCTCAGAGAGCAGAAGTGCAAGCCGAGAAGACAATCGTTTGGCTGTCTGTTGTGATTGCAGCTTCTCGGCGTCGAACCTTCCTTGTGTTTGTTGGCGTGCGTGTTTTGCTGCACAGAGGCGGGTGCGAATCTTGGCTGCAACAAGATAGTGGTCCGAGTCGATGTTAGGACCTCGGAGCTTACGCACATCTAAAACACTGGAGACGTGTCTTCCGTCTATCACAACATGATCGATCTGGTTGGTGGCTTTTCGATCCGGAGACAGCCAGGTAGCTTGATGAATCTTCTTATGATGGAATCTAGTACTACGGGTAACCGTATTTCGAACCCCGGCGAAGTCGATCAGCCTCAATCCATTTGGGGATGTTTTCTCGTGGACGCTGAATTTACCGACCTTAGTTCCAAAGATACCTTCTTTGCTCACCCTGGCGTTAAAGTCGCCAAGCACGATTTTGACATCGTGGTGGGGGCAGCTCTCATAAGTGCGCTCCAAGCGCTCATCAAAGGCATCTTTGCTCACATCGTCCTTCTCTTCGATCGGGGCGTGGGCGCAAATCAGCGATATGTTGACGAACCTCACTTTGATGCGGATTGTGGCTAGACGTTCATTCACCGGAGTGAATGATAATACTCAGCGACGGAGTTTCTCCCCCACCACGAATCCTACACCAAACTTGCGCTTCTTTATATGGCCACTGTAGTAAATGCCACAAGGACCAACTCGTCTCTGTCCTTGTCCCTTTCATCGCATTTCTTGGACGGCGGTGATGTCAGCATTTATTTTCACGACGACATCAATCAGCTGAGCAGCGGCACCTTTCCAATTAAGGGACCGGACATTCCAAGTGCATGCCCTCAGAGAACTTTCTTCACTTGCGTGATTTTCTACACATAACTCCATCATCCAGGGTCATTATTATATAATAAAAGAGTTTTTTTTTTTCTTCAGAAAGGCATCCCAGCAAAAGCTTGAACTCGGATATGTTTGCCAGAAATAATAATATTAACAACCTATAAAAAATGTGGCAAGTACAGGTATACAATATTCATTATTACAATAGACCACAATTCTGGTGGCTAACTTTCTCATTTTCAGAAAGTAGTATTCGGAGACTATTTGCTTTACTTTCTCCCGCGCTGATCTGTTGGCACTACTGTTTCAATCGTGATGATTTCCATCTTTCCTTAAAACCAGATAAGTGTACTACACCATTTTTGAAGTACCCAATGTGTTTGGTTGGGCTATCGCAGTGGATGGTTCGTCTGATATAAATGCAGGAAAATTAATTGAGTGGTTTGTTGCGTGAAGCGTCATATCTATATCTAAAACAAAAATAATAAACGAATAATAAAATAAAAATAATGAATTAAATTGTAAAATATTGAATTGTTAAGAATTAAATTAAGAAAGTCTATTTTAAAATACTTACCTTAATAATGCCTTCATAATACCAATCTACTACTTACCTTAATACTTACCATAATCTGTTATAATATTTAACGAAAATTGAAAATAATTATACTTACCCCTTTTTTGATACATATTTATGTTACCACAAGTTTAAGCCGTTAGTTTTAAGATTTTGGCTTAGCAATTAGATTAAGAAATAAAGAACGTTCTTCTTTTTGTGAACCGTGGAACCGAACGCACGCTTTTTCGTTACCGGAACAATTTATAATATATATTCTCGCGACAGGTAATTGGAGTGATTTAAAATTGCGCGTCCTTAACTATTTTTCGTGTTTCAAAAACGCTTGAAACTTTTCATGGTTGTTCCCAAACAAAATTTATATGTGTTTAACCGAAATCACGTACCTTCCAGTACTATCTTGTTTTGTAAAAAAAACTGAACGATCTTTTCGTTGTTACAATAGTGTCATTAAAAGAAAGCTGTGGACCGTTGCTGCGCAAACCAAAGTTAAGTTAAAGTTGAGTTTTGGTGTTTGATTTCAATACCGCAGAGACTAAAGAGCAGTGATGTGTTTAATACCGTACAGATTATGCTGAAATTTGCCAGTGTACATATGATGACCATTAGCGTTACTTCTTTATTGATGCAACTGAGCTTTATGTAGAGTTTGACATATATTGGCTCCAAATTGTTTGTCCTGATGTTAGCCACCACGAGAGTATTATTTGGAATCTACTTACATCTTTCGTAGGACACTTATGACTTTGTTGGCAAAAAATGTGAGTTTTCTGACCTCTTGAAAACACTGGAGTAAGGACAAGCCCCCCTATATTAGAATGCTGAACTCCTTAGCATTGGTCAAACAAAAACATAAACTCAACTATAGCCAAATAAAATCAAATGCTTTAGTTACATACTCCCTGCCTATCTTCACGGGACTGAGAGGCTCAGCTTCCCCGATTCCTTGCCTGCTTACAGGGTTTTGCAATTTTCTTATATTATTCAAATAAATATTGCTAATGGTCTATTCTCACAATTTCGAGCTCTGCTATCAAGATATGTAGCTTGCACTCTTGAGGGGCCACATCTAGGCTATAGGGAGGCTGCGTGAGCGTTGGGATGCTTGGGAAGCTGTCCACAAGAAAGGCGATGTGAGACGAGATGTTCTCGTGGTGTAACTTCCAATCGGCTTCGATGTCTTGTGGACTTCCACGTAACACTTGGGGTTGACGGTTTGTCCAGGAGGAACAAATTCATGGCGGACGATACATTTGATGTGAAAAAAGACAAGGAACATCGTTTTCACTTTGGATTTGCTCATTCTTCCCTGTTTTTGGGCGAGGAGACGCCGGCGTGTGCCTCTCGGAAAGTGCCACCGATACAATCCACTTCTTGCTAAAGCAACATCTGGGTACGACTGCTTGAGCGTATCAAACGTCTCCGTTCCAGATTTACCGAGTTGCACCCAGAATTTCGCACCTCTGTTCTAACGAATATTGTGGTGACTTCAGTAGATAAATAACTTAACCTTTTACTTAATATTATTTTTTCAGAAAACTATTAAGTTTTGGAGCCCTTTATATAATTCTTGAAGTTTCTAGTCTCTTTTCATATCACATATTCACAAATATTTCTAAATGTTTGGTAATAGTAACAACTAAATATTTTCGTAAAGTATATTCTTTCAGGACACATATAATGTTTTTGGCGTGTTATATTCAATTAAAAAGCGTTAATTCCTAATGCAAGAAATTTTGTTCAGGGCTGTTATTTTTGCCCCTTTGTCTATTATAAGTTGTTGTTCAATCATTTCTCTGTTTTATTACTCTTACATTCATCACTGCTTTCCGCAGGATGTTGCGTACTTATTAGTGAAAACCTTGAGCCGTTTAACTCTCCAGAATGGGTGAAATTGTCTTGACAAAGCGTCAGCAACTAAATTCTTCAATAAATGCTCTCTATCTTTTAATTTTTACATTTCTGCAACCTGTGGCTAGACAGTATTATAATTTTGTTCAACTTACAGTTAAACGTATCTGTATATATAAAAGATCAAAATTCGAATTGTAATCAGGGTGACTGTCTGTCAGTCCGTCCGTGCAAGCTGTAACTTGAGTAAAAATTGAGATATTTCGATGAAACTTGTTGTGCGGGTCCTTACTAGAAACAAAATACGAGTTTGTATTAACGAAACTTATTTCGTACGAAGGATCGCAGTAGCAAGGGGCAGCTGCGGGCGAAAATAATTGAAAAAGTAGGAGTGACCCCTTGTAAGAAGCTTAATATACCGCGATAAGTCAACAACTAAATATCAATATCATCGGCATATGCCAGAAGTTACATTCTTTCTTTCTTTTTCTTTTTCTTTTCTTCATTTGCAGAGGAAGTTATTAAAAACGAAGTTACTTATCCGAGGCTGTTGTTTACTTTTCATTAGTAGAGTTTTTTAGGTGGGGGTCCCAAGCCCAGCGCACAACCCTGTAGAGGGTATGTTTCGGCTTCTCACTTTAGCTCGCCTTCAAACGGATGTTTTTCTGGATAATAAAAAAAGAATAATTTCTGAACACTTCCTCATTGCGTGAATTTCTACGCATAGCTCAGTCCTTGAATATAATATTTATACCCTTTGTTTAATTCATTACCCACTTTCCTACTTAGCACTTTCAGATAATTCCAATAGACCGTTTGGTTTAATTTTCTAACAACATCTTTTCCGTTAAAATGTTTTTAATTATTTGTTTAGACTGAAAAACCGACATGCGGATTGAACGCCTAATCGTCGAAACCGACTAAAGACAACGACCCCTTTTGTTAATGTTGATGAGTGGAGGTTTATGTTTATCCTGTGAGCTGTCACTATAACAGTTGTGTTGAAAACTTCAACAAATTGCGATGCATTATGACATAAATTAGCCACAAGCATTAGGTGATATTGTACATCTTATGAACAACTTGACCAATTTCAATAAAATTCGGTGTTTACTTTAGCATTCTTATGACACACTGAACAATCAATATGAATGAAGTTATCAGAATAAAACTTTGCATAAGTAATAATCCCAATTAGCACTTTATATCACGCCAAAAACTTTTCGTAGTGCGACTATAAGCTTTCACGGACCAATGTGCTAAATATGTGGCCAGTGTATATGGGGGCTTTTTTTTTTGAAATTCGGAGAAAATATTTTATGGTATGCCGTTATTCTCTTGAGACAGATATGTGTAATGTCATTTCGTAGTCCCAATATCCCCAATATAAATATTTTCGAACTTCCGGTTGCCTTTATATCGCTTCTATCGGTCAACATGTAAGAAATCAATGAATTTCAGTAATAGCTTTTAGTACTATACTTAAGACATGGATTTTTAAACATCCACTTGAATTTATTTCTTAATATCGGAGGTTTCAGAGAGCCTCTATTTCAAGTAAGAATATATGACGTCATAGCAAAACTCAAAAAAAAATTGCGACAGACTATTTCTTAACCCTCATATACCTTACAGAAGATAATTATACAAGAAAATGTATGAGAATTGTAAATAATTTCAAACTTCTGGTTCTCTTTTATCTTAGCAAATTTTAGGGAAAGTATACAAGTAGATATTGATTCGCAACATGTTTTATACCCTGAACCATGTATATTAAGTTTCCACAAAATTTCTAACACTGTGATCAGCATGATGAGCTAAGTTGATTTGATCATCTCCGTTTGTCTGTACGAAATCCATTTCCATTTTTTACCAAAAACTTTTTTTTTGTCCGAACCGTCGTTATCGGATACCATACTTGTACATGTAGCTGCCATACTAACTAAACGATTAAAATCAAGTGCTTGCATGGAAGCCGTTTTTTTGCGCAATGTCTTCACGAAGTTAACGTTTCATTCATTATTGTCAATAAAAAGTTTTGCCAACAACTGAGGTTATTTTCCCAGCTTTGATCTATGTGGGAGTATGAATTGTTCGGTTGCACCCGAACTTACTTGTTTTGCTATGTTTATGATTTTATGCCTTCTCGTGACCAAATATTTACCAGGTTGTTCAATAAGTTTTGTCGTTCGATAATACTAGCCCAACATTTTTTTGTTTCGTAAGAACACTCTTCATATGAACATATCTGTCAACTCATTCCTTGTTTACAAGCCATTTAGTGTGGCTGTGTCACAGTATTTTTTTACAATGTAAAAAATTGAATTCGTGCAGAGATAAAATTCTTATTTTTGAAAGGTGTAGCTTCAAACGAAATTCATGAACGAATGTTTAAAGGTGTATAATGATTGTTCACTTAGAATTAGAACAGTAGAAAGATGGGTTGCTGAATTTAAACGTGGTCGTACAAGCCTTGAGGACTATCCACGTAAAGGAAGTCCAAAATTCGCATAAACACCAGAAATCATAGCCAAAATACAGCATATGGTTTTGGAAGATCATCGATTTGCTGAGGAAGATTTGGTAGAGGGTATATATAATACAGCTCATTAGGCAGTGTGAGCCATATTTGAAGTGGAATTTTGGTTGCCGCATTCGCCAACAATAGAACACATTTGGAGCGTGCTTAAAATGATAAAGTAGATTTTGTGCATTGATCCGTCACTATGGATGAGACTTTGGTCTATCACCATGATCCTGAATCAAAACAAGAGGTTAAAATATGGTGTGAACCTGGTAGATCGACTTCAAAACAAGTTCGTGTTCGGAAATCATCTAAGAAGAAGGAAACTGATGCCATACAGTTTTTTGGGCATTATCTGAAAATAAAACAGTCATTTTGCGACTGAACAGCTTTTAACAATTTATTGGTAAGTGTGCTAAAGAGTGTTTAGAATCAAAAGGTACTTCCAACCTCGACTGGCCGCATCAGATCTGAATGCAGTAGATGACCTTTGATAAATGTCAGTTTATAGATGTAAAGGAATTCAGCAGATGAATGAAATGAATGAAAAAATTCACCAGCTATACGTATATTCATGCCATGACGTCTAGAAGAAGTTATATAGAGTACTGGCACATCTTTTTAAAACAACAGAAAATCATTTAAGATAAAACTGTCTTTATATTTATTTCGAACTAACTTAAAATTTTTAACAAACGATTGTATATTTCAATTTCAAAAGGACGAAAATATTTTAATTTTACATAGTACTTACTTATATTGTGTAAATAAAAATAGGACGTATCAGAAATTTAATTGACATATTTTTTTATATTTAAAAATATCGCAGTTGTTTTAGTTCGCTAGGTGTCAGAATATAAACTTAAATTAGATTTTTTAAGACGCTCATTAGAAAATTATGATATCTGATATGATTGAACTGTTACCTTTTATTTTCTTGTTTTTATTAAAATGAATAGTGCTAAGTTGGGTGCAACCGCACATTTTATACTTCTGCAACTTGCAGGAATCATAGACATGAAATAAATTAAGATGTAAAATGTCAACCAGGGGATCGCAATCGAAGTAATTTTACATACATATACATATAATATATTTATATAACTCATACACTGACCAACATATCCGGTGGTGACCATTATTTGTGGTATAAGGGAGATGGTGTAGTATCTACCAAATATTATCTATTGACTATTATCATACCACATACCAAAAAATGTTTCCTGGATTCACATGGAGTAAAGTTGTTAAAGATGTTCGAAAATCCTGATATTATTTATATGGACGGTTGATCAAGCTGTCACCCAATTTGATATAGTTTTTGCACAAAGATACACTGTTGTGAGAAAACTCCTCTGAAATTTTCATTGAGTTAACTAAATGCCGATAAAGGCATCCGAAAGTTCGAAAATCTTTTTTATTCGGTAAATGGGGGCTCAGGGAAGTATTAACCCAGTTTTAATAAACATTTTTAATACACAGAGGTACTAAAGCATTCTCTTTGAATTTCAATTGTGTATCCCGTACATTGTCCGATGGTTTTGGTCAAAACTCAAGAACAGATAAAGGAGTCTACATTTCAGGTATTTGGGGACTTGAATAGTTTTGGTTGCATTTGGGATATTTTTGGTAAAAAATTGGTATTCTTTAAAAAATATTATTAGCGCAATTTTTTATCTCGTTATATTAATAACTACTTGATTTGAACACTGGAGAATGAAAAAAACAAATGGAATTTAAAATTATGTTATGTGGGAAGTATTTTTTTTTTAGCAAGGAACCCACTCAAGTTCCAGCTTTTAATTATATATATATAGACATATATATATCGCTTAGTTTTAAGTGATACGTACAACCGTTAAGTGAATGAATTTATTATACTCGGTAGTAAATGAGTGTAAAAATAATAAATACATAAGCACAATAAAGATATTTAATTAAATTGTTAAAATGTCTAAAATTTTACTGATCAATGATATTAAACTGGAAACAGTATCATAGTTTTGAAAGCCAGCCGAAAGTTCACTTAAATAGTATTTAGTATATATCTATACCTATATTATAAAGAGGAAAGTTTTGTACCTATTTTTGAATGTTTGTATGTTTGTTTATGAATAGGCTCAAAAAGTACTGGGCCGATTTAAAAAATGCTTTCACCAATAGAATGCTACATTCTTCCAATTTGACATAGGCTACATTTCATTTTGAAAAAAATTAGGGATCCTTGGTAAAATTTGAACAATGTAACCGAAGGAGTAGAAAAATGAGTCTTAAAATGTCTTTCGTCGAATGCGCTGCCGAAACTATTAGCGATAGAACAAAATAATGTACAACAATATTGAAGAACATCATAATGTCTACAAAAAATCCGCGGTAGCATATGTCCAACTATTGTAGTTATATCACTACAACAACTTTTTTTCATTTTAAACATTAATGAAAATGCCAACCAAATTCAAACCATGCTGTTTTTGTGTTTATATTAATCCTTATCCAAATAAATTATTTTATGGTCAAAACCATTTAACTTCCTATTAAATAGTTTTTAAATTGGACTTTCCATTCAAAAGATATTACGAATTAAAAAATTCAAAAAGTAAACAAAACCGCCATAGCGCCGAGGCCTTTGTTTGCGATGCATGTATAGAGAAGATGCAAATTGAATTCTGTATGATGTTCAATTTGGTGGCTAACAGAGCCGATAGAATCAAAATAAGGAATTCGACGTTGTCGCTGCTATTTAGCAGAATTGAGCACGTGCATTTGATTATTTTTTGATTATTATTATTTTTATTTTTTAATTTTTCAAAAGTGCCCGCCACTTACACCATCAAAGAAATTGAACATAAATATAAATAGACTTACATGCAAATAAAATTGTGGAATTTTCTTTAATACAAATAAAAATATTTGTGAAAAAAAGTATTTTATATCCAAATTTCCAAAAATAAATAATTGTCTACCCCGTGCGACGCCGGGACGGGCTGCTAGTATATATGTATATGGGAAATCTATATTGGCAACAAACTGCCCCTGTAAGCATCAGTGATGATATAACCAAAGAAATATCTATTTCACGAGGTGTAAGACAAGAATACATTCTGTCACCCTTGTTATTTAACATATATTCGGAAGCAATATTTCAAGAATCGGTATTGATAAAGGTGTGAAAGTGAATGGTATTTTCATCAATAATATACGCTATGCGAATGATAAGAACTCGTAAACCGAGTTAATTTACGTAGTTACGAGTATGGCCTACGCATTAACATAAAAAAGACGAAGCACATGATTGTTAGTAGGAAAAACATATTCAATGACACAACCTCATGATTAGCAATATGCCCATCGAAAGAGTTAAAAATTTCAAGTACCTTGATAGTCTGATAAATGGAAATTGGGATTGTTCTAAAGAAATAAAATATCAAAACGAATTTGCGCGAACAACTCAAATACAAAAACATATTATGTAGCCATGACCTCAAAATAACAACCAAAATACGTTTTTTAAAATGCCATGTTTGGTCAGTACTTCTCTACGCCATGGACTCAAAAAATTAACAACAACAAAAAAATTAAATCAACAACCTAGTCCTTCGAGCTATGGCTTATAACAAGCCATGTCCCTTGGACAGATTGAGTTACATACAGTGAAGCTTTGAGAAGATTGAACCGTAATAGAGAGTCGTTAAAGACTATAAAACAAAGAAAAGCAGCATACCTAGAACATGAGACACTCCTTCAATTAATTATCTAGGATTGAAGGAAAACGGGCCGCAAGCAACTTTCGTGGCTTCGAAACATTCGACAATGGATAGGAATCCAGTACGTTGGCAACCTTATAGATGTCGCGAGAGATAGAGAGAAATATGCTGCGATAAGTAAAAACCTGTGACTTTTTAATATACAATAGATATATTTAACATATAAACATTACATTATTATATTATTGTTAATCTTACTAGTATTGTATATATTATACAATGATATATGATCACCAATATTCGAATACGAATTGGCAAATAAAGAAGAAGAAGATATACTATATATGGGTGTTAAATGATAGAGGGAAATTTGTCCGCAAAGTTTGGTTGCTATAGCTATAGTAGTTTGTTACATAAATATGTACATTAAACCTATTAAAAGATAGGCTTTTAGAATATTTTAAACCGCATAAACTTCTCGAACTCGAAATAAATACGAAAACGTGGACGTAGAATTTTTTTTATAGCAATGAGATATCTTTGCAAATTCTTTCCATCCGACTGAGCATTGTTCCTTGTAGAACTCTCTCTTCCGCCGACGAATGATACCGGAGTCGCATTTTCGATGAATGAAGTGTGGACTGAAACAAAGGAATCCATTTGCATTCCTGCACCGATTGTTAAACCAAGCCACAACTAGAGGTATTGAAATAGTCATAGACCATTTATCGAATTTCCCTAATTAAGCTTATGAGGCATACGGTGATCATGATCTATTAGAAACTACATGCAAGATATGTTTCGACGGTGATCCCCTGTGCCAAATATGAGTTTTAAATTGTGCCAGTCGTCCAATTACGCCAATCTACGAGATCGAACTTTTTTTCTACTGAGAAACCTGCATAGTTTCATCAAGATATCTAAATAGTTACAGCTTGCACTTGAGAAATGAAAAACATGGAAGACCACCAAAAATTTTTGAATACGCCAAACTGCAAGCAATATTGGATAAAGCTGACACTTTGAGTCATGAGTTTGTTGCAGAACAAACAATTCCAGACCGTTTGAAAGCTATAGGAAAGATTCAAAAGCGTGAAAAATGGATTGAACAGAAGACTAACGGAAAACCAAAAAACATTTGAATAAAAGACACGAAAGAAAATCAGTTTTGTATCGAATTGTAACTAGCGATGAAAAATTGATTTATTTTAAGAATACTACCATCAACATCGATTGCAAAAACAGATCCATTTTGGAAGGAGGCACTACTCTCGTTGATAAGAAAGGTATGGTATATCATGAGCTTCTAAAACCTGAAGAAACTGTTAATACCAATCTCCACGGAAAACAAATGATCAATTTGAACCATGCATTGCACCTGTACAAAAAATCGGTACATGATGCAATCGAAGTAATATACTTGGCTGGGAGATGCTACCCCATTACCTTCCGATTACCACTGGTTTGCATGGATGGGATACGCATTGGCTGAGAAACACTTCGATTCCTACGCAGAAGTCGAAAATTGGGTGTCTGATTTATTTGGTTTAACAGGCGAACATTTCTTTTGGCACGGTATCACAAGGCTTCAAATTTTAGCTCTTAATTTTTTTTAATTGTAACGGCTTGGTCCTCCGACTAACGGTTTTATATTTTATTTTTATTAATTGATAGAAAAATTTAAATCTCATTCTTTATGCTCTTCAAAAGGATCACTTTTAAAAGATAATAATTTTTTCTTCGGATTTCGTCAATTTTCACAATATAGGTACAATGAACAAAACTATAAGCAACTGGTTGCAAGAGTATAAATAGAACACATTGCATCCATTATTTAAAATAGTAATACAGGCAAGAAGGTTTTTGTCCGATAAATTTTTTGTTTTAAGGTTAAAGTTTTTGGTTTAAGATTAAAAACTTTTAGGACATTATTTGTGCAAAGTTTTACACTAATTACTTCAACGATGTTTGGTTTGTGTACTGCTAAGTGAAGGAATGGAATTTAAAGCCAATTCCGCCTATTTTAATAATGTGCCATAGTAATAATAAGATAATTTCACTCACCAAATTTACCATCAATTTGTTAAACAGTTTCTGAGATATAGGATTTCACTCAGTACACTCACTATTAGTTATATATGTACATATGTATAACTTCGCGTCTAAATCGATTAGTTTTAGGAGCATTTCGCGACGGTACAAATATTAACTATCCTTTTTTAAGTAACTACAGAAATTACCAGAAATTCATGTATCTTTATTAGAATACCGCCCTTAATGTGTAAAAAAAAACTTAACCCTTCCTTTCTTCTTTTTTAAGTTTCAACCAAATTATTCAAAATTAATCTTCTCCCTTCACTATTTTGTGTATAACATTTTTAGTATGAGGTAGTAATTAAAACTCTCGACGAACAAAAGCCAAACTCTATGATGGAGCGATGTGCTGTACGAGACATACGACGACATTGACATAGTTCAGAGAATTAAAAGACAGCGGCTACGCTGGCTAGGCCATGTTGTCCACATGGACGAAAACACTCCAGTATTCGACGCAGTACCTGCTGGGAAAAGCAGAGGAAGACCTCCACTCCATTGCGAATACTATGTTATGAAAATGATATTTCTCATATACCCCACGCAATGAATTTTAGCTAATCGGTAAACTTTTATACCGAGTGTACAGGCGATTATGTGCAAATGGAATAATTTTTACATTTTGGTCTTGATAATGATTAACCTTCTGCTACCATCTTGTATTATTTATAATCACCTCCTACTTCTGGTTAAGGGAAGAAGGTGTACCAAAATATGCTATCTATAAACTATTAGTGCGTCAACTTCTGTATTATAGATTAATATACACTGTTATTACACTGATATCTTTAAAAAAACCTTTCGTAAAATTTGGTCGAATAAACGCATTGTGAAGAATTTTTGTTTCAACTGTTTCCGTTATTTAACCCTGTCACATTTCTCAAACCTTTCTCACGGTTCGAAGTTGTCGGTGATGATCATGTGAACCACGAGAAGAACGAGAATGCATTTTAATTGGAATGAAAAAATTACACGAAGGTATTTTTACGATAGCGATAAAGAATTTAAGCAGATACCCATTTTGTTAACAGCTTCATAAGCCAGCTTTTCAGTAGGAAATCTCTGCACATCGCACAAATGTCTGTTGAACTGATAAAAGACATTGTGTTGCAATAAAAGTGTCTCGGCATTCGTTTAACTCTTTGCAACCAATTCAGCAATCGTACAAAAAACGCACTACTAAAATCACTGCACAGTGTGCTATTCAAACAAAAACGTAGGAGTATAAGAAACTATATAAAATAAACCATATACATAAACTTCACCATGCACAAATACGGTTATTATAAAATGCAGAAAATAGCATCAAATGCCCTAATATACACTTTGCGTCATCAGGTTAGCACATCTTCATCAGCCGAATATGATTGCTTCTGTTTTTGTTGTTGTTAACTAACTGCTACTTTATTGTTTTCTATTTCTTTCATCTGTGTATGCACTATCACTGGCAAAGAGAACATGCGAGAATAATGTCCCGTTATTTGATTTTTGTTATTTTCTTCTATTTTTAATCGGAAAATGACGCAATTTTTGCATCATCAGGTTAGCACATGCAATTTGTCTTTCATTTATCTTCGGAAGTTGAATACTTATTGACACCAAATTTTTTGTACTGTTCACGTGATCTATTTTTATTAATATGGGTAAAGGAAAAGCGTTATCGGTTGAAGAGAAAGCAAAAATCGAAGCCTTTGAAGAGTTAAAGCTTTCAATAACTGAAATATTGAAAAAACCCGGCAGGAGTCGAAAAGTTATATACAATTTCTTACGTAATAAGTCGGGATATGGTCGAAATAATAAAGGCGGTAATAATAAAGCGCTTTCCGATATTGATAAGAGAGCGATTTTGAGAGAAGCATCCAACTCTCACGAGTCGACCGCAAAGATCAGGACAAATGTTGGCGCAAAAGCAAGTTTATCTACTATTCAAAGAGTTATAAGGAATGCTTCACACTTGAAGAGACTGAAACTACAGATAAAACCACCACTTAACGATGCACGAAAGGAATTACGACTAAATTTCTCACGAGAACACATGACCTGGAAGTCTGATTGGCACTATGTTGTCTTTTCAGATGAAAAGAAATTTAATTTAGAAGGACCCGATGGATACAAATATTACTTCCATGATCTTCGGAAGGAGGAACATCATTTGGATCGTCTTCATAGTCGTGTGGGCGGAGTAATGGTGTGGGGAGCCATCTCCTACTATGGTACGTGCGACCTGCAATTTGTAAACACGAATATGAATGCAAATAAATATAAAAACGTACTCGAAACGGCTTTTCCCCATTTTAAAAGTTTGTTTGGAAATGTACCATGGCGCTTCCAACACGACAATGCTCCGATCCACACTGCCCGGATGATTAAGTCTTGGATTGAAGCACAAAATGTCGATTTATTACAGTGGCCGCCTTACTCACCGGACATAAATATAATCGAAAACGTGTGGGGGTGGCTGGCTCGCAAAGTTTACGAGTCCGGTAGACAATATTCCACCAAAGAGGAATTAATTGAAGGCATTAAAAGTGCATGGTCAGCTATTTCTTTAAACTATATTGGGAAGTTATACGAATCGCTTCCAAACCGCATCTTTGAAATCATTCTCAACAAGGGAGGATCGACTCATTACTAAAACTATTAAAAAATATGTAAATTATTTAATATATAAGTTTAGAAATAAGTTCTCATCTGAAAAGGGTAAAAAAAATAAAAAAAGTGATGTGTGCTAACCTGATGACCTAAATGAAATTTTTCATTTTTTGGTTGATTTGAAAAATAAATTAAAAAAAAAAAATGATAAATAGAGAATCATTAATTTTTGTTTTATTTAGTAGAAAATTTATTTGTTTATAACCACTAAAAGAATTAGAGCTTTAGCTTCTTTAGTTTTAAATTAAATTAGCCAAAACTAGTAAAACCAACGGTGTGCTAACCTGATAACGCGCAGTGTATATGTATTATATAAACATATAAAACTGTATGAATATGTATAAAAGCTAGGTATAATAACAATATGCTTATAACAGCTTAATCTTTTTCCAAAACGATCTCTACCACATGTGTACATACATATATAATTTGTATATGTGTACACTGGCTACTGCTTGCAGCATGCTCTGTTCACTTTCAGATTACCAATGCGATTTTGATAGCGGCTGTCGTTCTAACTCTCTGAGTCATCGTTGGTAATGATTGTGTATATCTTTTGAGAGTTTTTATTTTTTTATATCTATGTTTGTATATACAAGTGTGAATACTTATATACATAACCGAACACATGCATATCCAGCTAAAACTTGACATTTTAAAATCCAATTATGTCAAAGAGCTAATAACTGATTACATATAAATTAACCGATAGCGTTTTGCAATGCTTCATAAATACCGATAGGTTATCAATATCAACTGTGTATGTATGTTAGATAAGCTTGGCCGCTTTACGACCAATCGAAGGTGTAGCATGGCGACGAAGGTGAACGTGGAGCCTTTCACTGGCAACTTCAACCGCATTAGCACAAGATTTTTTGGGAAATATTCAGTTATCGTTAATTATATTCAACCCGTATATGTATGCCGGGTTATAACAGAGTTATTTAAAAAGGCACTTATGTACATCTCCCTTTAATTTTACATTAAACGTTTTGAAAGATATCTTTCAAAGATGCTTTCTAAGATAACTGAAAACAGCACCATCCAAAGATTGGTTAAAATATTTAACTAAATATTAAACAAATTTGGAAATTTTTCTTGACGTCCTGCAACTGTGCCTTTTATACTCTTACATTATATTGCTAATATAATAAAATTAGTTTTGTTCACCCAACGGGTTGTTTGTATCACCAAAAATTAATCGAGACAGATCAAGACGAGAAGAAATCAAAATAATGAGACGAATTCAAATCCGCATGTCTGTGCACGCTGTAACTTGTGTAAAAATGATATTTTAATAAAACTTGGTACAGGTGTTCTTTGGCTCATGTGGCTAATAGGGCTTTATAGGAGTCAGTGTCAATATTGGACGATGAACGCGGCACCGCCCACATTTAGGCGAAATCACGTATCTCTGGATCTGCACTACCGATTTCAACCAAATTCAGTATGTAACAAACCCTTTCACCCTCTGGTGAGAAGCATCTTAAATTATATTTTACTACGGAAATGACACGAAAAGGTTTCATACGAACTGATGTCGAAATCAGACAATGGGCGTGGCAGCACCCACTTTTAGGTAAAATCACATATTCCAGGCGGAATCAGACTGCAACCACGCCTCCCTTCTATACAACACTATTTAAGTTTTCATTCAAGAAGAATTATATTAATATAACGAGATAAAACCTTACACGAAAAATTTTTTTAGAGTATTCCACCTTATGGTCAAAAATTGTCCAAATTGAACAAAAACTGTTGAAACCCCTATGTTCCGAATATTTGGATAAGCCTAATATAAAGATTTTCGTACTTCCGGGTGAATTAAGAACGTATATATCGGCCATTATGTAAGTTATATTAAAAAAATACATATAGTGTGTGTTTTCTTATAACGGCGCATATTTGTGCTTAGAATGAATAAAATCGGGTGAAAACTCGATCTAACTCGCCTTATTACCCGGCTTTTATCCTTGCAAGTTGCTAGAGTATGAAATGTTCGGTTATATCTAAACTTAGCTCTTCCTAACATGTTTTTGTTTTAAAGCCTTACTACCGTCTGAAGTAATTTCCGGGGCCTAACCCTGCCTTACTTGCTTAGTACTATAAGGTTTTGCTATTACCTGAAGGAATTTCCCAGGTTATGATTGTTGTAATTTGCAAGAGTATAAAATGTTTTGTTACACCCACATTTAGCTGTTCCCTATCTGTTTATAGGCTTATAGATACATATATTAAATGACAATGAAAATTAAAAAAAAAAAACAGTGCCGTACTTCTCCTAGCCCATTACTAAATGAGTGGTTTAAACATCCGACCCAATGTAATTTTTTAAAACTCAGTGATTTATTAATTATTTTATCAAGTTAGGAATTATTATATAAACCATTTTTTCTAAGAGGTGGGCAAGGAAGTATATTGTTTTAATTATCGCTGTGGAAAATTACAGAAACTTAGCATGGAAAGAATGATAATTTCTTAGCTAACCAATATAAAGCAAGATTTCAGACTGTAGTAGCTAAAATATGTATAAATGGATAACGGAAACTATAGTGGGCAGCTGAAGGAGATTCCACCAGGATAAAAAAATGATGATAGATCAGGGTTGAAGGGAACGTCACATCTTAAAAAGGGGTTGCAAACAAGAAGATTATAAAAGAAGTATTCTTAAATGCAGTTGTTTTCGAAAAATTCTTCTCTCTTTACTTTAATGCTTTATAATGTATAATGGAAATTAAAAATTCAACCTAATTTTGACACACCGGCATACTACTATTAGAAAATAACTCTCTCCGAATTGCAATAATATACGTACATATATGTATCTCACAAGACTGACCGATACTTTCGGTAAAATGCGGTATATATGTAAGTACTTGTAGGTTGACTTGAACAGTTTGTTCCGTTTTAACCATTTTTAGAATTAGAATAGCACTACACAAGGGCACTATTTACGCGAAGTTTTTATTTAATTTTTTGCTGTGCTTGATTTGTATACTGAGAAATATAAAAAGCTTATGGAATTTAAAAGTGTACTTACTAAATAATGGGCGTAGTTGTGGTTCAATTTCGCCCATTTTCGCACTGCGAAATAGAAATATCATAGTAATGTTACGTACCGACTTGGAGTAAAATCGCTTAAGTAAATCCCGAGATATGAGGTTTCAGGTAAATGTGGGCGGTGCCAAGCACATAGTTCAAATTCAACATCAACCCCTATAAAATTCTTTTGTATCATACCGGGTGTAAAATTTTATTTCTCTAATGCATTAATTTGTATATTTATCGCATTTTTAATATTTTTAACAAAACCGTTATATTGGGAGTGAACGGGGTTGTCATCCGATTTCGTATATATTGACACTGTTTGTAGGGGTTCTTATAAGATCTGAGATCCTGAGTGAATTCGGTTATTCCAGCTATAATGGTTTAGGAGATAAGTACATTAGACCTATTAGAGGACGATTCCACTGTCACGTTTTTATTCTTGCAACATGTTGCAGTGTATAATAATTTTGCCAACCTAAAGGTTGTACATATCACCTTAAACTAATCAAGACCACATATCTGGGTTATATATTATATACATATAAATGATCAGGATGACGGGACGAGTTGAAATCTGGGTCACTATTTGGCAAAGTAAATGTCATGCCCACAAAACGCCATTAACCAACATCTATAAAGTGCCATAAGTAAGCACTAAATTTAGATAGAAAAGTGTAATCTGACATACAGGGGATCGAAGTGGTAAAAGGCACAAAAATGTAAAGAGTATTGGAATGCAATTTTTTTGACCAAAATTGCCGAAATCCAAACAACTATTCAAGTCCCTAGGCACCGAATATGTGGAACCCAGTATCCATATTTGACTTTTGACCGAAAATATCGGTCAATGTATGGGATATGCCCACAATTGAAATTCAGAGAGAATTCTTTCTCGACAATAGAAACTCTGGGTATCACGGTTGAATACTTTCCAGAGCACCCTAATATAAAAATGTTCGAACTTCTGGCTGACATTATACTGTATATATAGGCCAATATTTGAGTTATCTCAATGGAAATTACAGAGCGTGTTTTATTATTAACAATATATCTTTGTGCCTAAAACAGTTAAAATTGGGCGAAAAAATTCGGCTGACTTTACTTCACATGAATGGTGATTGTATGTGAGGCATCTTAATGAAACCCAGAGAACATGTTTTTATTATGTGGCATAATAATAGTTACTAGATTAAATCGGTTCAATACTACTCCAACTTATGTACTACATATAACGGTTTTCGTTTGCTAACAAACTTTAACTCCAATCGTTTCCCTTGCTCCTCCTTGCAACTTGAAGCAATTCAAATTTAGTGCAACCCAATTCTTGTTTGGTATTACGAACTACAACAACTTTCAGTCGAAGTTTCGTTACTATTTCCTATCTAAAAATTAGGATGAAAAAAATGTTGGGGCCAAAACTGATGTACTGCGCATAAGAAAAATACTTTGTGATCAGTCAAACTTATTTGCACACTATGTCATATCAAGTAAGCCAAGGTTTTACTGACAATTGTCTGCCTTTAAGTAAATTTTGTTGAAGTTTCATAAGTAATTTTTGTTTAAAAAAAAGAAGCATTTAACTTTGGCTGGCGCATACTACGATGTCTTATTAAGAATGTTTTCATTATATTATTATTTTTTTTGTAGTGGATAAAACACAGATGACTGACGATTAATAAAAAGTATATTCCTAAAATTTGTAGTTTGTACCGACACTTCATGCTCGAAACACTTCCCACAGTTTCTTGATGCTATATTTGCTGCTTCCAAAGTGTAGCCTCGGGATTTTTCTACACAGGCTTAACAAATTGTTCACCCATCTATGCATGCATTTGTACAAAATAACTGATTTAAATATTATTCTTATACGAATGCAGTTATTTCAGTTATTTTCAATTACAGCTGCATGGTAGTAGTTGCTCTGCTCTTGCTACGGACACAGAAAGTGTTACCAACAACCGTGGTACTAAAAATAAATTCAGAACGATATCTATTAATTCATTTGAACAATATTTAAAAAAGACCAGTAGTGTTGCTTTATGAGCATTTTTTCTGTAATAGCTTGAATTCCGTTGCATAAATTTGTTGCATGTATATCCGTCAATCCACCGTGAGTTAATGACATTCCTAATTGTTTAAAATATTCAAAAATGGCTGAGTACGTAAAAATTTGCTGCTAATCCATATTAAAAAAAAAAATTCAATTGACCTGATCTTATTTTTCATTAATTGAAGATATTGCAGTATCAATAATGGCGAAATGGAAATTAATTTCATAATTTTGGTTAGCATCGTGAGTTGGTTCATCTTCCTTCTCTTATTGAACGATCTTTTCCATTCTACCAAAATGTCTCCCTAGGAAGTTACCTAATTTGCCAATATCGGCCGACCCTGCGAATGTTTTTATTTCCGTAAAAGTAAGTACATATATTGAGAACAAGTTTTCAAATAATGCATTAAAACAATAATTGCATTCACATTTAAACTAAATTTTTTGCTTTTTGTAATCGCGAATACGGGATTGAAAAATATAAAAAATACTATAATCTAAAATTCGTTTTATTATAGCTTTATTAGTTAAGGAAATATGTACATTTCTTAAAAGTTTTTTCAATCATAAGTAAACGTCCATACTTAATGCAACTCTTACCTAAATAACATTATTGTGCAACTAAGCTATGACACGTTATTGGTTTTAAATTAATGGCGTTTTTTTGATCGTGGCAATTCACACTGGTCGATTTCATAGGCCAAAAATAAAAAAAATAAAAGTTTGAAATTTACCACTGTTGTTTGTCAAAGCTATTTCTGAAAACTAACGGTAAATACATTTTTGCTCAATACCATTCATAGGGGCTACGAAAAGCGAGAGAAGTGAGACAATAGAAACACGCGGACTGTGCAGTGAAAAAAGTTAAAAAATTATCTCTTATAATAAATTAAATTGCAATATAAAATCGTGTTTAATCCCCATAAATCGAAATGAGTCTTGATATTAAAGGTATATGTTATATAACAAAGTTATTTTTATGTAATAATATGTTGTCTTATTTTATTTTAAAACAATTTTTTTGTAAGTGCTCTTTTGAGTGGTATGTTTTTCTTTATACATCGATTTAAGGTATACAAAAAGTTGTGATCCCTGTCTCGCCCTCAAATGAATCAAGTTTGTTGCAACTTTTTGCAACTTTCTTTGTTATTCATTTTATTCTACCAGGGATGCGATTTTTTGAAGTGCTTCGAAGATTAGAAAAACCGTTGGCACAAGTGTATAATATCTCATGGGGATTACTTTGAAGGGGACAAAATGGATATTCATGAATAAAAAAATAATTTTTGAATAAACACAAAATTCGCGATACTTTTTGAACACACCTCGTATGTATATTCGTAAATGTTTTATTGTTTTTTATGTTTTTTTTTGTGTCATACATATGTATGTATCAAGAAGATAGTCGCACACATATTTGACCTTTGGTTTTCATTTTATTATTTTCTCACTTTTATCAAATGTTTGTTTTATAGTACTTTTTTTTTTAGGCTCATCATATCGGAGTAAACTTTCACGCCTATATACTATAATATTATATTTTTGGAATTTTGGTGTTTAGAAAATGTGTAAATGTAATAAAGCTTCCATATAGACTTGTTAGAAGCTTCGTTAACAAACAACTTGATATTAACTTTTTACCCTGCTATGATAACATTTTAAAGTAAAAACAGTTATCCTGAGCAAATAAAGGTCTCAGAATCTGATGTTGAAGTTGAGATAAAAGAATTATTGGACCACATTGCGTCACTAATGTAATTAATGAACGGAATAAGTCGCTGCTTCCAATTTCATGATCTCAAGCTGGCTCCTATCAGAGTCATTACATTGCTAGCAAGCGCCTTCTAGCGAAGGCTGACGTATTTTCCCAATCACCCCCTTATGTTGGACTATTTTAAATACATCCTCAGAAATAGGTAAATGGATAATACAACGGCCAATATTAATGAGATACCTAGACCTCCTGGTAGAGACCACCGAATAAAAATCTCAACATGGAGGACAATAAAAGAACGAAGCGGACTGGGACATTGCGTCACAAATGTAATTATTGCACGAAATCAGTCCTATAATTACCTATTTGCATTAATAATATATGGCTTTCATAGCAGTTCTGGTCAGAGGAATATAATCAGAAATTTGAAAATAATAATTTAGAAGACAATAATTTATTTGTCACGACATAAGTATGTCCCTGTATAACTGATAATAAATTCGCAAAATGATGAAGAGCATAAACAAATTTGGAAAAACTGCAGATCTTCGTCCACCCGCCATTGCCGTTCTGTTCGAATTCAATTTCAAAAGGAATCAGTTTAATAAACCCTAAATAGACTAGATTTGCGCTAGATCCTGCAAAGGAATTATCTTCAAATTATTCCTGGTATTATTTCTTTCGTCAGTCATAACATCGCTCCCGATGTTATTCAATATGCACCAGTTTCAATTGGAGAGCTCTCATAAGAATCTGCTGAGTCAAGCAATAAAGGCGTTAAGATGTATCGAATCCATCATACACGAACGAACTAACGAATCGCTACAAATCAGGACTTGCTAAACCGATTGTTTTTGAGCTTAGATCCTTTCATCACCAGTCAAAGAAACTATCATGCAAAAGTAAATCAATTTTATTAAAATCAGTTTTTGATTCAGTTGAATAGTGTTCAAAAAATTCCTTTTTTCGTCTTCTGAGCCAAAATAAATACTTTCAAATAAATTTTAGAACGGTTGCTTGGCTAGATCATGTTCACCACAAACTTCCAAAAAAAAATACGTTCACTATTTTCTAAAGTTTTCTTCATATTGAAACAATGCAGAATAATTCCCCAAAACAATTTTTTAGCCACAGAATTGAAACTAATCAAAAAGAGCAGTAGATGTCATGAATTTAGATATTATTGGTTTGATATTCGAAACAGAATTTGTATCGGTTTTGGTTGTCACGGAAACCAATTTTATCGGTTTTGCTGTCAGAAACAAATCAAGAAGATTGTCAGTCGCACACAGATTTCAAATGTAAGTTAAGAAATCAAGTTATTTTATTGTTACGAATTAATTTATCTTTATTTCTATAGGAGAAAACATAAGAATAAAACACGAAATGTCTTAATTATTGAGTTTTTGAAAAAAAAAAATGCGAATTTTTAAGAGGGAAGCCTTTTTTAGAAGCTTAAAAAATCGGTTCTTTTGAGGTTTTTTTTGGGAAGGAAGGAAATAATTGATTGAATCGAAATTTCTAGGATTTATATTTATATACATATTTCAACATCATCCGCAAATTTTTTGATACGAAATCTTTTACATTTGCCTTTGAAGAGCAATTGCCAGATGCTTATCGCATGTGCATATGCCAGACGGCGGGCAGGATGCAGGTTGCGATTTCTATCGGAAACAAAAAACTCAAAGAGATTCATATTTTTTAATAACTTATGTTTAAGTTAAACTCTAAAAATATCAAAAAGAAATAGTAAAATCCTAAAATTTTTTAAAATTTGAAAGAGTAGTTTTATGTTACTGTAAACATATGTTCAAATTTAACTTTTCTTTGTATATTTCAGTTTAAATAGAAGATAATTAAAAGCCAAAGATAATAAACTTTGCCCCAATTCCATACGCCGTTTAGTTTTTTTTTATCCTGTACGCCAATTAAGAAAAATCGTAAAATTGAAAAACCGAGAAATCGCGTGTCAAAGTTTTCGCTTTCTGCCCAAGCGCTCATATATGTATGTATCTACTAGACGCTCGGTCACTATTTCACTTCTAGTTTCGACAATATTTCGAATTCCCATCTATAACTTTGGGGAAATATTCTTAGATAATTTTTAAAAAGATTTAAGCAAAGAAGAATTAAATTTTTTAAAGCTTTTAAAGCAGGCTCCCCCCTAAAGAAGATTTACAAAACGTAATAAACGTAATTTAACAAATGCGTCCAAATGCGTCTTTATTCATTCGATAAATGTTATCTCTTAAAATCTTCCTTTCATTCGGAACTTAATAAAAACTTGAATATAATAGGATTGCTTTCAAATGTATTCATTTGAAAGTTTTGTTGCATTAGTAAACAGCTGGTTCGAATATTGGTTTTGCGTGTGTTCGAACAGGCGAAAATCCAATCAGATTCTGTGACACCATTTAAGATCAGAATTGGTTTGCAATTCTGACAGCTAAGCAGTTCTGTCTTGGATTCCACAACACCCCTGATTATTGTTGTTGTATACGCTTCAAAAGAATACCATGTACTGAAGGAAAATTATGCATTAGGACAGTAGCTTTCAATGTCTGTGCGGAATTTTGGGACAATGGCATGATAATCTATGTACGTAATTTTTTAATAACCACACGAATATAGTTATAGATTCAATACAAATTTTCATTCCTAAAAAATTGCAAAATTTATAAATAATAAAATATAAGTTACTAGTGGAATAGCTGTTCTTTGTGATACGTTCGATACAAGTTAGAAAATTCATATTTTTGGCAGACGAAATATGAAAATATAGGTATTATTACTTACCATTCAGTTCGACAAGATAACATTAGAAGTATAATGAATTGCAATCCAAAGTGACAAAACGAATTCCGCGAGCATATGGTTAGTTTTACAAATGCGAAACGGCTCCTCGATTTATCATATCTTGAGATGATATTTGTTTTGAGTTTTTTAGTGGAGGATTGCGGAAGCAAAGAGTTTTGATGTAATCGCTCTTTCTGGTATTCCGAATGTCGAAAAGACAAGTGTTCATAATGTTTACTTTGGTTAAAGCACAACCAAAACATTGCACAATAAATGACTATGTATACTGTGGATCTCTAATTTAAATATTTCCTCTTTATTGGTGCAAAAGGCCAAGACTGCTATAGATTGTAATAGCCAGCTCATTGTTTGTTGTGTCCTGAAGAAATTGAAAGTATCAAACATATTTGTACTATTATGGACAGTTGATGCGATCACTTTCGTGATTGGGCATTATATTTCTTTTTAATCACAAATATATCCAAAGCAATTCATAATACATCTTTAAAGTATTAAAATTCATATATTTACATATATTACGTTTTTCATCTTCAACGTTGTAAAATAAAACTGCCATGATATTAGTTATTAAAATGGTCTAAGAAAATTCTAAAACAAAGTCCATCACCTTATTTCTTTATATTACTTATATAATAATATTCTTTAATTTCACATTTCAAGTTTTACCAAAAACTATTAACTAATAATTCATTAATGCCACACAACAATATGATAGTTACAATCGTAATAAATATGTAATTTTTACTAATATTTTTTTTAGTTATCCAGTTTTTTATTTCAATCAAAAACATTTATTTTACTAATTCCTTTTTTCTTTACTTAATTTTTTTTATAATATTTTGCCAACACTTACACCCTTTCGTGCAGCGTTCTCACAAGTATTTGAAACGACATGATAGAAAGTTTGTTAAAACACCGCAGATTTGATTTCTGTAAGGGCGAAATGGTTGGCATGATTGCTGGCTTGCCGCCTGCTGTTCTGCGCGTGCCATACACATTGTGTTAGATAACAGCGTACTTGCGGAGAATCAATGTTATTTAACAGAAATAAGAAGCATCTGCGTATATTTGTTTATATTACGGTCGTCTTACAATTGTGCGTATCCACGTAAGTATGTATATGATATATATGTATATGCATATCAATGGAAATTATTAGCCTTGTTTCATTTGATAACCTGTTTTCTTACCAATTTACGCATAATACTTATATAAAAGTTGCATTCAATAGTCTACTTTTTGTCTTTTGACTTTAAATTATTGTTATAATTTATCTACGATAATTTTATAATTGAATTAAGATAATTTTATAACTGAGTTTGTATTATTTTTTTTCAAAGCCCCGAAGTAAATGATCTTTTTATTGTGCATGATGTACAAAATAATGCATTTTAAATTGCAGTTTCCGTTGCGGGAAGCAACATTTGAAGCAGCATTTGAAGCTTGATCTCTCTCTCTGAGCCCTCGCTTTGAGCTCGCAAGCGAAGCTACCTTATCTGCTTCCAAATGAGCATAACAAATCGTTCCGCTGTCGTTGACTACACTATATACATACGCCACTGATTACATATGAACACCAATCACAAAGCAATAGACATACCGACGTAAAGATAATTTTTTGATCTTCGTTGAAATGAAAATTCAAAGAATTACATTAATTACATAACTGTCAAGCGAATTATATTTGTATTCTATTGCTAGTTGAACACACATATGTATACATACATATGTATAGGTAACTAACTCTTCTCAGTACAGTTAATATAGAATACAACACAGGTAGGATATTGTTTCAGTGATATTTGTGGAAAATTTCTGAACTTAGTATAGAAAAGCTGAAAGGTGGACTTAAAATACGGGGATTCATGAAAGATAAAGATAAAGAAAGAAAGACTCTTCTGGAAATTGTTGCAAAAGTTTAGGATTGATAGTCGAATTTTTATACTTATCTTTAAAGCCTCAAATTATGAAGAAATTCTCCCAAATATGCTGTCAAACTTTAAGATTTTAATAGCAACTATGAGTATCAATTTAGATTATTGGTGGTAACTATGGTGAGAAACAGAGAGCTGTTCCAATAGAAGAACGTATCAAGTTTGATTGGATCGTTCTATTATGGCAGATTACTTCTGATCCTTAAATAGATATTGTTAACAAGAAAATTATAAAGAAAGAACTCATAAAAGATAAGTAATAAAGACATGACATATGTTCATACGTTCGTTGTCTCTCTGTTTACTTCTGTGATTTTAAAACTAAATTTCAATTATAAATATATATGTTATTTTGTTTCATATTTGCTGATTTCTATAATGTAAGTAAAATGAGACAGATTAAAAAAGAAACGAGAAAAATTTTTATTAAATTTTTAATAGTATTATGAATTTTAAGCACAAATGTATCCATAACTGTCTAGAGCAACAAAATCACCGGACACCTGTATACTTTTTGAAAACAAAAAAATCATAATAGGATGAAACCAATCGGAAACGAGAGATAAAATAACGAAGATTCAGGAAAAAATAATTATATGGCGATCGGGAAAAGGAAGTTGGGGCAGGAAAAATAAGGGTAAGCTACGAGTCTTATGGAAAAAAGTTATTTGACAATGTTGTAGCTAATAGGAAGATAATATAAGGTAATATACAGACTTTTTTCAGAAAACCTACGTATTTGAATTTTTTAGTTTGTCTTGTACAAAACTTTTTTTCTTTCTCAAAATTTGGTGTTAACTGATCTTCCTTTGTCTTAAATGCATTGCGCTTTTTTAATTTAAAATATTTATTACTTCTTTTGATATTGAGCTAATATCGGATAAACCCTAATTTTCAAACAAAAATACTCAATATATTTCAGTTTTTTTTAATGCCTAATGATTGCTATAATCTTTTCTTATGGTGGTTTTAAAAATACATGCATTCCTACTAAATAGTTGACAAACGATTCAAAGCTGTCTTTTTTTTTTAATTTTTCCGCAGCTGAAAAAATGTAAATTTAACTCTTTTAATGGAGTTTTATTTTTGAATTTTTAGTTAACAGTAATTTTTAACAAGCGGTGCAATGTCTTATTTTTGCTGCTTTTATACCTTAAAATAAGAATGTAAATACATAAGTTTTTCATTTGATTTTATGTATAAAAATAAAAAAATCGAACTCACTAAAAATACATAAACATTTTACATATACATATACTGCATAATGTCTTGGTAACATCTTTTAAATTTTATTATAACTCGATGGAACTGTTCATCTTGTTCTACCAGTGTAGCTCCAATGTAATCTTTAACTTTGCTTAAATGAAAATGTAACATGTGCATTTTTAAAGTCATTCTACCTCCGATGATGTAGAAATTCGTAATCATGTTATTTATCAGCTCGTCATACTTGTCAGACCTTTCGTTTTGAGGATAACCATGCTCTACTGTCTTAAACCTGTTCAAGGCTTTTTCTCTTGATTACTAAGTAACTTCGGAAAAATAAGACAACTAACATTATTTTTGAGAAAAAGTTCCTGTTTTCACTTTCGCCTCTGAAAGTTTTGAAAAAAATTTCTTCAAATATTTAAAAAATTATCACGTCGTTGCCTCCGAATGCTCGGCACTGCGCAATTGCTCTGTTTTCACCTCGTTACCAGCCTTCACATAAACGTTTCATTAATACTAATGTTATCAAAAAAGTTATTAATTATCATAAAAAGGAGGATATAAAGTCATCATCCAGAATATATCTCCAAGAGTTACAGGACACATGTGGAGCCCATTTCTACTCCGTGTGTTTAACAGGTAGTTTGAATAAACTAATAGACTTCCCAAATTTTTAAATATTTACACAAAACATTATTTTACTCGAAGTCATTTTGTTCTAAAATTATTCCTCTGCAATGTTCAAACCAAGGGTAATGGGGTGCTCAACTTATTCCAGTGTGAGAGCGCCTCAAAATAAGCGTTTTTTATAACATTTTCCATTGTGGCCAGATCGAACAAAATACGATTTTTTGGGCATTTAAATTAAAACGCCCAACATTTATTACGATTGCAAATTATTATATATTGGACTTTTATTAAATGGCGAAATTATTAAATTTTTTTTATAACTTTGCAGTATATTAAAACAACTGACTTTTAATGTTTCAGTACTTAATAAGGTGAATTAAGCCTGTTAGTTCTCAATTATTAAATGTTTTTAATCATTGGTAACCGAAAATTAATGCTACTATGCATAAAATTGCGAAACGTTTTAAATTTCGCATTTTCTGTGATTTTCATTGTATTACATTTTTATTAGTGATCTTCAACGGTGGCAACACACTCCTCCATTCACACAAATTTTGGTATAATTTCAATCTGGCCGTTCCAGTCATTTCAATTGTAAAACGTCAAAACCTACCCAATCCAGTCAACTGTCAAAGTTCGGTAAGTGAGCGGCTCTCACATTTCAAGTGACAGGAGAATTGGGGATACGTACGTTTATAACTTCTTAAAGTCATTTTATTTTGGTATTTACAAGAAACATAATTATAAAACAGGTTTTTCCTCTGCACTACCTCCAAAGATCGTTTGACGACAACAACCCGCGAAAGCCGACATTATTGTTCAAATTACTAAAATTTTTCTTTTCTTTTAAGTCGTTCGTGAGTTATAGCGTCGCAAACATGGAGCAAAATAAAAAGAAAATACGGCATATTTTACAGTACTACTACGATAAAGGCAAAAATGCATCTCAAGCCGCCAATAAAATTTGTGCAGTTTATGGACCCAATACAGTTTCCATTTCCACTGCACAACGATGGTTTCAACGTTTTCGTTCTGGTGTAGAGGTTGTCGAAGATGCCCCACGCTCCAGAAGGCCTATCGTCGAAAATTGCGATAAAATCGCAATCACTAAGAAGTTCGATGTACTCGTATGAATGCCACACGAATTGATTCAATAAAAATACCGCAAGACTTTTTTGACAACCTATTAGTTTTGTTCACTTAATGGTTGTACTGTGCCCAAAAAACAAGGTTATATTTGAATTTAAACTGCGCGCGTCGAAGGATTTGGAGAATTTTTTTTTTTTGGTTGGTAGTACCGTCAGTCACATTTATGTCAAATTTCATGTCAAAATATTCATTAGTGTTTGAGATACGTGTCGTTTTGTGAGCTGCAAAAAGTGAGTTTTTCGTTTTTTGTGATGTCGAAATTTGTTGAGCAAAGAATTTTCATTAAATTTTGTTTACGGAATCAATTTTCTGCTGAGGCTACCTTGAGGATGGTGTAGAAAGCCTTTGGTGATGAGGCTATGTTTAAAAAAATGTTTACAAGTGGTATAGTGAGTTCCAAGCCGGCCGTGAACATGTCGAAGACGAAGAGCGTCCAGGGCGACCATCAACCTCAACCGACGAAGCTCACATTCAACAAATCATAGTATTGAAAAACCGTCGATTAACAATTAAAGACCTTTCTGATGAAGTTGGCATATCGAAAGGCTCAGCCAATACCATTTTGAAGGATGTTTTGGGCCTCAAGCGCGTCAAATCTCGACTGGTACCGAAAACATTGAATTTTTTGGAAAAAATGCGTCGCGTTGAAGTGTGTGAAACGATGCTTTCCGACTACCAGGGTGTGATGAAACGCATTACAACTGGCGATGAGACTTGGATCTATGCTTACGACCCCGAAACAACGGATCAATCGAGCGAATATCGTACCAAAAGAGAGCCGAGACCAAAAAAATCGCACAAAGTCGCTCAAAAATTAAGGTCGTGTTGACTGTTTTCTTCGATTATCGTGGTGTTGTGCATTATGAAATCCTTCCAACCGGTCAAAGAGTCGACAAGGAATATTATTGGAACGTTATGCGTCGTTTGCGTGTCGCAATTCTTGGTTTTCAAACCACGATAATGCACCATCCCACACTGCCCTCGTAATTCGTGATCATTTCGCCAAAACCACAACCCATATCGTTCCGCAACCACCGTATTCACCTGATCTGGCGCCGTGCGACTTCTGGCTGTTCACCAAGCTCAAAAGACCGCTCCGGGGACACCGTTTTTATACGATAGAGGAGATTCAAGCAGCAGCGAAGACGGAACTGAAGGCCACCCGGAAAGTGACTACAACCAGTGTTTCGAAGATTGGAAAATCGGTTGGCATAAGTGCATTGCATCGGGAGGGGATGACTTTGAAGGGGATGAAATTGATTTGGAAGAATAAATAAAGAATTTTCAAATTAAAAACAATGTCACCTTTTTTGGGCACAGAGTATATATGTATATAAATGATCAGGGTGACGAGAAAAGTTGAAATCCGGTTGACTGTCTGACCGTCCGTGCAAGCTGCAACATGAGTAAAAATTGAGATATCTTGATGGAACTTGGTATGCAGGTTTCTTTGTACAAAAAAAATCATGTTCGTAGATGGGCGTAATCGAACCACTGCCGCGCCCACAAAACGCCATTAACCGAAAACATAAAAATTACTGTAACTAGGCACCAAATTGACATACAGTTACTCACAAAAATTAGTATACATAGAGGTTCGTAAAATAAATACACAAGATATGGAAAATTTAGTGGATATATTTGAATTTTTTTGATGCACATTTTAAGTTTGAACTCTTATCGACTATATTTGAACATAAATTAATTCATTTATTTAACATTAAAAAAAAAATTAACCAAAAAACTATAATTATTGACAAATTCAGGTCACAAAATTGAGTATACACTCCATTAAAAATATCAATTTTACCCAACTAACTTTTGTTTGTCTTTAATTTAATAGGCTGTGGGTCCACCTACTGCATCTATTACAGCTTGCATCCGTCTAGGCATAGATTCTACCAGTTTTTTTTGTAAAATTAGGTGATTTATCGCCCCATATCCTGATAATCTCCTTTTTTAGTTCTTCTTTTGTACGGGGACTGGATTTTTTCAGCTCAGATTTCAGTTCTCCCCATAAGTGCTCTATGGGGTTCATATCAGGTGATTGTGGGAGAGTTTTAAGCTGTTTTGGAACATTATAAAACAACCATTCTTTCACTATCATCGCTGTGTGTTTTAGATCGTTGTTTTTCTGGAACCAAAACTCTGACGAAAGCTTTATTTTCTCCATGCTTGGACGTAAATTTGACTTCAGTATATTCAAATAAATCTCCTTGGTCATGTTGCATTCAATAAATTGAATGGTGCCCACTCCATTAGCTCCCATAGACCCTTACAGCATAACTGAACCACCGCCATGTTTCACTGTCCCAACTAAATTTTTACTTTTTAGCTCCGTGTTTGGCTTTCTCCACACAATTTGTCGTCCATCAGATCCCCAAATGTTAATCTTTGTTTCGTCAGTGAACATTACACTTTCCCAGAAACTTAAAGGCTTATCAACGTGAGCTTTCACGAATTCAAGCCGTTTTTTCTTATTTACACTCGAGATAAATGGCTTTTTACGTGCTATCCGACCATGCAAATTATTTTTGCGAAGAACACGATGAACTGTTTCAGTTGATATTTGTTTGTTTATTGTTTTTGACACTTCAACCGTTAGTTTAGCAACACTTATCTTTGAGTTTAATTCCACTTTACGTACAATATTACGCTCATCAACCTCGGTCAAAATTTTTTTTCTGCCTCTCCCACCGGAATTTCGCAGTGTTCCTTCATATCTCCATTTATTTATAATTTTTTGGACTGTTCAATGAGGTCTACCAATAATTTCACCAATTTGTCTGTACGATTTACCTTGACAGCACAATTTTGTCACTAATTCCCTTATTTCCATAGTTGTCTCCTTTCTAGTACCAGCCATGGCGAAAATAATGCAAAAAATACAATAAATTGCGTATCTAACGATAATACACGACAAAAACTTTAAAACTTATTTAAATGTCAGCATGATCACATAACTGTAAAAAGATATCCAGAGATGCCACATATAAAATGCAAATGTATACTCAATTTTGTGACCCAATTTTATCAATGCACTTAGTTTTTTGTTTAAGAATTTGGTTAATGTAAAAGAAAAAAGTTATTTTATGTAGAATTATAGTTATTAAGATTTAAATCTACAAATGTGCATCAAAAAAATTCAATTCCATCCACTAAATTTTTCACAGTTTGTGTATTTCTTTTACGAACTCCTATTTATACTCACTTTTGTGAATAACATAAAACAATAAATAAACAAAAAATAGCTAAAAAAAAGCAATTTTTTAGCAAAAAATAGCACAATTCATAACTTTTTTGAAGTTGGAGAAAAAATTTTGAAAAAATTCTCAAAAATGTTTTTCCAAGGGTAGAAAAGGATGGATAAGTTTCAGCAAAATCTAGAGGGGTCGGGTTCAAAAGTGGTCAATTTGGTATGGAATACCCTTACATACTATATATCTCATAAGCCACTTAAGCTAGAACAACCAAACTCAGCAGGAATATTATAAGAATTCATACCAATATTGTGAAAGTGGAGGAAATTGGATGAAAAGCCCATTCACTCCCCATATACTCCTCAAAAGCGCGATAAATTAATAACTAAATACGCCAAAAATATAAATTTTACCACCGAGATGGTAGAAATGAAAATGGACGATGGACGTGGCTCCGCCCACTTTTTGGTGAAATCCCATATCTCGAGACCCGGCTGACCGATTTCGACAAAATTTAATTGTTGTATTTTTTTCATATTTTCTTGTCACCTTGTGGAAATGAGCGAAATCGGTTATTGTCCGCCGACTTCTCATATAAGACAACTTTAAATTCCACTCCATTTGTTCAGTTTCCAGTAGACGAATCAAGAAGAAATTAGTATAATGGGATAAAACTTTGCACGAATAATGTCTTTAGTGTATGCCATCTTATGAGCAAAAATTGTTTAAATTCAATAAAAACTGTCCCCTAGGTACCTAGGCCCCTAGGTAATGAATATTTAGACCCCGGTACCTATAGTTGATTTTTAAACGAAAATGTCGGTTAATGTCTAACTTTTATTTTTTCTGATAAAGTTACAAATATCAAGAGCAATTTTATTACCCATATCGAATACTCCATTCAGAAAATCAATTTGGAATATTGGCTTTATTTGAAACATATTGTAAAATTGTTGAATTTATTTAAACAAGTAAAGAAGGGTTAAGTTCGGCTGCAAACGAACATTTTATGCCTGTAAAACTTGCAAGAATCAAAGTCAGCGAAATGCTTTAAGGTACAGAACATCAACCATAGAATCGGAATCCAAGCAATTATAAATAGATATATACATACATATATTTAAAAGTATATATTATGTAACTCATACACCGACCGACTTATTCGACAAAAGGTTAGTTAGAAAAACCAAAATCAATATAATGTCTGTCAAAAAAGGCTTGCGGTATTTTTATTGAATGATTTATTGAATTTATTGAAATGGTTTATAACAGCTTGATGACTCATGCCCAGCTCTTGACCGATGCTACGGCTGCTACTATGCCGGTCTCTTTCTACCAATTCAGCGCATATCGCAATTTTCGATGACAGGCCTTCCGGAGCGTGGTGCATCTTCGACCACCTCTACACCAGAACGAAAACGTTGAAACCATCGTTGTGCAGTGGAAATGGAAACTGTATTTTGTCCATAAACTGCACAAATTTTATTGGCGGCTTGAGATGCATTTTTGCCTTTATCGTAGTAGTGCTGTAAAATATGCCGTATTTTCTCTTTATTTTGCTCCATGTTTGCGACGCTTTAACTCACGAACGACTTAAAAGAAACGACAATCAATCAAACACGTGTTAGCGCGTGAAATGGGCTTTCCCAAAAGGTACAGCATAAAACTAGAACTACGCGCTTTCAGCGCCAACTAGCGAAAATACCGCAAGACTTTTTTGACAACCTAATATTTAGTACATGGGATTTGGGGTAGTATCGACCCGATTTTAACAATTAACTATAATCATGCAACACATTAAAAAAGTTTTCATTTAGGTACCTCACATACAATCACCAATCCAGATATTAATTTTATTAGGTTAAATTTTCGCTCCAATTTATCTATTTTTGGCACAAAAATACACTGTTATGAGTAAAACACTCTCGTTTTCGTTGGAATAATTCAACTGGAAGTTTGCAAATCATTGTATTAGTTATATGGAAGCTAAGGTAAGTATTGATACACAGACATGCCATTGTCAGGAAAAGATGATCCCTGAATTTAAATTATTTGTTCACATATTGACCAATATTTGTGGTAAAATGTCGGCTATGGATACTGTGGTCCAAATATTCGATATCAAGCGGCTTGAACAACCATTTTTTGGATTTGGACACTTTTGGTCATAAGATAAGTGATTATACCTAAAAGTGAGCGGTGCTCGTCTACCGTCCAAGTTTTGCACCGCTCTCTTATATAATATTATCTCAGGCGTAAATTTTGGTAACTCTAGTACTTTGGCGGAGTTATCATCCGATTTCATTCATTTTCACACTGTTGGTAGTAGTTCTTATAAGAACTGTCTTACAAGAATTTGCTTATTGTAACTTTTGTGGTCTAGGAGATATGTACATTTAACCTATTAGATTGCGAGGCCATGCCCACTTTTTCAAAATTTTCAGCTCACTTGTGCCCCTTGCTACTGCTATCCTTTTTACCCAATTACAGTTCTATTTCTTTTTTATTGCTTAGTATAGGCTTTCCTTTTAATATTTTAATTCTTATTCAAGTTACAGCTTGCGCGGACGGATTGACAGATAGACAGTAAACTCATCTTGTCATCCTAGACATTTATTTTTATGTGTACATATGTATATTTGTATATATAACACAGTTCCTCCAAATGGATAAAAATCATTTTTCATTTTTAATACCTAACAACATTACGTCTAAAATAACATATTTTCTTATTTTCCGTAAC
Organism: Bactrocera zonata; assembly: GCA_037783105.1. Taxonomy (NCBI): domain Eukaryota; kingdom Metazoa; phylum Arthropoda; class Insecta; order Diptera; family Tephritidae; genus Bactrocera; species Bactrocera zonata. The sequence continues at coordinate 135,170 of JBAWJQ010001181.1, read as the reverse complement.
TGATTTGATATATGTATATCATAAGGAGAATCCCAGAAGCGGAAATTGTTTTCTGAAGTATTATTAAAATTATGACCATATTGCATTAGTTGTTCCGAAGTGAAAGGCTTAAGTAAGTGTTGGCGGCGCATCCCAAATGGAAACACACTTTCCTAATAATAGGGACTCCTCATAATTCAAATAATATAGAGACGGATAATTTAACTCTCGATTTTACGCCCAACTGTTTATTTTTGGAGAGTGTAAGGATACCCTCACCAACACCACGCTGTGTTAAGGTGTCGGAGTGCCGTACTGATGGCCGGTATGCTGGTGGTAATTGAGTATCTGATCGCGAATGGTCCCCTCCGATGGCCGGGCGAGGTCGGAGATAACAAATACCTTCTCTCCGCATACCCCTCTTTATTTTTAACAGCAACAACAACAAATGACACGTTGACGATTACCACAACGACCAAAAGAATAAGAGCAAACATTAACCACAACTCATATAATTCAGTCAGGAGACGATTAAGAGAACTACGAGGCATACCAGCCAAAGTACACAAGTAGGGGCAGCAACAAAAACAGAAGATACTAACCCCTCAACTGAGAACCGTCAACTTCCAAGGCAGACAAGAATAACAATCAAAATACACTGGCAGCCAGAGCAGATGTACAGCGAAAGAGGAGAAAGAAATCTCACAATCATCTGAGGTGGATTGCGGTTTGAAAACTGCCTAAACAAAAACACAGACAATAAATCGATTCCACAACGAAGCGTTGGGAACTTTGCCCAAAAGAGAAGCAAGGGGAAGAGAAGCAAGTTGCACAACAACAGTTAGACATTTTTCCTGTGGTAAGGGACTGCATGCAAGTGTTACACCCGCATTTGGTTACCCGACCCAGAGGAGCCAGTCGAAAAACCAGTTATATACCACAAGAAGCTTGTGAAAGGAGAGAAACCTAATAAGGCAAACAGACCTATACTAGTAGAAATTCACCAGAAATGCGCTGAGGTTCTATCGAAAGCTGACAACAAGATCAGATTCGGTATGCGAATCAACAAAGCAGCTAATGATAACGACACGGAAAAGGTTACCGAGTACAGCGAGTTGCTGAAAGATGTTCTCATGTAAGAAGGCAATACGTGCAGATAAATCTTCAGCTCTCAAAAAAAGCTACAGGCAATCTGACAAACCCTTTTAAATGAGAGGGCCATTGCAATTATCTTAGCCAGAATCACTCAAGTAACCAATAGTTGACAACAAAGGTGAAAACATACTAATAAGACGAATAGCCTTGTCGTAGATGAATGAAGGGTATTCGAGGAACCATTTATGTCGGATACTCCTGGATACTTCTCAGCATTCGCGACAAATCCAGTGCTTTTTTCAAACATCGAAACCCTACAAAGAACACCATGAGATTTTACTGTAATAGCTAGAATTAGATAGAAGAAGTTCGAAAAAATTTAAACTGACTCTTCCAATCAATGTACACCTTTAGCTGTTCTGAGGAAAAGGAAATAACTTCCTTGGTGGAACATGGATATAGCTATGTAAGAAGAAGAACTTTGCAAGGAGGTGTAATTTTCTACCGCTTCTATGGCGGCGGCACTGAACAAACTACTAATCCAACTCAACGGAGGGGGATTTAGAGCAGTAGCAGTCGATAAGGTGTTAACGGTATTTGGTCTGTTTCCATCCACAATCAGTAAGATAGTGGAAAAAGCCTTATGTAGGCTAAAAGTAATACGGAACTGATGATTTTTACTGGTAAACAATTTATCTAACCCTCACTGCAAAATATTAAGGTAGATATTGATACTAAACTAACCTGGAAAATTAAAATAGAGAAACGTACTAGAAAAGCTTACAAGGCCTATATCATGTGCTAGAAAAGGTCTAAAAGCGAATATATTCATGTGCATGTATACGGCTAACATTTGACCAATTTTTATTTATGAGTGGTCTGGTGACTAGCATTATCGAGGAAACATAATATCAGAAAATTAAATGGAATACAGAGGGCAACCTGCGCAGGGGTTACCGGGGCCAATAAGCCATATCCGACAGATGCGCTTAATATGCTCCTGTATTAACTGTCAATAGATGTTTTCATCAATTGTTTTCATGTTAAAATAATCAAGAGTAAAGAAAGCTGGACCATGTGATGGATACAACGATATCTTTAACCAGCTCAAAATAAGTCTAAGTAGATCAGATTATGGGAGGATCCAAGGTGGGACTTCAATAGTGACTTGTAGGTAAGAATACCCTCTAGGCATGAGAGGAAAATAGGTTTAGTAAGGTAGAAGAATACTACCTCAGAATGCAGTAGAGCTGTCAGGTGTATTACAATCCTGATGTAGAACTCAACAAGTACCAAACCCAAATTTTCTATTTATAAAAAGCTTAGCGGAGATATGTAGGTAGTTTTATTGGGGGCTCCAAATGGTTTGACCACAATAATGAAGCGAGATAGCAATATCTTAAAGTAGAGTGACGAGCTGTGCCGATTTACACAGGGACACGTGTGGTTTGAAATATTTAAAAAGTTCGCATGTCCCTTGTTCTAACACATCTAATGTCTAAATCTCTTTCACACTATATGTTATATTTCTTTCACAAAAAATATGTAAAATCGGATGATAACCTCGCCTACTCCCAGTGCCGGATTAGCCACGTAGCAAGAGTAGCAAATGCTACGGGCCCCGCACTCTAATTGACTGTAATTAAAAAAATATCAATTCAGATGGAGCGTAAAATATCCTTGCATGCTTTAAACGCGAAGCACTTATTCTATGCTTTACTTCCATTTTCCACCTGAAAATCTAAAACTCGATTTCGTCACGTTAAATCGTAAAACTAAGTATGCATTTTACGAACTTCTTAACTTTAATTTTCTAATGTTTAATTATAAATTTTATAATCGATATATTTAGACTAGTATCTAAACTAGGTACATTTCTACCCTTCAAGTGTCCAGATTTTTATTTGTTTATTAATATCCATTAATTTTTATATCAAAATAAAGTTAAATTTCTGCCGAATACCGCTATTGTGAATTTTAATTAATTAAATAAATAGTTTCATAAAATAAAATGGAAAGAAAATCATCATCGAGTATCTCTAGATTTTGTATGCTTCATGGCCGTCAAAAGAAAATAAGTATAATTACACTGTGCAACAAATGAAGACTGAAGTGGGTCAAAGTTTTAATTTTTTGGTCGAAGGGAGCATTATACTATATGAAAAAAATGTTGTAAGTTAATGTCTGAGAGAATTCTTATGGTCAGAGTTGTATTGTGGAATTGTATGAGGATTATTTTTGTGGAAGATCTTAACCCTCTAACTGGTTTCTTTATGGGTCAATTTGACCCTTTTTTCGAGAAAATCAAAAAATATCCTTTAAAAAAGGACATCTAAGGATTAAAATAATCTACGAAAATGTTTGGCGGAAAATTTCAGTGGGGGTCACCAAAGACACCATTGTTGTAAATAAAGCTCTTTACGAATGATAAAAAAAATTACACGCCAACATATACAAAGTAGGTGAAAACGTCGTCAAGTTCGGCCGGGCCAAACACTGAGTTCTCGGTCTAGTCAGCTGTGACTTACAAATCGGGTGTGATAAAATTAAGCATAATTGACTTACTAAGCAGTATATATCGGGTGTGATTTTTACTAAAATTAATATAAAAAAGAACAATTAAAGCTTAAATAAGCATGGCGGATTCTGTTTGCAAATTAAGAGATTGGTTTTGTTTTATTTGTGGACATTCTACGCACCTTCAAAGCAGAAGAAAGATATTTTTATGTGAAGCTTGGATACCAAAAACTGTATGTACTACTTGCGAAAGTGGTCTTTTGACCTGGTACAAAGGCGGTACTAAGGCGCTGCCATTTTCTGCGCCTATTACATGGATTGAACCTGAAATTCACAAATCAGATACATGCTATTTCTGCGTAAATTACAAATTTGGTAGAAGCCAAAGGCACTACGCGATAATGACATACGAAGCAACAAATAATGTCATTTTACCAGAAGTGCGCTGTGAAGGTGTTCCGGTGCCTCAACCGCCTACACATACATTTTCGGCCAATATGACATACGCTAATACAGAAATAACAGCGGCGGTTGAAAACATATCAGATATAAGTTACTTGCCTCCTGGTGGTTTAAACATATGTCCTAATTTGATAGACCAAGCTTATTTTGAAGATCTTGTAAGAGATTTAGGACTAACAAAAGAGAAAGCTGAAATATTATGTTCCAGATTGAAAAACAGGAATTTGATAAAAGCCGATGTAAAAGTTACATCGCCAAGAAAAAACACGTCGATTTGGAAAGTTATTTTAAGAAATCAGAAGAACTTGTATACTGTTGCAGTATTGAAGAGGTTATAAAATATCTAAAGCTTCCACTGGACTCTTCCGCTTGGCGACTATTTATAGATAGTTCAAAACACAGCTTAAAAGCAGTTTTACTGCACAATGGAAATCAGCATCCATCAATACCGGTTGCGTATTCCACAAAAAAGGAGGAAACATACGCAAATATTTCAAATATCTTAAATAAAATTGAATACTATAAATATAAATGGGAAGTATGCGCAGACTTCAAAATGATTGCAATATTGACTGGAATGCAAACAGCATACACAAAATATATGTGCTTTCTTTGTAAATGGGATTCACGTGCTACCAGCAGCCATTATCATATTAAATATTTCGAAGAACGTAAAGAAAATATTATTGGTGACTTAAATGTAATCCATGAATCTCTTGTCCCAAAAGATAAGGTCATACTTCCACCGCTGCATATTAAGTTGGGCGTGGTGAAAAATTTTATTAAAAGCTTAAATACACAAGGATATGCTTTCAAACGCATTCAAACAATTTTCCCCAGATTATCTGCAGCAAAATTAAAAGAAGGTATAATACGGTTTTAAAAAATAATTTATTTCATTTAATGTAAACTACCTTTTCTAGGAATGCTCGTTGGACCCGATATAAGAAAATTATTACAAGATGAAGAATTTTATGGTCATCTGTCGGATATGCAAAAGACAGCATTTGACTTTATGCAGCTGGTTATATCAGAATTCCTTGGAAACTCAAAAGCACAAAACTATGCAAAAAATATTGAAAGCATGCTAATCGCTTTTAACAATATTGGCGTTAAGATGTAACTGAAGCTGCATTTTCTGCACTCTCATCTCAATTTTTTTAAAGAAAACCTTGGAGCGGTTTCAGATGAACGCGGTGAAAGGTTTCATCAGGATATCAAGGTATTGGAAGAAATATTCAAAGGGAAATCCCAAAGTGTAATGCTTGCTGAATACGTATGGGGCTTGTACAGAAACCTTGACACATCGGAACATTCACGTCAAGCTAAATACAGGAAAGCATATTAAGTTTAATCTTCAATCCATTGTCCTACTACTGCTGAAGCAAAAAAATAAATATGTACATACTATAATAAACCACTATTAAAACAAAATTATAATTTTTTTTATCAATCGTAAAGAGCTTTATTTACAACAATGGTGTCTTTGGTGACCCCCACTGAAATTTTCCGCCAAACATTTTCGTACAATATTTTAATCCTTAAATGTCCTTTTTTAAAAGATGTTTTTTGATTTTCTCGAAAAAAGGGTCAAATTGACCCATAAAGAAACCAGTTAGAGGGTTAAGATCTTCCACAAAAATAATCCTCATACAATTCCACAATACAACTCTGACCATAAGAATTCTCTCAGACATTAACTTACAACATTTTTTTCATATAGTATAATGCTCCCTTCGACCAAAAAATGAAAACTTTGACCCGCTGTAAAAAAAAACTCAGACGTGCTGGACCATAAGTTTGTTCTACAAAAATTATCTACTCAACATACCCTTTCAGAATTATAGGGTCGCTATTCTGTTCCAAAAATGCTGTTGGACAGTGCTATTACATTTTTACAATATTTTTATTGAAAATTATTGTTTAACGATATTCTTGTGACCTTCCATTTTATAAAAAAAACATTATTTTATATCAAGAATGATATAGAAAGATCTTACGCAATGCGCATGTTTCCTTTCACTTACTTTGCTTATTATTCGCCCGCGCTTTTGAAAGTGAATTCGAATTGTGTTTTCAAGTGTTGTATTAATTGTGAAATATTATATTTTTTAAAATGCGCTGCACCGTGTTCGGATGCAATAATAATAATGGTAAAAATTGAGCTACGAAATGGAGATTTTTCCATTTCCCTAAAGTGAGGGAACGCTTGCACGCCTACGGTTTGCTTGAACAAGCAAAATAATGTACTGGAAGCTGGTTTCATCAATGAGAGTCATTGGTAAAAATGGTTTGCTTCCATTCCAAAAAGGTAATACTCAAGCTATATATTTAGATAAGTTTATTATCTACAGTTTTTGATTTTACTTATGATTTACAGGTATCCTCCAAAGCAATAATGCTTTAAAATTGCTGCTGGATGACTTAGGAAAATTGGAAAATTTTTTTGGCGCAATCAGGTCAAAAGGGGGTCTTCACGATCACCCTGACAAGCAGGAGTCGAAATGTAGGCTGCGTTCCTATATACTTGGTCACAACGAAGGAGCGATTACAGATGAAGGAAATGTTGAAGTCGACAACACACCAGATTTGGAAGGGAATTACTTATCTCTAACCGGTAATTATCAAAATATCAAACGTACATAGTATTATAAACCTAAAACTACAGAAAACATTGTTATATAAAAATGTGTTGATGTTAACAAATGCAAATATGAACTTACATACAAACTAAGTTTCTGCATACTAACCACTGTTTCTTATCCTAATTATAATAATAATAATAACTAACAAATTATTCCATTTATTTATACCCATGTATGTATGTTTATTATATTTTTGCAAGGTAATATTTTTCAACGTGTGTCAGTTGATCTAAATTTCATTGACCCAATTGAAAAAAATAATGACTTGGAGATTCTCAACAACAACGGATTGAGAATTTGGCAAGGTACATCTGCTACAATCTCGGTAAAGACAACCCCGAAATTTATGCCAATTCAAAGAATTTTTCGTCTTATACTTGGGTGGATCACCTTTCTGAAGGAGGACTCTCAAAACCAACAGATATGTTGATGGAGCATATGAGAGCCTTGCAAGCAGTATTTGACGACGTAAATGGTACTGATTTGCATACATGTATGTATGTACACATTACGTTCAGAAGCACTTAGATTTAAGTAATTTTGTAAATTGTAGCTCGAAAGTAAAATAATGTTTTTCAGAGCTAGAGTGTATTTTAGGATTCGTTCCTCAAATAAAAACTTTATTGAACATATGCATGTATAGCAAAAAAAGAAAATTAAATAAGGCAATAAATTGATACTTGGTTACAAAATATTAAATCTTTTTATTTACATAAATGTATTATATACGGTTGAAACAAACACAGCAAAGAGACAAAATTAAATAATACAATGAAAATTCAATTAAATGAATGTGTAGGTAAATGTTCACTTTAAAATATTCTCTTATATTGATGTTAACTTTTGATGATATTCATGTTTTGTATGCCTGCAATACAAAATTGCTCCTTATTGCAAAGAAAAAAAAACAACTGAAAATCAGCTGATTGTACGTTGGTCAACCGTGACGTAGATGCACAGAACGAACAAAATTTTTACTCGTCATTGCGCAATCTTTGTTTCTATCATTCTTGATTTTATATCATAACGCTGACTTCTTAATAGGGGAAAATTTGTTGGTTCAGTCCAGCCTTAAGAGCAAGCTGTTTCAGAGTCTCAAGTCATGTTCTGCCATCTGGACCAGTGGAATATTTTGTTAAGTTCTTGGACATGGAAGGTCATACTGCTGAACAGCTCGCTCAAAGTTTCTTGAGTGAGATTGGCTTTAATATCAAAGATTGTCGTGCGCAAAGCTGTTATAATGCCAGCAACATGAGTGGAAAATATATCGGCTTATAAGCCCGAATTAAGAAAATAAATAAGTATCAGAATACATTCCCTGTCTTGCATGTTCATAAAATTTGGTTGCTAAGTGCGCTGCAGACTGCTGTACAGAAGCATTACTTTTCTTCGATTTCATTGTAAACTCTATAAATTTTATTCCGCTTCTACCTATCGATGGGGTCGTCTTACGAAAGATTCTACTTCAAAAATTCCGATTTTGGAACGGTTATCGGACACTAGGTGGTCAACCCGAGCTGATGTTACGAAGGCACTTTTATGTGGTTTTATCATTTTCAAGCAAGTATTGGAAGACATTTTCAATAACGTGAATCAAAAAGCGGAGTGCCGTTATAAAGCTTACAGATTACTCTCAACGATTAATAAGTTAGATACGGGAATAATGACAATTACGTGGGACGAAGTCCAAGAACGCTTGCAAGCGACTAGTGCTTCGCTGCAGTCGTCTGATCAAGACCTTAATAAAAGGAAACGCCCTTTATGAATCATTATATGGCTACGTCCAAGCAATGCGATCCATCTTTTCAGATATTGAGGCAAGAGTCAAAGATCTGACCTACTGTGAAGAATACCAACAACAGACGACGAATCAAGCGAAATACAAGGCAAGACCATTTCTGCGGCTCTACTACACTCGACGACTTTGTTGAAAATCAAACACCTGGACAATTTTTCGAATTTGAAGTGTTTATTGTCATTATTGATAACGTACTGTCTGCTTTAACCAAACATATGAAAGCATATCATTAAATTACTCGTGCTTTTGAAGTATTTCGACAGCTAAAAGTTCCAAGATAGACGAAATTATCTACAATTTCCAAGTTATGACTGTCAGCAGTGACGTGAGAGCCAAGACGCGAGTGCGTGTTTGATGAAAGGAGATATTTCGTCTTGTCCTCGTTCACTAACAGACCCATTTGCTTTGTTTCCTTTTCCAGCCTAGAGAAAGCAGATCTAACGGTGCGAGAGTTGAGGCCGATGATATCAATATCAGCCGTATTAGTTTTGCGGGGATACCAAACTCAGACATCGCGGCATAGAGGTAGCTCCTTTTCGTGCTGTCGAAAGCAGCTTTGAAGTGGACGAAGAGGAGGTGTGAGTCGATTCTCCTTTCACGGGTCTTTTCCAAGATCTGGCGCATGGTGAATATCTGGTCGGTTGTTGATTTTCCAGGTCTAAGGACACACTGATAAGGTCGCGATGTTGAGGAGGCCAATCCCACGGTAGTTGACGCAGATTGTGGGTTCTCCTTTCTTATGGATTGGGCATAGCACACTTAAATTCCAAATGTTGGGCATGCTCCTTATCAGTTCTTCGCCGCCGTGTTTGAATAGCTCGGCCGGCAATCCGTCCACTCCCGCCGGTTTGTTGTTCTTCAGGCGGGTAATGGAATGTTCGCCTTCTCTTGGTGTTGTGCGTTCACTGCCATTTAACAGGATGGAGAAGTGTTCCCTCCATAATTTAACCTTTGGGGGTTCTACAACAGTATGATCCGGTCTTGAAACCTTCTTTAACGCCGCATTTTTTCGTAGAATTTCCGAGCATTAACCCTGTCCGCCAGCTTATGAAGCTCTTCGTACACACGCATTTCGGCCTCTTTCTTTTTCTGTTTGCAAATGCGTCTCGCTTCTTTCTTCAACTCTCGGTATCTATCCCATCCCGCACGTGTTGTGGTCGATCGTAACGTTGCGAGGTAGGTAGTCTGTTTTCTCTCCGCTGCGACACGGCACTCCTCGTCGTACCAGCTGTATTTTGCACTTTCCGAAAACCAATGGTTTCGGTTGCAGCTGTACGTAAGGATTTTGAAATGCTGTCCCACAGTTCCCTTATACCGAGTTGTTGACGAGTGCTCTCAGACAGCAGGAGTGCAGCCGAGTAGACAATCGTTCGGCTGTCTGTTGTGATTGCAGTTTCTCGACGTCGAACCTTCTTTGTGTTTGTTGGCGTGCGTTTTTTGCTGCAACAAGATAATGGTCCGAGTTGATGTTAGGACCTCGGAGCGTACGCACGTCTAGAACACTGGAGATGTGTCTTCCGTCTATCACAACATGATCGATCTGGTTGGTAGTTTTTTCGATCCGGAGACAGCTAGTTAGCTTGATGAATCTTCTTATGCTGGAATCTAGTACTACAGGTAATCATATTTCGGCCCCCGGCAAAGCCGATCAGCCTCAACCCATTTGGGGATATTTCGTCGAGTATTCTGAATTTACCTACCGTAGTGCCAAAGATACCTTCTTTGCCCACCCTGGCATTAAAGTCGCCAAGCATGATTTTGACATCGTGGCGGGGGCAGCGCTCATAAGTGTGCTTCAAGCGCTCATAGTTGGCATCCTTGGTCACATCGTTCTTCTCTTCCGTCGGGGCGTGGGCGCAAATCAGCGATATGTTGAAGAACCTCGCTTTAATGCGGGTTGTGGCTAGACGTTCATTTACCGCAGTGGGTGATAGTACTCGGCGACGGAGTCTCTCTCCCACCACGAATCCCGCACCAAACTTACGCTCCTTTATATTGCCACTGTAGTAAATTCCACAAGGACCTACTCGTGTCTGTCCTTGTCCCATCTATCGCACTTCTTGAACGGCGGTGATGTCAGCCTTCACTCTAACGAGAACATCAACCAGCTGGGCAGCGGCACCTTCCCAATTAAGGGACCGGACATTCCAGGTGCATGCCCTCAATTCGTAATCCTTATTTCGTTTGCCATGGTCGTCATCAAAAGGAGGGTCTCTCATCCGAGGCTGTTGTTGCTTCTTCATTGTAGTGTTTTTTTAAGAGGCGGGTCCCAAACCCAGCGCACAACTCTATGAAGGGAGGGTGTTTCGCCTTCTCACTTTAGCTCGCCTTCAAACGGATATTCTTAGGCTACACAGAGGATGCTTGGTCAAAGACCAGAAGTCGTGAGCTGCGTGAGTCATATGTAAAAGAATCGTTTCTGGCCACTCCCAAGTGAATGGCGATCAGAGAACTCTCCTCACTTGCGTGAACTTCTACACATGACTCCATCCTTCTCAGTGCTTACGAAGATGATTTGGAGAACAGCCTAGGCGGCAAACTAGTGCAGCTCGCAGAGCTGCTGAAAACAGATGAGGCTACTGTTATTGACAACAAGAAACAGGAGCCTCTGAAACAGCAATATTATAAACTTTTATTAAACAATTCTTTAGAATCGTGCGTCCCAAAACGTAGAAATTGCTTTGCGAATTTACTTATCTCTCATAATCACTTACTGCAGTGCCGAACGTTCTTTCTCAACATTAAAACGTATTAGAAATGAATTAGGGGACACGATGGGCAAAGAACGTCTTAATAATCTCACTTTATTGAATATAGAGCATGACTTGCTCAAAGAAGTCGATATTGAAAGTATTATCTCTAAATTTGCCCATAACAAATCCGGAAAACTTTATTTGTAACAATGTTGTTTTACTTAATACCCTAAACTAGAGAACCTGTAGCAAACCAAGGGCCCCTTGACAGAATTTGCTACAGGCCCCGCGCTAGTTTAATCCTACACTGCCTACTCCCCATAAAACAGTATGTGCTAAAAACTACTATAAATCAATAGATAAATAGGGCAGAGTGTTAAATTTTACACACGGGTTGGGAAAGAGGACTTTACACGGCCAGGTATGAAAATTGGACGATGTTCAATCAAATGTAGTAGGTAACATTACATTTACATTCCAATGGAGCGGAGCGAAAATCGGAATACAACCATGCCTATTTCCCATATTGTCTCACTTTCCAGTATGCAGTTCATCCATATGTACGAGTATATCGATATTGATATTTTTTATATGTATTTGAATGACATATTCCGTGTGTTGTTCCTCAAAGAATAAGTTTTAATTTACGGGTTTCGAGACAGTTACGTAAATTTAAAATTAGAAAATCTCGCGCTTTTAAAGTTTTCTAAAACTGGTTTGGTTGTTGACTTTTCAAAATATTCTAAATTACTTAACAAAATATGTTCTCATAATTATACTTGTACAGACAAAGTTCAAAATAATATAATGGGTAATCCAAAATTATTCTATGGTTTCGTCAACTTCAAGCGTAAGATTTCTAATTTTCCGTTCGTGATGAAATATAAATCTACTACTACTTCTGAATTCATTAGGTCCAATTACTCTTCAAACTCTCCTAAAAATGTTCTGTATCAGCTTAAATTATGTCCGATTTCTGTAATTAATGCATCCACCATTTCCGAAGTGGACGTTTTATATAAGTTAAATAAGTAATCATTTAATTATGGCTCAGGTATGATTCCCTCACGCTTTCTTAAAAGCTGTGCCAAATATTTCTAATCAAATTTTAACTTATTTTTTCCTAGTAATAAAGAAACAAATATGTACCATTTTGGTCGACCACTTTTTGCCACTTTTCCGCTAGAGACATTATCCTATTCTATTAGAGTAAAACTTTCGTCAGTATAAATCGAAAGTTCTAAATTACCAGAACGGAAGCGAGTTGTGCTATACGAACGTCAAGAGAAATCTACAGTAACTAATCTTCTAGAATTTGTAACACATGTATCAACTGGCTTTAGGGAGAATAAGAATGCTGTTATACACATAGATTTTAGTAAAGCTTTTGATAAAGTAAACCATTCAATTTTTTGGAATAAACTTAATCTTTTTGGTTTTATCTTAGTAATAGAACTCAACAAGTCATATTTAACGATACGTTCCTCAAGGTAGCCATCTTCATTTTCCAAAACATGTTTTGAGTTAAACGAACGATTCTGGTGTATATGTCACGATTTCAATTCTTATTCTAAAACATTTCATCTAACAGGCTCACTCTTTACCATTAAACAAATTATTTTATCTAGTCTTATCAAGTAACATTTAAAAATAATAAACTTGCTTTAATCTAATTCTTTATTTTGCCTGTTGAAATTTTTGTTTCTGTAGCTGAACAGCATAAGATCGCAAACGCTTTAAACTCTCTTGCCTTTTATGACCCGGCTAATTCCGCTCGTTTGCGGATTGCGCTCCCAGCGTCGCTTGGATGTGAGGAGGTAATCGTTCGGTATTATATTAATATGAAATATGTAAAAATTATTAAAAGCGCACTGTAACTGTTCACGCCCTAGGTACTGAAAGTGTGAACTCTTGTCCTTTTTGTATATCTGTATGTCAAAAATAGGTTGAATCGTGTCAATATTTCCAACTCCCATATACCTACTTGAAAGATTTCCGAACTTTCGGATGAGTTATCTTAATAAAATTGAATCAGCGTGTTTTTCTAATGAATAAAATGGGGCTACTATAGCTTATATATATTAATAAAATTGTTTGAAAATATGTTGTCCTTATATAGCCCAGAGCCCAGACCTGATCTGACAATTGTGCCTTATTTGGAAGTATTGTTTCAACTTGTGACTAGTTAAAATTAATAAGAATTCGTTTACATTTTGAATAGGGTGACACTTCCTTTAAAGAGATCATCGTAGATAATAATCGATTGTCGGTTTTATTTTTTAAGCAATCAAGTACGTGAAGGTAAAAAATAAAAAAATATCAAATAGTTTCTTACTATTTTGATTCAAAATTACCATATTATTTTTATTTTTATAAGTAATCATGCCTTTAGACTGCATTTTAGGATATTTAATAATGGTTACTTTCATTCCGGTTTATATACAATTCTAAATAACTAAATGTAACAGCTGTTTAGAACTGTTCCTTTTCAATTGAGAAGTTTTTGTGATTGTCACGTACTGAAATACAAAATCTTCCCAAACTCAAGAAAATTTTCTCTAATTTAAAGTACAATCGATACCATTATCTAGGAAACTCGATTTCTTATGCGTAGCTTACACGGGCGCGCTTAACGCTGAATCCCATTTTTAACGGTTTTCAAGCATACATCGCCCGATTCTGCTGCAGTTTCACGTTCGATATTCGATGCTGGCTCGTTGATATAAAATATTCTAAAGGCATCAAATCACACGATCGAGGCGGACAATTGACTGGGCTATTTCGTGAGATAACATGTTCACCAAACTTGGTTTTCAGTAAATCAATTGTGACATTCGTTGTGTGGCTTGTTGTGCCGTCCTGTTGGAACCGCATATTGTCTAAGTCCATATCATCCAATCCAGGCCAAAAATATTCCCTTATTATTGAGCGATAGCGCTTCCCATTCACAGTCACGTGCTGGTCTTGATCATCACGGAAGAAGTTCGTCCCAATGACGCCGCCGGTCCTTAAACCGCACCAAACCGTATTTTTTTTTGAGGATGCAATGATAACTAATGGAGTATATAAACGCATATTTTACTTATTGACGCAGTCATTCAACAAGAAATGAGCTTCATTACTGAAGCTGATTTTTCTATGAAAATCCAAATCATTTTCAAGTTGATGCTCAGGAATATTCACGAACTTACAACAATTTGGTGGTTGCTGCTTTAGTTTTTGCGTCAATTTGATTTTGTAATAATGTAGGGAAATTCATCACTACGACGTCACAGAGATGCCCAACGCTTGAAAACGATGTGTGATTAACTGATTTGGGTCTTCCCCAATTGATGCGCTAGCGGCAGCAATATTCTAGATACTACGGGCACTTCTTCGCCTCACTGGCACCGGAACATTTCTTACTGTGCCTGTGGATTCAAATTTTTCCACTTGGCGCTCAATTTTTAATCTGGCATAACGATTATAACAACCTTAGAAGCTCAGATCACTGACTCCGAATTGTACTGTGCCCGTGAATTCAAATATTTCCACTAGACGCTAAATATTTGATCTGACGTGACGCATTTCGGTAGTAAAGTTTAATAATTTCGACTCGTTGTAGGATCGTATATCCATCGCAAGCGTTCTTGAAGAGAAATGTGAATAACCTGTCAATAGAGTTTCTTCGTCTTTTGAGAATTCACAACTATACAATCTTAAATAAATATTCTAAGAGCAGGGACAACATAGAGTTAAAAGAAGAAAGTTGGATTTCAAAAAGAAAATGAATTAAAATCAGTTAAGTACTTTTATTAGGAATAATTTTAAGTTAAAACAAAAGTCAAATCACGGTCAGCGTTGTAGTATTTTTATATTCTTGCAACCAGTTGCTACAGGGTATTATAGTTTTGTTCACGTTGTACGTAGCACCTAAAACTAATCGAGACGGATATATAGTTATATATACATATATATATTTAAACGATCAAGGTGACGGGAAAAGTTGAAATCCGGTCGAATGTCTGACGGTCCTCTCCGAGCCGTTCTAAACCAAACCAGGTTTCAGACAAAGCGTCTTCCTATCATGCGACTTATATTGCTGTAGAAAATAATTAAAACGGCAGATCTGAATAGAGAAGTTACAATTTTCTACAGGAGTGTAGAACGATGATATCGATAACATTGGCCTCAACAACCGCGGCGTTAGCTCTGCTTCCTCCAGGTTGGACAAAGAAATGAAATGGATCTGGTAGTGAACGAGGGCAAAATGAAATATCTCCTGCCATCAAACAAACAGTCGCAAAGCTGATTCGGCTGAGTAAACTGATTTTGGCAATACCAATAGCTTCGCCTGGATCGGGAAGGACCTCTCCCAGCCTTTCGATACCAAACGAGGTTTCAGACAAGGCGACTTCCCATCGTGCGACTTCTTCAATCTCCTGTTGGAGAAAATAATTCGAGCTGGAGAAGTTAATCTGTGGGAGTGTACTGCTGCTGGCGTATGCGGATGATATTGATATAATTTGCTTGCTTTCTCCAGACTGGATAAGGAAGCAAAGCAAATGGGTCTGGTAGTGAACGAGGGCAAGGCGAAGACGAAATAGCTCCTGTCATCAAAGAAACAGTCGGTGTACTCGACTTGGCTTACATGTCATTGTTGACAATCATAACTTCGTAGTTGTAGATAATTTGTCTATCTTGCAACCAGCATTAACACCAACAACAATGTCAGACTAGTAATCTAACGTAGAATAGCTCTTGCTTACAGGTGCTAATTCGGTCTGAGTAGGCAATTGAGAAGTAAAGACAAAGACAAAATTACTTTAGTCACTCATCATCCCCGTCCTGCTATATGGTGCAAAGGCATGGGCGATGACAACATCTGTTGAGTCGGCGTTACGAATTTTCGAAAGAAAGATTCTCAATTGCCTAATCAGTCTAAAGTAGCACGTGTTGGCAAGAGTTATTCTGCGTTGGATTTCGAGGCTGACATTGTTGTTGGTGTTAATACTAGTTCCAAGATAGAAAAAATTATCTACAACTTCTAAGTTATGACTGTCAACAATGACATGTAAGCCAAGTCGCGAGTGCGAGGACTGTTTCTTTGATGACAGGAACTATTTCGTTTTCGCCTTGCCCTCGTTCACTACCAGACCCATTTGCTTTGCTTCCTTATCCAGTCTGGAGAAAGCAGGCAAATTATATCAATATCATCCGCATACGTCAGCAGCAGTACACTCCTACAGATTAACTTCTCCAGCTCGAATTATTTTCTCCAGCAGGAGATTGAAGAAGTCGAACGATGGGAAGTCGCCTTGTCTGAAACCTCGTTTGGTATCGAAAGGCTGGGAGAGGTCCTTTCCGATCCAGGCGAAGCTATTGGTATTGTCAAAATCAGTTTACTCAGCCGAATTAGCTTTGCGGGGATACCGAATTCAGACATGGCGGCATAGAGGCAGCTCTTTTTCACGTTGCCAAAAGCAGTTTTAGAACCAACGAAGAGTTGGTGTTATTCGATCTTCTTCTCCCGGGTCTTTTCTAAGATTTGGCACATGGTGAATATCTGGTGAGTTGTTGATTCGCCAGACCTAAAGCTAAACTGATAGGGTGGATAAACATATTCGTGCGACGTGTTTCTGTGAGTGGTGTAAGCCGAAAATGCGCCATTTGTTAGAGCAGAGGTACGCAATTATATTCTGTTTGAAACTCGGTAAATCTGCGACAGAGACGTTTGATATGATCAAGCAAGCTTACCCAGATGTTGCTTTAGCAAGAAATGGTGTATTTCTGTGGCACCAGGTCTTTTTGGAGAGCCGGGAAGAGGGCGCTAATGAAGACCGTGCTGGGAGACCAGCGACTTCAACAAACACGGATAATGTGACTTGTGAGTTTTGAACTCATACCGTCAACTAAGTATTCGTTTAATTTCCCAGATGTTAAATTTATCAAAATCTTTAGTTCATGACATTGTGGAGGAGAACCTGCGTAAGCTGTGCGCGATGGGAAATTGCGACGAGTGAAAATGTGCCAAGAAAATTTGAACTTGTTTTACATGCCATCACAGGTGACGAGTTATGGATCGTTGAGTATGATCCCGAGACAAAAATACTTTTTGAGACGACACAGGGAAGCAGCATGCATCTCGGCTCTCAAGGCTATTTTGGAGAATGCCTTCCTTGACGCCTTCAATGCTTGGAAATTGCGCTGGCGGCACTGTATCGAGCCAGAAGGAGCCTATTTTGAAAGTTTTTAAAGATTGTAATTTTTTTTTAATTTTTTTAAATCGACTTTGTCCTATAACTTTGCAGACAAACCCTGTAGATCTTAATGGAGAATGTTTTGAAAAATAATGAAGCGATTTTCAATAATTAAAATTTTTGTTTTTGTTCTTGAAACCCGAAATATAAATCTAATCTGTACAAGGAAGACTTCTTAATGTAATTTGTAATTCCGACAAAGGGAGTCTTCGTTAATTATGTTAGTACCATATACTATACATACTATATGTATACATATAAATATGTTATACCTGTGGTATACCATTTGTTGAGCACAGGAAAATATTCTTATTATGAGTATTAAATAAATTCATGTTTTTGATTTACATATTATATGTATGCATGTATGTTTTCGCAATACCATTGAAGAGATTCCCAATATTTACTCGATAAAATAAATAATAATAGAAGAATATACTGTAAATATGTTAGGTTTCGCACGTAAGTATAGTACTTGAGAGTATGCATGTAAACATGCTTTCTTCGTTAATTGTTCAACAATATAAGGTAAACCTGAGTCGAGTACTTTTTTAATAGTAAGCCATAAGCCACTTGCTTGTTAACTTTGAAATTTTCAAAATATGCCCTTTAGAATAAAATGGGAGAGAAAGAGTATTTTGCCACGTACAAGTACAAAGTAAAAGAATTATTTGCTATACAACAAAGTCATAAGAATGCGGAGATAAGTAGTACTTTTAAATAGATCAAAGAACATATTGTCATGCTCTTAGTAACAACTAAATGGAAGATATGATATAGAAAATGTGCCACCCTTCCAAATATACACCTTAAATACTCTACTTACACATACTCATAATGAAATATGCTAATTTGCGAGTATAAAGGGATTAATAAAACGTATATAAGCATACGTAAAGTTTATTGTATGTGCATAATTGATTGAGTTACCGACAGGGTGAAAAGGCTACTCAAACCTTATAGAGGAATGTAGTCCTACCAGTACGGATTATCATGGGGAAACTAGTGATTTCATTAGCTCTTGGTAACCATAACTGGTTACCGTCATTGAAATTCATTCATGAGTTTAATAATTCAATTTGGCGGCATCTAATTGACACACAGCACTTATTGCAATAACTCACCACTTTGCGTTATTGCAGAGCATACAACAAAATATTAAAAACAAACTTTTATTATATATATTTTTATACCATTTATTTTTTTTTTACACTTTTAACTTTAGTAAATTTTTTCTTACAAAAGGGCTGTGTGGAACTGTTTCTCGACTCTAAACCATCGATTGATTCTGAAAATTTAAACATTAATACATTCCTTTCTCTTTTCTACAATTTTAATTACATATTTACATAAGTGTTTTTGCACTTAATCACCATTGGCTGAGCGTTTAAATAAACTTAATTTTTCCCTGTTCAAATGCTTTTTTCTTCTATATACTATATACACATATATACATATATTTTAACCTAGGAAAAAAATGTACCTGTCCGTATAAGCGGACGATTTAAATGAAGAATTCCCAACACTTTCTTGACAGTGTTTATATACTATGTATTTACTAGCAGACCCAGTCACGCGTTGCCGTGGCTAAAGTTTTGTTATATTACATTGTAGTAAGCTCTTCACGGGGAACAGTAGAAGGACATCAGTCATTAGACCACCATGCTTTTACACAAATGTCATTTGTAAAAAAACATGGCTATCCTCTAATACTGATTTTCTACTACAGTTACCCCTTAATGCAATGAAATTATTATCTACGAAAGTCGGAAACGTTAAAGCTGCTATAAGAATCCACAGGATTTGAAAGGGTATCGTATTTTAATACGATTGAACAAAATTTTCATACTATTGAGTTAATACAAAAGAAATAATTTAAAAATATATATTTTTTTAATTTCAGTATCACTATTTTGAATTATCTACATATACGTTTAATTTCAGTTTAATTTAGCAATAATTGGTACACAATATTTTTGGTTAATCCGTATTGAGATAACACAAATAGATTCAACGGTTTTCCTACATACAAGTGAGCATGCATAGATTTTCCAATTGGACATTGTTTGGCCTTGAGATTTATTCATCGTCATTGCAAAAGCTAAACGAACTTGAAATTGTAGCCTCCTGAAAGGTATCGTAGAATCCGATGGTATCATTGGAATACGTTTCAACAGGACCACTTCACTTTTTAACTTTCCAGTTAATACGTATGGTTGCCTTAAGAATAGCCAAATGCGTACCATTGCAAAATTGAGGTGGATTCAAGTTACGCATGAACAATTTTTTAATCGAAGATTATGTGGTTGCATTCCGGGTATATCTAATGAATTTAAAAAATCAATTGGAAAATTTACACTTTCATTTTCATTAAGAACAGCATCGATTGATTTAAAAGGCAACAGAACGCCTGGTATTTGGAGGTAAATTTCGTCAACGTCAACATTTTTGGCTGCCAAAATAGCCCGCTCACTGAGCCAGTTATGATCCAAGTTATTACTCTCCACTTCAGAAAAATATTCTGTATCAATTCATTTTTTCCCTGAAGAATAGTACATAAATTATCTGACAGTTTAATACATTGCTTATCTGATTTCATTTCTATATCACTGCTTCCAATATTTAGTAACTTTTCGGAAAATATTTGTGGGGATGGAACACCATTAATCTCATTAGCGGGAGTAGGGCGAGGTATAGCCGGTAAGGTTTTCGTAAACCACCAGACGAAAGTAAGATAGCACCACCGAAGAGCTTATCATTGGCGTTTAGATCTTGCAGAGTTCTATGCAAATTTTTCATATATACATATATTAATTACCTTTTGAAGATAGCATTATTAATCACCGTTAAACTATCTGCAAATTGGTAAACCAATTTTTGTAAATCGATTATGAATAAAATAAATCAATAACATGAGAAGCAAGCGGAAAATAAACAGCTCGATAACCAAATTTAGTTACATACATATGCATATCCCGGAGCCTTAGTAACTCTTATCATCAAAATACATATGTATAGTATATCATACTTTGTGATTTGATGCATAGCAAATATAATAATATAACCAGCTGATAATACTTACATATACATACAGTGCAATCGCGATTGAGGGAACTAATTCGTGCAAGGCCTGTTCCCTCAATCAAGATTGTTGCTTCAACTCAGATTAAGATTTTATACACTTTCTTTTATTATTTTTTCAAAAAAGTTAAATAGATTTTATTCTTGAGATCATCTTTGTACATTCACAAAATAAGAAAGCAAAACTTTATTCTGCTGAAAAAAAATTAACAATTTTTGTTTGCTTTTTTTTCGCTTTAAGGCATTGCTTCACAGCCTCCACCCTATTTTTATTTTTAAGAACCATTATATTAGGAAGAGAATTAGTGTATTCTTCGGCCCACTCCATAGCCTTGTCACAGACTGAAAGGGCTTCTGAAGCGGTTATATTGCATTTTTCATTTGGTTCTTCGTCTTCTTCTGAACTTAAAACAGTAACGTCATCCACTATATTCAAGTCTTCAATAGGGTCATCCGTTGAAACCCAAGCAACTAAATCTGCTGTATTAAACGTAACCTGTGGAAAATATTTCTTTGTTAAATTTAGTACTTTCACATATAAAAAATGAACTATGGAACTCTGGAACTATGCTCTCCAGCAAATTATTTATTTCCGCATACTCTGTTGATTGTTTGAACGTAAGACACTCAAGGACACACAAAAGCGTGATGAAACCATTCTTTGAAAATTGATGCAGTCCTCCAAGCGTTTTTAGAGTTTTTATACTCGACCGGTAGCTCAAAATTTTTAAATGATCGCGGTTTTTTTGCCTTGCCAATTACCAACGGTTTTAACTTGTGCACTCCACTTCCGTTTGTGCATGCCAAAAATGTCACTCGAGCTTTTTCAATTTTTCTGCCAGGAGCAGTTTTTTCAGAAGAACTTACGTAAGTTTTATCGGGTAAGGTTTTCCAGAACAAGCCGGATTCATCCGCATTGTAAATTTGGTCGTCGCATAAACTAAGCTCAGCCTTTAGTTTTTTAAGTCTATTTTTGAACTCTGGGACTCCATCGGGATTTGATGATAATTTTTCACCACAGACTTTTAACAGACGAATTCCAAATCTTTTTTTAAATCCATTGAGCCAACCGCAACTTGCATTGAATCTGTTGCTTGATCCGTACATTTCTTCGAACAATTGCTTCGCCTTTACTCTAATAGAGGAACCGCCTATTGGCACATGCTTACTTCTTTGTTTAATAAACCAATCATACAGCTTTTTTTCCATTCGTGGATATTCTCCAGCCTTAAAGGACTTTCTTTCGCGGTGCATTTTGGATGCTGCTTTCAAAATCTTTGACTTATTGTTTTTTATTCGGGTTATTGTGGACTTAGCGACTTTATATTCTTTTGCTAATTGCGAACAAAAATCTCCAAAATTTCGGTTTGTGTGTTAAAAGTTAAAAACAACTTCGTTTTCTTCGCCACTTTGGAAGCGCACGTGTCAAAAATTTCAAACCAACTGATTTGGTATACGCATTTAAACACAAACATTACACGACCGCATGCTTTTATTGCATAGACAAAAGCAAAAAAAAAAAAAACGGTACAAAACATATGCATTGTTATTTATTTTTTGTTTTTGTTTAGTTGTTTTTGGTCCAGTTCCCTCAACTGAGTACTAATGAAAATGAAAAGTTCCCTCTACAGAGAAGTCAATGAAAAAAATTACGTGTTCCCTCAATCGCGTGTTCCCTCAATCGCGATTGCACTGTATATATTTTAATAAAACAGTATCATCTTCACTATAATATGAATTTAATTTATACTTCAGTCTAATTAACATGTGGCTATGCGGTTATGGTAACATCAAAAATTTAAAAAGTAGGAACAATTGAATATTTTATTGCAAATTATTTTTCTATTGATAGGATAGCTCACATCTCAATTTATAATCGCAATATTATTTTATTACAAATTCTTCGTCTATTATTTGACAGTCACAATTATCCGTTAGTTACAAAATATTCTAACAGATGACGTTAATTGTTGGCTGGATTGAGTAAGTATTCAATAGATGGCGCTGTGTTAAAAACGTACGTATTGCTGAAACTAAGATATAACCAAAATTTATTTTGTATATGAATATTTAAATAATTAGTGATTACGCTTCTAAATTGTAGCTTATATAAAACGTTTGTATTTCTAACATAGCGCCATCTGTTGAATACTTACTCAATCCAATCAATAATTACCGCCATCTGTTAGAATCTTTTTGAACTAACAGATAATTGAGATTGTCAAATAATACATGCGGTCTTTTCATTGAATCAATTCGTGTGGCACCCATACATCGAGCTTCTTAGGGACTCCAAGCTTCTTCAAATGGTTCATAACGGTTTGATGACTACTATGCCGATCCCTTTCGACCAATTCAGCGATTTTATCGCAATTTTCGACGACAGGCCTTCCGGAGCGTGGCGCATCTTCGACCACCTCTACACCAGAACGAAAACGTTGAAACCATCGTTGTGGGGTGGAAATAAAAACTGTATCGGGTCCATAAACTGCACAAATTTTATTGGCGGCTTGAGATGCATTTTTGCCTTTATCGTAGTAGTGCTGTAAAATATGCCGTATTTCCTCTTTATTTTGCTCCATGTTTGCGACGCTATAACTCACGAACGACTTAAAAGAAACGACAATCAATCAAACACGTGTTAGCGCGTGAAATGAGCTTTCCAAAAAGATATAGCATGACCCGATGCGAAACTAGAACTACGCGCTTTCAGCGCCAACTAACGAAAATACCGCAAGACTTTTTTGACAACCTAATATAATAATGCGAATATAAATTGAAAACTAAACTATCCTATCTCTCAAGTTGGATCAAATTGCACACGGTGTGCAAACAAATTGAAAATCGGTTCAGTAGTTTAGGAGTCCATCGCGGACAAACAACGTGACACCTGATTTTTATATATGTATAAAGATATATACATTGGTACAACTATCCTTAGTTATGATGCCAAAAATTAGCGCGATCTGTAAACCAGTGTGTTTACAGCAGCTGTTTATATCAGTCGACTACAGTAGTGTTCGTCGAATTTTACAATGACCGAAAATATTGATCAACGTATTTGTGTTGTGAACGAATTTTTATGTCCCGATACATTCAAAATGTTGAAGAAGGCTTTGGTGAATTGGAGATATCACACAAGAGCGTACGTACGATTATTCATGAAATTGGGCATGCAACGCGTTGCTGCAAGACTTTTCCGATAGAGCTGACTTTCCTTCAAAAAACGTAATCGAGAGCAGGTAGCTGCAGACATGCTGGATCGAGCCAATTCGGATATTGGTGATGAGACATGGGTCTACGAATATGACACACTTACGAACCAGTATTCATCTGAATGGCGGCCCAAAGCCGAAAAACCCACGCTAAAGCAGATCAACAAAGAGTATTATCGTGGATTCTTCATCATAATAACGCAACATCGCACGTAGCTAGAAGCGGTAGTGTTTGTCGAATTAAAAAAAAAAAAAATTTAACGTATTTGTGTTAAATTTTGGCCAAAGAGGAAAAAAAAATTAATTACTTTTTTGTTTATCAACATATTTACTTTTTAAGAATAAATTGGGTTTTTGTGTTTCTGATGATCCGAACATGAGAAATTGTGTCCGCCAGTGAAAAAACGTGGCGACTTCCTCATTTTCGGAAAAATGTACTGCCCATAAAAGGAAAGAGTTATGCAGACGTAGAGGCCATTCAAGGCTTGAACTGGCATACAGGCGGCCATACCGACCAACAAACTAAAACACTCGTTCGACATGCCTTTGGACCATGCAAAAAGCTGTATTGATGCAGAGGTAGACTATTTTGAATAAAATAAATTGATTTTGCCGAAAAAACCACTTGTTCTGTTTTTCTTTTAAGTCCTGTTTACATTGAAAAGCTCCTTGTAGTTTTGTTCGCTTAACGGTTGTAGGTATCACCTAAAACTAAGCGAGATAGATATAGGGTTATTTTTATATAAATGATCAGGATGACAAGAAAAGTTGAAATTCGGATGACTATCTGTCTGTCCGTCTGTCCATGCAAGCTGTAACTTGAGTAAAAATTAAAATATTTCAATGGAACTTGGTATGAGGATTCCATAATACAAAACAAAATTTGCAAATGCAAATTTTTTATAAAGTGTTCGTGGCCCCGCACTCCAACAAGTTGAATGTACATACCTCATAAACCGCTTAAGCTACAACAACCAAATTTGATGAGTACAAATCTTATAAAAGCTTCTACTAACAGTGTGAAAATGAATGAGAGCGGAGGATAACCCCGCTCACTTTCCATATAACGGTACTGTTAAAACTACTAAAAGCGCGATAAATAAATAGCTAAATACGCCAGAGACATTAATTTTACCACCGAAATGGTATAATAGAGCTTTGTGGGAGCCGGCGTGAAAAATGGCAATGGGCGTGGCATAGCCCGACCAACCGATTTCGACAAAATTTAGTACGTAGTAAGAAATTGATAGGAAGAATATAGCATAATTTTAAATTCAACTTGATTCGTTCAGATTCCAGTACACTAATCAAGACGAAATTAATCTCTTTAGTGTGTGTCACCTTGTGACAAATTGTCTATATCTAATGAAAACTATTCAAGCTCCTACAGAATACTACTGTAATCAAATTGAAAAGTGAATTTTTAATTTATAGTTTGCGAGTTTTTCGAATCGGTAAATTTTTTTCTGCAAGTTGGTACTACTCTTATTGCCAGCTATGCTAAATTTCACATCAAAATGTTCAATTGCATTTGAGATTTGATCAAAGAAGTGCGATAATGCATCATATCATATTGCATTGGTTATTCGTGATCATTTCACCACATTTTCAACTAATATCGTGCCGCAACCTCCGTATTCGCATGATTTACCTTCGTGTAACTTCTGGCTATTCAGCAAATTTACAAGACCAATCCGAGTACACCGTTTTGACTCAATTGAGGATATAAAAGCTGAATCGAAGAAGGCTCTGATGGCCATCACGACAGAGAATTTTTCCAAACACTATGATGACTGGAAAACTCGTACGCATAAGTGTTTTGCAGCGGGAGGGGATTACTTTGAGAGAATTAAGAATTTTGGAAGACGAATTCCTTGATTTTGCTGGTAGTTTTCCAATGCACCGATCTATGTAGGGAAGAAGACAAGGACGTTCTTTAACTCTCGGGTTAGAATCCGATGGAGGATCTGTGGGGAAATCTTTCAGGCAAATTTGACTGAATGGGAAAAAGATATGAATTTATATTAAAATAACATTTTTTTTGAACATAATAATATTTTAATTTGGAAAAATATTTGCATATATTTTGTTGTTTGAAATAATTTTTTTATTATAACAGCCAACAAAAATATTATTAATTATTTCACTGGGTTATGTACCTACTCAAACAACAAAACCACCATTGTGAACTATTAAATATTATTACTATTATAAATAAAATAGACTACCTCGTTTTACTTTAAACTAATTATTTAACGAGTTCTAAAAATCAAGTAATTTAAGATGGTTTTCGCTTGAGGAATTTCCCAAAAACATGCAAAAAGTACGGAAAATAAAAAAGAGGACAAATAAAAACAAGCAAGGAAGAGCAATGTTGGGGTATAACCGATTATTTCATACTCTTGCAACTTGCATTAAGCAAAAGTTGTATCCTGTTATATTAATTTATTCTTCATTTGTGCACAGGAAAGTGAAAGAATCAAATGATTTAATTCCACTGTATTACATGGAAATATTGGCGTTTCTATATTCCGATTTCGCCATTTTCACACTGTAATATATCAGTGTCAGGGGAATATCACGCAAAAAATATGGTTGAAATTGGTCTTCCGGGTGTTGAGATATATGATTTCACCTAAGAATGAGCGGTGTCACTCTCAACGTCCAATTTAAATTAGACTTTTCATATCATCTTATAGGTAAAATTATATGTATCTGGGGCATTTAGCTATTGTCGTTATGTGGGAGTGAGCGGGATTATCATGGGCAAATTTGGTTGTTGTAGCTTTAGTGGTTTATGTAATATGAGCATTAAACTTATTAGAGGTCACATTCACATATTTTTGTTCAGAGGTGCCGCTTGCTACTGCCATCCCATGTACCGAATTACAATTCTATATCTGAATTTAGTACTTAATTACGGCACTTAGTAGATTTTCGGTTAATGACATTTTGGGGGCGCGGTAGTAGTCCGATTACGCCCATCGATGAACTCGTTCCATTTTTGCATAGGAGCGCGCATACCAAATTTCATCACGATACATATATCAATTTTACTAAAATGTCTGGCCTACTTGTGGGAACCAACATGAACAAAGAACCAAAAACAGTAACAACAAACTTCCAATAAGGGAATCCGATAAGGACGATCTACCTCCAGCCAGGAGACGATTAAGAGTACTACTGAACGTGCCAGCCACAATATACCGGCACTGACAGCAGCGGAAACTGCCAAATCAGGAGTGGGAGCCTCAACTTTTAAAGAGCTCAGCAACAGCAAGACATGTCGGCGATGTAGCCAGAGACAGCCTACAGGTAGCTATTTTAGATGACAACTCCTCCTCACAAAGCACAGTGCAGGAAAGGTGGATCGAGATCGACGTGGGTTCTAAGCTACATACACGGCAATTCCGCGACTCCCCACCTAGAGTTTGACCCTTCTGAAACCCTTAGAGGTTACAGGGTCATCAAAAAAAGTGATCAGCGATGGAATTCAAACGTAATAGTCTGATTGATTTTTATTTAGCTGGAAAATCACAGCCAGCAATTGTTCGTGAGCTCAAACACCTTAATGTGAATAAAATTTTTGTTTATCGCACCATCACTCGTTACAATGATACTGGTATCATCGCAAAACGCCATGGGGCTGGTCATCAAAAGACTTCAACGTCACGTGAGATGGTTCGGAAAGTGAAGAAGCGACTTGAGCGAAATCCACGACGAAGTGCCAATGGCTAAAGAACTGAAAATATCCAACCGCAGCATCCGACGCATATTGAAAAATTACCTCAAGGTCAAGCCTTACAAGATCCAAAAGGACCAAGATCTCACACCGAAGCAGCAACATGTAAGACTTGAGAGAGCGAAGCAGTTGCTTCGCTTGGCCAAAAGCTAAACTCTCAAAACGATAGGGTTTACTTGACCGACCGTTCATACGAGAATCTGAGTCATCGGTCTGCCACCAGGAGGCAGCACCCACCGCAAATAATAGTTTGGGCCGCTGTCACCGTAAATGGGCGCTCTCCAATTGTTTTTATCGAGCCTGTGATCAAAGTAAATGCGACATATTATCGGGAAAGTGTTTAGAAGGCTGCTTTGAAGCCGTGGGCAAACAAACATTTCTGTCGCAAACCATGGACGTTTCAACAAAACTTAGCGCTGTCTCACAAAGCGCGAGTGAACCAAGAATGGCTGAAAAACAACGTTCCGAAGTAAAAAATACACCAGTCTCGAGATGCTGAAGAAAGCCTCATTGTCCGTGAGAATGCCAAAATACCGGCAAGTCACATTCGGGCAGCTTGCGCTTCGTTTTTTAACCGTCTCGAGGCCATAGTTGAGGCAAAAGGTGGTCATATCGAGCAAAAGTGAATTGGTCCTGAATTTATGATTATTTTCACATATTTTCTACTTTAAAAGAAATAAAAATAATTTTCCAAACCGAATTTATGGCTTTCTTATTTGGATCCACTTCGAGTGCTATACAGAGAAACCGAATAAAGCAAGCAGACCAATTCAAATTACCATTTGCGATGATTCCATAGAGGCACTTACGAAAGCTGACAATAAAATCAGCTTCGGCATTCGCAAGGCCAGTATAATGATCTTCCAAGGCGACAAAGCGTATTACGAAGACGACACGGAAGAGGTCGACGACGCCAGATGCTAAGGAACGTGGACATCAAGGAATCCGAAGATGAACAATAGCCTTAGATGTGTGCAGATAAACCTGCAGCGCGAAGAATGCTACAGCGAATCTGTCAACCCTCATAAACGAGAGGGGTATCGATATCAGCCTTACACAGGAGCCCTACATTAATAAAGAAACCAGACCTACCTTAATAAAGACACCATTGAAGCGCTAAACAGCAGGAACTA
Organism: Bactrocera zonata; assembly: GCA_037783105.1. Classification (NCBI taxonomy): domain Eukaryota; kingdom Metazoa; phylum Arthropoda; class Insecta; order Diptera; family Tephritidae; genus Bactrocera; species Bactrocera zonata. The sequence goes on along the minus strand of JBAWJQ010001181.1, from coordinate 106,571 downwards.
CAATATTTTTTTATACATGTAAGGAAGGTAAACTAAGGGCATGCATTCTTGTCAATAAAAGTACAGATACATTTATTTGTCCCAGTTACAGCACATCATGTATTACGCTGGTAAATGTGGAGTAAAGGAAAAACCATTTCTTCTTGCTCAATTTACACCACCGGCATCATTCATAAGACTAATCGGGAAGCTCCAATATAAACACCAGAGGTGAGTCAGTCTTTTACAATATATTTTAAATAGCAACTTAAGTATAAGCAACAAAGGCGATAATCCAACTTTTTTAACCCAAGCTCTAAAAGATCTCACGATATAAACAGATAGAGAAAGTCTCCTTGTGGATGACTGTAGGGTGTCCGATAAACCTTCCATGTCGGATTACTCCTGGATACTCTTCAGTATCCGCGAGAAATTCAATACTCCCCCCAAATATCGAATCTGGAAGAACAGCATGGGAAAAATTTACTAGAATAGCAACAAAGGGCCTTGAAAAAGGAATCAATAATAGTATCAGAATACTCAAGAACTTGATATTGAGGTAGAGAAGATAGAAAATGTCTTAACACTTACATTTAATAAATCCACTCCGCTAACAGTTCTGAAAAATAGTAAGTCTCTTCCTTGGGGGAATAGTGATTTTAAGGACCTGAGAACACAACTATGGCAAGCTTTTATTGAGAGTTGCAGAACCCAAATCTGGCAATCCTACAAAAATATCATGAAAAGATACAAAAAAGCAGTCAGGAGAGCCGAAACTGACTTATGGCGACCTTTCTGCACATGGATAGAAAGTTGCAGAGAATCCATTAGGCTGAGTGAAATGCTATCCAAAGAGCACACCAATATTGCTTACATAAAGGCGGAAGGAAATGCGTTGACCTCCTCTGCTGAAGAATCTATCAGGGTACTTATTAAAACGCATTTCCCTGGGAGTCATCAAACGGCGAAAACAGATGTTAAACTAGAACCACTGGCAAACCCAGCTGACTTCCTCAGGCTGATAGCAGACAAAACAAAGATTAAATGCGCCATAAATGCAAGGTGAGTTCCAAAGTAAACAGTACTTAAAAAAAACAGAGCAAATGGTTTTTTCGGAAAAATCAGTTTATTTAATTCAAAATAGTCTCCTGTTTCAATACAGCTTTTTGCATGGTCCAAAAGCATGTTTAGCTCGTAGGCCGGTATGGCCGCCTGTATGCCGATGCAAGCCTTTTAAATGGCCTCTACGTCTGCATAACGCTTTCCTTTCATAGACAATACATTTTTCCGAAAATGAAGAAGTCCCACGGTGCCATATCAGGTGAATACGTGGAGTGGTTAACGGTTAAAATGTTTTTTTTTGGTAAAATAATGTTGTCCTTCGAATGTTGGATTCTGAGCAATTTTTGGTCGTCAGTCAATTTGTGCGGAACAAACCATGCATACACCTTTCGTAAGCCAAAACTTTCGGTAAAAATGCGATAAATCGATGCTTTGGAGATGTTCAATTCCACTTCTATGATTTTCATTTATGATTTCGGCTGATAGGCAATCATCGCCATAAACTTGTTTCATCAATTGAAACGTCTCGGTAAAAGTTTTACCAATTTTAAAACAAAATTTAATGTTGGCTCTTTGTTCGAAGCGAATTTTCGCACCGATAACACATACATACTGACACTCAAAATCAATAATTTTACCTCCACTTAATGAAATGTCATAAAATTCTCACTGGACAATCGATAAAGATAGCAAATTCTAACGCACCAGTCGCCATATACTTAGATATTAAAAGTGGAAGCGCTGACCGAAATACTACTCCAACTAAACGGTGGAGGGGTGAAATCAGTAGCATATGCAGACGATATAGTGTTGTTGGTATCAGGCATGTTTCCTTTTATGGGCTAACAACAATGGAATAGGTGTTTACCCTAAGAAAACAGAACTGATGCTTTCATAAGAAAATCCAGAACTCCCCAGTTTTAACTTCTCATACTAAACGGTACAACACTCTTTCTGTCCCCCACAGCTAAATACTAGGGGGTGGAAATTGACACCAAACTGGACTGGAAAATAAATAAAGAAAAATAAATAAATAAAACCCTATATAGCCTACTACACTCATGTGGATTTACACGGCTGTCATTGGACCTATACTTACAAATGGAGCACTGGTATGATGGCCAGCACTAAAAAGACAATGCAAAATCAGAAAATTAAAAGGAGTACAAAGAGCGGCATGTGCAGGTGTTACTGGTGCAATCAAGTCATGTCCGACTGACGTACTTAATGTGATCCTGTATCAACTACCCATAGACATTTATATTCACAAAAAGGCAGCAATATACAATTTAAAAAATTAGCAAATATCAGATGGAATAATATAATAAAATACAATATAACTCAATAGATATGGAAAATATATGAAAAGAAAAAACACCATAACAGAGCATTGGCCATTTGGAGAACTTGCGTCCAAAATGGGTTTGCCCTACAAAAACATCGGCCGAAGCTGTGAACTAGTAGGGAATAAAGAAACAATTGTCCACTTTTTCCCCCCAATCGCAGATCCGACACTTGGAAATCATCAGTACCAATCATTCTATGGATGTCTACAAAAAGCATATCGGACATTAGTAGCTTCATCAAAACCACAAAATGATTTGAAAGAGAAGGTGAAACGTTATACCTCAAAATACAACTCCTACCTACCTTAAAGAAACAATTAGATTTCTGACAACAATACGAGAAAAAATGTATTACACTTACTGTACTAACCGAGTACAAATATTCATTTGGCGTAACCTCCATATTAATTCTTTTCAAAGTATTTAATAAAAATTTAATTATCTGTCCTTTGTTCCTTAATCCAAGATTCAGGCTGCGAGAAGATTATCTCATTAACCTACTCGATTTACTTAGCTAGATTTCGCCATACGAATATGCCACTTGTGTTAAGTATATTTATTTTAAGGAGCAAGAACAAATAAAATGATTTATATTCAGATTAATTCAACTCACTCTTATCGTACGTTATGCAAACTTTACACCCCCATCCCGCTGTTCTTCTGCTTCTTCTGTGCTGCCATATCATATGATTCCCACATACCGACCATCTTGCGTAAAATTCGTCTCGAATAACTGAGTAGAATCATCGTCATCAAATGAATTTAGCCATTCATTCAAAAAATCTGCGAATGTTGTTGTTGTTTTTGGACCTTCGCCGTTACACAGTTTTCGGACATCGTAAGTGTTGTTCGGGTTTACGTTAGTAACTCGATAGGGGCCTAAAAGCTTTTGTTTTAGTTTTAAACCGCTACCTAATTGCGTGCGTTTTATAGCAAGAATCTTAAGGATTTGTTGTTTCGCGTCGTGGCGCATTTCGAGCACAGTATTTATGTACTATACATACATTCAAAGACCAAATCCGCACATTTTTACCAATACCCCTTGTTCTTGTTAAAGCTTAGTATCCAGCTCTCAAGAAATGTAAAAACTTCATATAAAAAACGCTTAAGAAACGGTCAAGAAATTTTCTTGCGATAAATTTACTTGTGCTAGTATGCAGCTCTAAATAAATCTAGTACTAATTTTTAATACTTACTTTTCCAATAAAATGCAAATATGGCAAACCTGGTTTTGCGAAGAAACATGAAATCGACAATTGTTTCTTGAAGGAAATTCAAAATAATAGTTAAATTCATCCTAAATTAGTTAAAATCATTATTATGAAGTATATTTCATTTTGAAATGGTGTATAAAACTCACCAATCATCAACAACATTCCTTATATCATACATATTTCGCACAAAGCTAATTTTCTTTGTTTTTTCTTTTGCTCTTCTAATGTGGATCATTCACAATGCGTAACCAGCTGTCAAAATTACTTGAAAAAATAATTTATTTTTTTTTTTGAGCAATTACTTGAGAGCTGGATACGGACCTTAACATACAAGCAAGCAGGATTGCAAACAGAAAACATTTAAGCATACAACCATGGTACAAGGGAGTAGGGAAAGTCCCATTCACCATAGTAAAAGAGCCTACCCCCATGTGTACGGTCACAATAAAAACATCATGGCCACCTCTGGTGAATAAGGGTGGCGAGAGGTCAAAACGGATTGCAGAAAGCGAAAATGCTATAATATTAAATTCTAAATTTATAGTACTATATTTGTACATTTATAAATATATTTGTTATAGAGTAAAGTTTATAGCTGTTATCAAGGAAAGTAATTATACCTTCATAATATAGATAAATATGCTATATATTTTTAAGCGTTAACTTATTCATGGACAAATTGGAAACTATATTTGATAAAGAGTAGACCATAAGAGATAAATATTGTGGAAAAGTTTGTTAATACATATCATAATAATTCGTCTGAACAGTAAACACTAAGGTGATTAAAAAAAAAATTTTTTTTTTTCGCTTGGTACTCGGAAAAATAGGTTCCTAGACACCTCTAAGAAAGCCTCTCCAAGCATGAGTTCTTATTTGTAACGAGAAAGTCCTCCTATATACAGTTTCCTATTTTTTCTTATTATCAGATAGAAAAATTTATATCTCGCTTCCAACTACTTGGAAAAATATCTTGTTCCTTAGATTTTGTAGGAAATTGAATGCTCTACAAAAAAGGTTTCCAATGATTTTTTCGTAGACCCAACCGTTTAAAAGATCTTAACAGTTAAAGTTTGATTATTTTTGGGAGAATTTTTTATTTCTTATGAATTCTATAACTCAATGAAAACAAATTATTATGAATGGTGAAACTCATAGTGTTGTAGGAAATTTACTGCTTTGTAAAAATGGTCTGATACGATTTTTCGAAAAAGTTAAGCGTTTACGAGATATTCATCGTCAAACATAAATACATATTAAGGTGGATCAAAAAAAATTTTTATTTTTTCGTTTGGTACTCTAAAAAATAGGTTCCTATCACCTCTAAGAACGCCTCTCCAAAACGCTATGAGTTTCATCATACACAATGATTTTTTTCATTGAGCATAAATAAAAAACTTAATTTTTCATGTATTTGCTCATATCGTTCGCTTCTTTAAGAATATATTTTAAAATAAAACGATTTTCTTTTGAAAATATATTAAAGTTTTATATATAAATAATATTTTTGAGAAAACTTTTCTATAAATTTTTAGAAAATAACACAATGCAACCATTTTCCGGTTAAAAGTTGGCCATCTTGGATTCTAACTCAACCCCTGACTCCCCTTGACATTTCTACAGTGACATCTCTCAGCTGTGCCTTTGTTTACATAACATCAGCTGATAGTTACTCTACTCCTCCTCTACCGTGCATACAACGTACGCAAGTAAACGATAGCCTCCGCATAGAAACTTTACCATAACTGTAAATAAAATTGAATCTTTGCACTTTGCAATTACACTGTCTCATAAATTAGAAATATAATTAACGTTTTTGATTATTTAAGAATTCGATACGCTTTTTCCGTTCTGAATCCAATAAGCCATTATTATCAAAACAATATCGCTCGCCCTCACAAGAAGGCATAACAATAACAATCGTAAAGAAAACAGAACGCTTAACGTTCTGCTGGAATTTGCTGTCACAGCTAAAATTGTAATTAACTCTTTGTTCTGGATTCAATCAAGCTGATGCTTACACTTCTGCTTTAACTTTAAGTAAATAAAACCAAAATGTATATATATTAGTATTTCAGATATAAAGATTTGATTTGTATTTGGCAATCCACAAGAACCACACGTGTTCTCATTTCATCCGCGCGTTCGCGGATGTAAAATATATACATATATATTTTTTTAAATTCCCTCGTTGCGGGAATTAATTGGCGCCCAACGTGGGGCACGAGTCAAAATGTGCCTAGTATAGTAAAATTTATAAAAAGTTGTGTTATCAAAAATTGTGAAGTTAAAATTATAAAAAGTTGTCATTAAAAATAGTTTGGACGAGTTAAAAAAATTGAAGTTAAAGTGCCTACTAAAAAGTTAAGTTAAAATAATATAATTTACACCAAGTCAAGGATAGTAACAATACCTAAGTGAAAAGTTTCACTAAAAAAATAACTGTGTGAGTAAGAACAAGCAACGAAGTGACAATCGCAAAAATAACAGTGACCAAAAAAAGTGTAAGTGAAAAACTTCCACTAAAAAAATAACTGAGTGAGTAAGAACAAGCACCGTAGTGACAATCACAGGATAACAAAAACAAGAAATTTTAAAACTTTTTAAATTGATTCAAAAACTAATAATTAAAATAATTAATTAAAACATAACTAATCAACAAAATACGAAACTTTAAAAAGTAAAGAGTGACTTAAATTGCAAAAATAGCCAAGCAGCAGTGGTAACAACATCAGCGGACGTGTCAACAGCGGCAGCAGCAATAATAAAGGAAACAGCGGTAACAACAGCAGTAGCGACAACAGCATCATTAGCAGGAATTAAAGCAGATACAGCGAGAGAATACATTTGTAAGTTTCAATTAAAATTAACTACATTTAGAATGTATATTAGAAATGGGAAATAGCCCTAGTATTAAATATAAAAAACTATCATATTGCGACTTTTGTAAGGGCGATCATGACATAAGGAAATGTCCTAAACTAAAAAAATAAAGAAATAAAGACTATAGCTAATGGTTTGTACAACCAATAAATTTCATAATTAAAAGCTGCGATTCACCACCCCCGGGGGGACCCTCCAGCTTATAACAATTAAAAATTCTCTTCACCTACCAAGGGACCCTCCAGAGAATTATAAAAAGTTAATCCAATCAATACATTTTTCTTTTAATAATATAATAATTAAAGGCTCGACCAGCCATATAATAAAAATATATTGAAACCGCGATTCACCACAGCAAGGGGGACCCTCCGGTTTATAATAAAGCTTAATTCTGCGATTCTGAACTCCAGACCCTCCAGAATAAAAAAGCACCTCTTCCTAGAAGGGATAAAATAAAAATATTTATCAAAGAGACCAGAAACAGATAATTAGACAAAATGGCTAACGGTGACGCTTTGACCGTAGACCTAATAACTCGCCTTATTGCTGACAGCAATATAGCATTACATGAGGAAGTAGAGCAATTACGCTCACAAATAGTAGTCAATACCATTAGTGCAACCGATTTTCTAACACAGACGATAGACGATAATATAGCCTGTCAAGAATCATTAGATGTAGTTAAATCCGTACCTGAATTTACTGGTAGGATGAATTCATATGTTAGTTGGAGAGAGGCAGCGCTTTACGCTATGGGCCTTTACGTGATTAGCAGTAGAAAATACTTTGCCGCACTCACAATACTTAGAAATAAAATAACGCATGATGCAAATGATGCATTAACAAACCATGGAACAGTCCTAAATCGCGATGCAATTCTATCTCGTCTAGACCTTGCATACGCGGACAAACGTCCAATACATATAATCGAACAAGAATTAAGCATCTTAAGGCAGGGTGCAATGTCGGTTGTAGAATACTACAACCTCGTCAACAAAAAGTTTACGCTATTAATAAACAAAACAATTATGACACACGGAAACAACGCAGACGCAACGCAAAAAGAACAGGGAACATGCCTTAAGAATCTTTATAACAGGACTAAACCACCCCACTAAGAGACATAATATTCTCTCTAAGCCCATAAGATTTACCTGACGCTTTAGCAAAAGATCAGGAACTCGAATCAAATAATCAAAGAGCCCTGTTTGCTCAAAACTTCATGTATGACAGAAACACGGTGAAGCCAACGTACACAAACAATAACTTAAGATTTCCTCAAAGGAACAATCCTTCTGTGGATATAGATCCATCTGTATCCAGACTTTACAATAGAGATTTTAATATGAGGGGGCAACAAATCACTAACAATTTTTACCAACAACAAAGAAATAGCAATTTTAATCAAAATGTAAAACCTATGCAAACGAATGTAAACTTTCAGGTCAATAAGGGGCAAAATCAGGAAGCACATGGGGTAAAGCGGCGTAGAGAAAGTAATAATAGCTTTCGCCCGCAAGAAAAGAGTCAGAGAATTAATAATATGAACGAGAGCCATTTTTTAGGCGAAGAGGGGACGAACTCCCCTATCTCAAATTACACGACTCAAATTTAAATAAAAACTTAAAAGCTCTAGTTGATACGGGAGCAACCTCATGTTACAATAAGCCTGGGGTTTATAATAATAAAAACGAATTAGCCATTTATAAGGGCATAAAAACCGTGAATGGCTAGTCCATAATCAAATTTTACAACACAATTACCTTATTTGGAGTCGAAGAAATCTTCTATGAAATTTAGGGATTAGAATCGGATCTCCTCTTGGGATATAATTTCCTTAAAAAGATTGAGGCACTTATCGATGTGTCCAATGGGAAAATTAATTATAGGGTAAAGAATAACATGAAAAATGAAAACAGAAGTATAAACATTTATTTTGAAAACAAAACTAAGAAACACGAAGCTTCCAAAAAACTAGCCGAGAAAAGTATCGGTAATATTAAAAATGAAAAAAATATTAAAATTGTGGAACAAACAAGTTCTACACCGGCAGCCGAAGATTTTATCGGCAATATTATACTACAAAAATTTATTTTAGGACAAAAACATCCTAAAACGCCAGCTGAGGATTTATACCAGCGTAATGAAAAAAGTGGCCGACAGGGGTAATGCTCGAAAATTCTACGAAAGGATGCGGCGGCTTACAGAAGGTTTCAAGACCAGAGCATACTCTTGTAGAAACCCCCCAAGGTGATGTAGCCACCGATGCCCAGAGCATACTTAAATTATGGAGGGAACACTTCTTCAGCCTGCTGAATGGCAGTGAACACACAACACCAGGAGAAAACGAACCCGATACCCCAATCGATGACGATGGAGCAGATGTTCCATTGCCCGACCATGAAGAAGTTCGAATAGAAATTGCCCGCTTGAAAAACAACAAAGCGGCAGGGGCCGACGGATTGCCGGCCGAGCTATTCAAACACGGCGGCGAAGAGCTGATAAGGTGCATGCATCAGCTTCTTTGTAAAATATGGTCGGACGAAAGTATGCCCAACGATTGGAATTTAAGTGTGCTATGCCCAATCCATAAAAAAGGAGACCCCACAATCTGCGCCAACTACCGTGGGATTAGCCTCCTCAACATCGCATATAAGGTTCTGTCGAGCGTATTGTTCGAAAGATTAAAGCCCACCGTCAACAAACTGATTGGACCTCATCAGTGTGGCTTTAGACCTGGTAAATCAACAACCGACCAGATATTCACCATGCGCCAAATCTTGGAAAAGACCCGTGAAAGAAGAATCGACACACATCACCTCTTCGTCGATTTCAAAGCTGCTTTCGACAGCACGAAAAGGAGCTGCCTTTATGCCGCGATGTCTGAATTTGGTATCCCCTCAAAACTAATACGGCTGTGTAAACTGACGTTGAGCAGCACCAAAAGCTCCGTCAGGATCGGGAAGGACCTCTCCGAGCCGTTCGATACCAAACGAGGTTTCAGACAAGGCGACTCCCTATCGTGCGACTTCTTCAATCTGCTGCTGGAGAAAATTATTCGAGCTGCAGAACTTAATCGAGCAGGTACAATCTTTTACAAGAGTGTACAACTGCTGGCGTATGCCGATGATATTGATATCATCGGCCTCAACACCCGCGCCGTTAGTTCTGCTTTCTCCAGACTGAACAAGGAAGCAACTCAAATGGGTCTGGCAGTGAAAGAGGGCAAGACGAAATATCTCCTGTCATCAAACAAACAGTCGCCGCACTAGCGACTTGGCTCCCACGTCACTGTTGACAGTCATAACTTTGAAGTTGTAGATAATTTCGTCTATTTAGGAACCAGCATTAACACCACCAACAATGTCAGCCTGGAAATCCAACGCAGGATTACTCTTGCCAAGAGGTGCTACTTCGGACTGAGTAGGCAATTGAAAAGTAAAGTCCTCTCTCGACGAACAAAAACCAAACTCTATAAGTCGCTCATTATTTCCGTCCTGCTATATGGTGCAGAGGCTTGGACGATGACAACAACCGATGAGTCGACGTTGCGAGTTTTCGAAAGAAAAGTTTTGCGAAAGATTTATGGTCCGTTGGCCACGGCGAATATCGCATTCGATGGAGCGATGAGCTGTACGAGATATACGACCACATTGACATAGTTTAGCGAATTAAAAGACAGCGGCTACGCTGGCTAGGTCATGTTGTCCGGATGGATGAAAACGCTCCAGCTCTGAAAGTATTCGACGCAGTACCCGCCGCGGGAAGCAGAGGAAAAGGAAGATTTCCACTCCATTGGAAGGACCAAGTGGAGAAGGACCTGGCTTCGCTTGGAATATCCAATTGGCGCCACGTAGCGAAGAGAAGAAACGACTGGCGCGCTGTAGTTGACTCGGCTATAATCGCATAAGTGGTGTCTACGCTAGTAAAGAAGAAGAAGAATGAAAAAAGTAATTATAAAGAAAATATTGTGGAACGAAAAAGTTCTACAAAGCCAGCCGAAGATTTTACCGGCAATATTTTATTTAAAGAAATTATTTTAGGATAAAAAGGTCCTAAAAAGCCAGCTGAAGATTTATACCAGCAGAATAAAAATAGTAATTATAAAGAAAATATTGTGGAACGGAAATGTTCTACAACGCTAACCGATGAATTTGCCGCCAACATTAATGATAACTATTCGATATTGGGTGAAAGAGGCTCAGAAATTAATAACGATAATGATTATTGTTCGGAAAAGAATTCCGAAAAGTTAAATACTGAAAATCAAGATCAAAAATTAACTGAACTTAAAACAAAAATAAAGGAAAAAATTACTCAAATGTATTCAGACAATGATACAAGCTTCCCATTTCACAATGGAGAAATAATTTTTGAAAAGTAATCGGATAAAGAAATATGTTGAATCCTAGATATAAAAAACAAGTTGTAAAAGAGGATTTAAAAAATAAGGTTACAATTAATCAGAGAAATAGAATAGTGCACAAGGATAATACAAAGTCCTAAACGAATACTTATTTACATTTTCAGAAAATGATGACAATAATAATTTTAATATTGCTAACAATAGCAAAAGTAGATATTAGGGACTTCACGAGAGAAAATTACGTATTAACACAGGACGAAAATGTAGGTTTATATAATGACTATGGAGAGTTTCTCACATAACTAATTTAACATATTTTGAAGAGATAATAGTATCAGATAAAAATTATTATTATGGTAAAATAAATACAAAATGATGTATTTGATATAAAAAATTTAGAGGGGTAACCTGAAATACTTATAGAGACTTTGTTAGGACAATTACAAAAAACAGATAAAATAATAACAGAATTAAATGACACAAAATTAAAAGAAAACAAAATCAATATGTTAACTGCAAAATTTAATAAATACAATAACTTTTGGTAAAATTGGAATTTTAAATCCAACAATTTTACATTATGATGAATTAAAAAACATAACATATTACCAACACGGTATAATAACAATAACAGATTTAATGGACATTTCAATTCAAAATAGGCCAAAAAGGAAACGTAATTATAATTTATATAAAATACCCTAAAATAGAACTAACATGTAAGTACTATGATGTAAGAGCCATAGCTCAATTAGATGGTAAGCTTATGACCAGAACATAATATACTGTAATAATAAATTTTTTATATTCAGATTTGTAAATAAAAAAAGCACTTGTTTGTCAGATATTTTAAACAAAAACAAGGAAAATGTAATAAATTAAAAGAAAAAAACTTACAAATTGAAGAAATTAAATCAGGAGCGATATTAGTTTCAGGAAAATATATTGTAGATAATCAAACATTAAATGGAGCATATTTAATAACATTTGAAAATTATAATGTAATAAATAATCAATCTTATGAAAACCTTGAAGTAAAAATTTGGAATTATTTTAAAAATAACCATATAAATAATTTTTAAATTTTACAATATTTTGAAACAACCAACAAACTGTTAAAATTAGATAATATAAATATTTTAGCAGAACGGAACAAGAACATAACAGTCCATTCATATTTTTGGTACATAATTTTTATCTCGGGAATAATTTTCATAACTTATTTCATACTAAAATTAAAAAAATCTCGCGCAATTCCCAAACCAATCGAAAATGCGCAATTTCAAGAAATCACTTATAATGCTCTTTTGGACCAAATATATAAATTAACTCAAAATAATAGTGAATCGGGACCGATTCATTTTAGTAACGGGGAGTTAACGATAGCCTCCGCATAGAAACCTTACCGTAACTGTAAATAAAATAGAATCTTTGCACTTTGCAATTACACTGTCTCATAAATTAGAAATATAATTAACGTTTTTGATTATTTAAGAATTCGATATGCTTTTTCCGTTCTGAATCCAATAAGCCATTATTATCAAAACAATATCGCTCGCCCTCACTAGAAGGCATAACAATAACAATCGTAAAGAAAACAGAACGCTTAACGTTCTGCTGGAATTTGCTGTCACAGCTAAAATTGTAATTAACTCTTTGTTCTGGATTCAATCAAGCTGATGCTTACACTTCTGCATTAACTTTAAGTAAATAAAACCAAAATGTATATATATTAGTATTTCAGATATAAAGATTTGATTTGTATTTGGCAATCCACAAGAACCACACGTGTCTCATTTCATCCGCGCGTTCACGGATGTAAAATATATGTTTTTTTTTTTAAATTCCCTCGTTGCGGGAATTAAATTGCACATAAACACGCACATATCGTGCACTCATATATAAAGGTTATTCACTTTTCTTCGCAATCGCTCATATACAAAGGAGTACGAAACAAGAAACAATAAAATATAAAGAGAACAAAAAAAACTTAATAGTTCAACTTAAGAAGAACCGGTAATAAGGAAGACGAAATACGCGGTCGTTATTGCATACATTGGGTATATAACAAAAAATACAATTTTATCTATCTTAAGGATTCACACGTTTTTCTCATATTTTCACTTTTCTCATATTATCTAAATGAACGGAGATTCTAAGGAATCTAAGTAAATACGGTAGCTAATTATACAAAAAATGATTTGTGAAGAAAAGGTTCCATGTACACCTGCAGAAGTTACACTCTCAAAGCAAGGTGTTACAAAGCAAAAAAGAGTAAAATATATTTCATATACTAGTTTATTGCTGACAGTCTAATTCGATACTGCAATCGATATTCATCTTCACCGATTCAAGACAATTCTGAATTGGTATTAGGAATTAAAAAATAAAATCTTGGCAATTTCTGGACACGTCTTCAAGCTGCGTATGACGCAATTATAGAATCTGACGTATCAGATCTACCTGAAAATTTCAATCCTTAGCATACGCCAAATACGAAAACGGCTTGAACCAGTTAGAAGAAATGAAAGCGATGATCTCCGATCAATTGAAATTAATTAAAGCAATTGCACCTTCTTCACAACCGAGAGTAGAGCTGCCACAAGTTCAAAGCCAAAAGATAACAAGTAAGGAAGGACTAAGTTCGGGTGTCACCGAACATTTTATACTCTCGCATGGTAAAGTAATAACCGAGATTTCATTATCCGTTATTTACATATTTTCTATTTTGCTGTAAAATTAATTAGATGAGATCAATTTGTGTACTTTCAGTATTGAATTGTATTTTCATTTATTTTAACTGTACTGAGGACTACGTAAAACACAGACACAACAGAAACAATCGGTTTTCGAAGTTAATGCACATTATATTTCTTACAAGAATAAGATTATACAGGTTTGACTTAGAAGTAATAAGTATTATATATTTTAACTAGGTAGAAAATTTGTGAAAACAATTTTTAAGTATACCATATGTCAAGGTTGAAAGTTTGAGTTGTTATGAATAGACATAGGTAGGAAAGCCAATATTTTAAAAACTGTTCAATAACATTTGAGTAAGGGGATTTGCAGCCAAATGCATTGAAAACAATTTTAAAGAATAAATATGTACGTCGATTAATTACGTCTATGTACTGTAACAAAGCTTTCTGCTGCCCCTGCTTCTTACAAGTATAAAGTGCTGAGGTATACTCGCCGTGTCCAGGGGTCGTTACAATAAATTTGTAAATATTGGGGCTCTTCTGCGAATCGTACTTTATTTAATTAAACTTACATATGTTTTTACTTAATGTTACAAAATTGTCTCCCGCGTTGAAATATCGTCGCCCGAGGGAAGTGCTGTTAGGGTAACGGTTCGGTGTGGTCCGTTAGGACAATACCGTTTCCCGCTCTGCTGCGCTCCTGGGTGCTAGACGACTTGCTGCTCGATCACGCTCGGCTACTTCTGCCGGCGCTCGTGGAGGCTTCAATAAAGGAGTCCTGGCGTACACGTTGACGCTACTCTGCTACGACGACTGCGCCCGGCTATCTCTGCCGGCGCTCCTGTAATCTTCGATGACGATGTCCTGGCGTATACGTTGACGCCCGCGTGCTACGACGGCTACGCTCGGCTACTTCTGCCTGCGCTCATGTAGGCTTCAATGATGCTGTCCGGATGTACACGTTGACACTCGCGTGCTACGGCGACTACGCTCAGCTACTTCTGCCGACGCTCGTGTAGGCTTCATTAACGCTGTCCCGGTGCACACGTTTACGCTCCTCTGCCACGCTGGAGAGGTCCTTTTTAACTGCGTAAAGATCCCGGACCACGGAAGACTGCGTTAGCGACCGCGATGTTAAAGGTTGAGTTGGTCAGAGGATAAACTCACTACCAAGCTCATCCTTAACAGACGGCGTTCACAAGTCAGGGTACCAAGACTAGCCAGAGGATAAACTCACTGCGTAGTCTGATTCTGAACGTGCGTATGCTGTCGCAGTTCCGTGTTGACTCACTGATCATCTGCCATCTAACTACCCACCAAGCCTGTGCTGCGTGCTAACACATTCGCAACATGTTGCGTTGGGTTGGCGTGTGTTGCTGGGACTGCGTATGTTGCTGCCAGTGGCGTGATTTTACCGCTGCGTATGCATGCTTGTTGTTGTTTCGTCTGCTTGTCTGATTTCTCCGCCTCCACGGTTATCCCATTTAATTGTTTGCGTGGCGTGTTTTTACCGCTGCGCATGCATTCTTGTTGTCATTTCATCTGCATGTCTGTTTCTCAGTCTCCTTGTGTTTCTAGAAGTGGCGTGATTTTCCCGTTGTATTATGAACAATAGGGTCTGCCTTTATGGGTTGTGTGGACCAAATTCTGTATAGATATTTAGTTCTCACAGCACACATCTGTGTCTTAATACCTAAACCTTCCATGAGCTATCTGTGGTGCTTTGTAAATCGCGATGTTTTCGCAAAAACCAAATTAAAACAATTAATAATAATTACAATTTAATTTGACTGAGGTTGAAGTTTAACATTTAAGCGTCGCATTTGGTCCATCTGAAAAGCAGGTTTTCTAATTGCGTGCATTTGATACTAGACTACTAATTATTTACGTTGGTTTTTCTTACTGATTTTTAAATATAGTTGGATTTTACATGCGTCTAAAAAATTTAATGTATAATATTACATTATTATATTCTTATAATATTTTAAAGATATCGTAAGAAGTACGCAATATATTCGGCGTAAAGTAAAAAGTAAAGGCAGAAATCGTGTTATTACATACATATGTATATGGGGGCCAACACGTTGACTAAAGTATGAACATATTTCCATGCAAATTTATTAAGGTAATTCAAACTTTGACCAATATATTGGGCACAAAATCTACTAGAATTGTGAAAATCAAATAAGAGGTATGTGGGGGCAAGAAGAAATATTGGCTTGATTTTGCCCATTTTTGGCACAGACGAACACTGTTGGAAGGAACACATCTCCTATGAATATGTTTAGAATATTTGAGATATTTACCGATATTTTCAATAAAATGGTCTGATCTCAGTGATTTTTATTCGGGCTATGCTACACTAGAAATACAGTATTTGTGCAAAGTTTTGGTCCGTTATCTTCACTGGTGTTGAACTCATATACTATAACGTGAACGAATCAGATGGACTTCAAAATTGTGGTATATGGGAAGTAGGCGTGGTTGTGAATATACGAGTATTTCGCCCAATATCGAACCATAGATGCTACGGAAATGGTTCGAACCGAATTTCGCTGAATTTGGTAGAGTAGTTTCTAAGATATGGTTTTAGACCCATAAGTGGCGGAGACACGCCCATTTTAAATTTGAATGTAACCCCTCTGAGTCATCTTTGCCATTAAATTTAAGGCTTCTTGTGTTAATCCTTACTAAATTAAAGCATTTTTAGTAGATTTCAACATAACATTTGTATGGGAGGTGAGCGTGGTTGTAATCCGATTTCCTCCGTTTTAAGATAGTACCTTCAAGAAATTACTTCTGAAAGTTTCGTTAATATAGCTTTAGTAGTTTACGAGATATTTGCAAAAAACTTAGTAGGGGGCGGGACCATGCCCACTTTTCCAAAAAAAATACACCCAAATATATCCCTTCCCAGTGCGATCATTTGTACCAAATTTTACTTTCATATATTTATTTATGGCTTAGTTATAGCTCTTTATAAGTTTTAGGTTATCGCCATTTTGTGGGCGTGGAAGTGATCCGATTTCGCATATTTTCGAACTTAACCTTCTTATGGTGCCACCAAAAACGTGTACCAAGCTTCATCAAGATATCTCATTTTTTACACAAGTTACAGCTTGCACGGACGGATAAACAGACATCGGGATTTCAACTCTACTCGTCACTCTGATCACTTTGGTATATGTAACCATATATCTGACGATATATACCGTTATCAGCAACTTTATTGCGAGAGTATAAAAATGATGGCCGCTGAGTTACATGAAAATATCTGAGAGATTTACCGATATTTTCGGTGAAAAATTAGGTTAGGTTAGGTTAGGCACTGAGTTCTTCGCGTTCGATATCAGGGACCTTGAAAAGTTATAGTCCGATCACGATAATTTTTCCACGTGGAATACCTCAGCTCAAATACCGTATTTGTGTAAAGTTTTATTCCGCTATCATCATTGGTTCCTAATGTATATATTATACAGAGATGGCATCAGATGGAATTCAAAATAACGTTATATTGGAAGAAGGCATGGTTGTGAACCGATTTCACCCAAATTTTGTGCATGTCATCAGGGTGTTAAGGAAATATTATATACCGAATTTCATTGAAATCGGTAAAGTAGTTCCTGAGATATGGTTTTTGGTCCATAAGTGGGCGACGCATCGCCCATTTTCAATTTTTAAGAACAGCCTGGGTGCAGCTTCCTTCTGCCATTTCTTCCGTAAAATTTAGTGTTTCTGACATTTTTTGTCAGTCGGTTAACGCACTGTTAGTGATTTTCAACATAACCTTTGTATGGGAGGTGGGCGTGGTTATTATCCGATTTCTTCCAGTTTTGAACTGTATATGGAGATGCTTGACGGAAAAGACTCTATAGAGTTTGGTTGACATTGCTATAATAGTTTCCGAGATATGTTCAAAAACCTTAGTAGGGGGCGGGGCCACTCCCACTTTTCCAAAAAAATTACGTCCAAATATGTCCCACACTAATGCGATCCTTTGTGCCAAATTTCACTTTAATATCTTTATTTATGGCTTAGTTATGACACTTTATAGGTTTTCGTTTTTCGCCATTTTGTGGGCGTGGCAGTGGGCCGATTTTGCCCATCTTCGAACTTGACGTTCTTATGAAGCCAAGAAATAAGTGTACCAAGTTTCATCATGATATCTCAATTTTTACTCAAGTTACAGCTTGCGCGGTCATACGGCCAGACGGACAGACGTACGGACGAACAGACAGACATCCGAATTTCAACTCTACTGTTCACCCGGATCACTTTGGTATATATAACCCTATATCTGACTCTTTTAGTTTTAGGACTTACAAGCAACCGTTATGTGAACAAAACTATAATACTCTCCTTAGCAACTTTGTTGCGAGAGTATAAAAAACCAAAGGTCAAGCAGGCGTAATAGTCAAACAGTTCGATCTTAATGACGAACATTTCAATTTTGCTTGGGAAGCTCTAAAGACTCGTTACGGAAACGAAAGAATATTAGTCGACAAACAAGTGACAATATTAATGAATTTACTAAAAATTCAGAAAGAAACAAGTGAAGAATTCATAAAACTTCAATTCACTGTTTCAAATTGCTTGTCGGTGTTATCGACACAGAATATTCCCACGGACAATTGGGAATTCCCATTCTGGTAAATATATGCACATCTGAATTACAAGAAAAATCGTTACTTTTGTGAAAGCAATCACTCTCATCACGGAGAAAATGCCCAACGTGGCAGCAAATGAAAGATTTCTTAACTAACCAATATGAAATTACGGTAGATAAAAAAAAATGGTCAGAACTAAAAACATTCAACACGACATAAATCAAAGCTTCATTTGACCCCAAGCTGGTAACAACCACAACTTAAATCGTAGTTCAAAAAACAATCGTTCAAATCCGAACAAAACAAACATACGTCATGATCTTGAAAGAAATTTAAAAATTTAAATATTAACGAAAGAAACAATTTCGTAAGAACGAAAAAACTTTGTACCAACTATTTGACACTTGCGCATACGCTCAAAGGTTGCGAAAGCAAATTTCATTCCGTTTATTGTCATAAACGACATAACTCAATGCTTCGCTCAAAATAACACTAATGATAAAAGAGCATTAATTGCAACAGCAAATCCCGACTTATAAAAATCCGAACATTGCAAAGAAGCACTATGCTGCTCAAAGGCATTAAAAACTCAGACGCTACACAGCGAAAACCAAAGCAGTGTATCTCAATCGAGTACCGAGGAGAACTGTTTAAACTTAGGGCCTTAATGAACAAGGGATCTCAACAATCACTAATAGCGTCTATAGCACAAAATAGGCTACAACTGCCAACAAACCTAGCCAATTTTGAAATATCGGGAATGGGCGGGAAAGTAGTACAACACTCAAATAAAATCTGCCCTATTGCCCTCATTTCCGCCCAAGTGGATGCTTGAATGCGTTAGCAGTAGCTATTGTCTTACCGCAACTAACAAATATGCTTCCAAGCTATCATATAAGTAGCAAGCATTGGCAAAAGGTTTCACACCTTAAGTTAGCAGACCCCAACTTCAACACTCCCGCTCAAATAGGCTTTCTATTAGGCAACGATCTTATACCACAAATTATTCTCGAAGGTGTTGAGAAAATTTCGAAAACACTTCTGGCACAAAATACCATTTTCGGTTAGATACTAAGTGGACTGGTAGCGGAACCAGTTACCACGATGGCAATCTAAGTTGAGGAAATCTCCAACAAATACCTCAACACACAAATGAAGAAATTTTGGCAGTTAGAAGGGCTCCCCTCATATCAATCACAACCCCAGAAGATCGATATTGTGAGGATTTTTACAAAGCCACAACTACTCGATTAGATAATGGCCGGTACGTCGTATGACTACCACTAGAGCCAGAATTTCCCCACTCACTCGCCTTAGGTCATTCCCGCATCTCTGCTATCCAACAGTTGTTAAGTATGGAAAAAAAACTTACTTAAAAGATGCGAGCTAGCAGAATACAATAGGGGTTTAGAAAAATACCTCCATTTAGACCACATGGGGGAAGTCAGCCCTGGAAAATTATAAAAAGTACTAAATACTATTCATTTTACACACATCATACAGAAACAAATCCAAACAAAACAAACCACAAAGGTAAGAGTTGTCTTTAATGCATCAAAATCCTCAAGTTCGGGGAAATCACCAAATGACATTTTATTTACGGACTCACGTTTTAGCCAGATTTAATGTTCCTCATTTAAACTGGCGTATAAACAAATACGTTTTCAATGGGGATGTCGAAAAAATTTGTCGACAAATAATCGTACATAAAGATGATCAAGATTTTCGGAGATTTATTTTCCGAAAATCTCCCGGTAGTCCACTACGTTACTTTAAATTAAAAACAGTTACCCTTGGCGTAAACTGTGCCCCGTACCTAGCCATTCTTACACTCCACGAACTGGAAGAAGTCACAAAGTCAGATTTTCCTCTGGCAACACAAGTGTTGAAAACACAAACGTATGTAGACGATATTCTGTCTGGAAGCCACAGCGATACAACCTCTCAATACAGCAAAGTTTCCGTTAAAAAAGGTAACGGCGAACCACTCAGATATTTTAAAAGACATACCTAAAGAAAAATTTCCTTAAATTTGAAAAGGAAAGCCGAACAAAAACTTTGGGGATACAATGGAAAGCGTTATCTGACCAGTTTTCATACACTAGTGAGTCAATATCCGCACTATCAACTATAACAAAGAGGAAAATTTTATCCTCCGTGGCAAAATTTCTCGACCCGGCAGGATGGCTTTCGCCAACTATAATACAAGCAAAAATTTTAATTGAAAAATTGTGGCCAGACGGACGACGGAATGGGACGAATAAGTAAAACCACTTCGTTTAGAAAAGTGGTCACAGTACGCGGACAATCTGATTGATATCTCATAGATACAAATCCCACGATGGATAAATTATGCACCAGAGCACAAAGTCGAACTACATAGCGTCTGTGATGCCTCTGGAAAGGTATATCGTGCCACCATCTATGTGCGCACACAATCCGCTGGTCGCTGTCAGCATTCGCTTACTAGTAGCCAAGACAAAGGTGGCTCCGTTAAAAACAATAAGTCTGGAACTGTGCGGTGCGCTATTACTAGCCAAACTAGTATCCATGATGCAAACGCATCTAAATTTTGGCAAAATATAAATTGTATCTTTGGTCTGATTCCGAAATTGTATTAGCCTGGTTAGAAAAACCTCCACATGCATGGAAGATGTATATTTCCAGTAGATCGTCTCAAATCCTTGACCTAGTGGAATTAGCCACTTGGCGACACGTAGCCAGTGCTGACAATCATGCCGATCTAGGTAATAGGGGGTGCAAGCCTCTACACCTTGCCACCACCACTCTATGGGGGAATGGTCTCCGATGGTTAACTGAATCTCCCGATTCTTAGCCACCGTGGCCCTAGCGCAACATAATTGCCCCAGAAAGTCGAAAAATCGGCACTTTTCACACGACATTGAATAATACTGACATCCTCGAGCGATTTTCATCATACACCCGAGCAATCAGGATATTCGCTTACATGTTCAATTTTATCAAGCTACTCAAAATTACAGTGAAGGGAAAACTCACGCTATACTCCCAAAGCGATACATTGACGCACCTAGACCAAGAAAAGACAAAGGTCGCTCTTATCACTTATACTCAATCGCGCTACTTCAGCTGCGAGATGTCACCACTAAGAGAATCGAAGCCGATTAATAAAAAGAGCTCACTCTGAGAACTAAATCCATTTCTGGATACGAAAGGTCTGCTTCATGCTAATGGCCGGCTTACCAACTCAAGCCTGACGTATAACGAACGTCATCATCTAATAATTCCAGAGAAGTCTCGACTTGTCAAGTCTCCTCCTCAAGTAAATACACCCACTAATGTTGCACGCTGAACATCGCCAAATTCAACATATAATCCGCAAAGAGTTCTATATTCCCCGACTTAAACCTCAAATAAAAAAGTACATTTTCATATGCAAGATCTGCACTATACATAAACAAAAAATTAGAACGCAGATGGCAACTCTTCCACCGGAACGCTGCAACTTTGCTCTGCCTTTCACAAATACAGGTGTCGATTGTGCTGGGCCTTTTCAGGTTAAGGCATCCATGCTAAGGTTTCCCACACTAATGAAACGCTAAATGGCTGTCTTTGTCTGTTTTACGACAAAAGCAGTGCACCTCGATCTATGTACTAATCTGACAAAAGAGGCTTTCCTTGCGGCATTTGCTCGCTTCGTCGGACGACGCGGGTTCCGGTCCAAACTCATGAGCGACAATGAAAAAACCTTTATCTAAGCTCAAAGAGCCACAGAAAAACAAATTGTGGACTTTATTCAGTAAGTCTCCCCTGAGATTGTACAAAAGTACACTCCCCAAGGCATTAATTGGAAATTTATCCCACCAAAGTTTCTCAGCTGTAAAAAGTTTGAAATCCCAATTAAAAAAAATAGCTGGAAACTACAAATTTAACTACGAAGAATTTAACACATTTTTAATTCGCATTGAAGCCGTTCTCAATTCACGACCACTAACAACACTCTCGCAAGATCCGTCAGATCTCACAGCCCAAACACCAGGGCACTTTTCCAAAGGAGCACCCATTCTGGTTACACCTGAGCCAGGCTTGGAGTCGCTATCCTTATTAAATCGATGGGAGAGAATTAAAACTCTGCATCATAATTTCAGCCGCAGGTGGAAAGAAGACTATTTAAAGGACCTCCATAAGAGGTATCGATGGAAAACATCAGAAAATGCCCCAAAGCTTGGAGATTGTGTACTTATTAACGATGATTGCCTCTCGAACATAACGCCGAAACACTATTGCAAATAAAATCAATCAAGCAATGAAATTAAACCAATAAAACCGCAAACTGTTAACAATAACAATAAAAATTGCAGAAATAATCGGTCAATACGACCAACCAGTCATGCCAAATAACGTGACACAATCGCACATTCCATTTATATACTAGCATATATAAGCTATATTCAAATACCATTTTTTACAGAGATCAAGATGGACGTGGGCATGCCTACTATCCCATCAACTAAGGTGGCACGTACTGGGCTTACTCCTACCCTAAGCTGGTGAGTTTTTACCTATTAACTATGATTGTCTCCCACCTACCGAGTGGCGAATTGCCCGCATGGAGAAACTCCATTATGGGTCAGACGGACACACCAGCTACAGCCCTGTGGACTTTTTAAAGAATTGTCACCGACAAAACGCCAGCGGGTTGCCTAGGCACATTAGCACTGCCTCAACTGTCTGTAGCATACACATGTAACGCAGGAGTGGGCTTCCGGTGATTTTTGCCACACGTGTGCCAGACCACATCACAGGCTGCTGCACAGGACCCCATGACGCGATGTAAGTCGGCCAATTGTCTCAAGCACAGGTAGACCAAGGCAAATAAACCGGGCGGTACGATGTCGAACTACTGCAGCCTATCCTGAGCCCCATCAATAGCGTCCGCACCGCGTTGCACTGACTAGGCATCGGCCAAAAGGGCAAGAACATCACAAAGCTTCAACAACTTCAGCGACTGCTAGGCTGAACATTCACATAGGGGCCAGGATGGCTAAGTGAGATAAGTCTCCCCCTAAAGTCACTCCATCAACACATCAAAACACGAAGTAACATCACTGCCAACAATCCAATACACCACACATACAGAACCCGCATACCAACAGGACCCACGCATCAATACCACCCACACGCGAAAACACTTCACATCTACACACGCAAACACACATATGTAATGTATATTTGGTGGTGATGCCGTACTAAGCGAGTCGTTGTTGATACTTTGATGGTCGTTGACGAACTATATTTCAATTTTGTGCTTTTGATCTAACATTCTTACATTCGTTAAGTTTTAGGATAAATTACATAAAATGGCAAACTTAAGAAGTATAGTACGAATAACTATTATGTACAGTAATATTATAATTAGTGTAGAGTGGTGATCTCCACATTATTTTTTTGAATTGACTTGCAATACATCTAGAGGGTCTGATGTTTGGTTAGAATTAACAGCTGGTTCTTCATCTGCTATATTGTAACTTGGCTTGAGGCGGTCGATTGAAATAACGATGTTTTTGCCTTTTCTTTCGATTGGAAAATTTTTGTCGTTTTTTGAAATAACTTCGAAGGGTCCATCGTATGGTTCTATCATAGAGGGAGTTAATCGATCGTTGCGTACATATTCGTGAGTTCATTGAAATAAATTCTTATTTACGAATGGTGTACTTGGAGAATGCCATGAAGTTTCGAGGGCACAAATTTTTTGATGATGATGTCGTAATTTTTCAACAAAAATTGTGTAGTAAAAAAAACTCGCCAGATAATCGTGTTGCAGTTCCAAATAACATTTCGGCTGCGAAAGTCTTCCTTAACGGCATTTCGTAGTCCCAAAAGAGTAAGTCCTAAATTATCTACCCAAGATTCTTTTCCGGTTGCTAGTATGGCCTTTTTAAATGAACGATTCCACCTTTCTATCAATCCATTCGTTTGTGGATGATACGGTGATGTACGTTTACGCTGAGTACCTGATGTTAGTAACATCTCTTGAAACATTTTGGATTCGAATTGAGTTCCTTGGTCTGTGATTATCTTCTAAGGTGAGCCGTATCATCCAACCCACTCGTTCAAGAAAGCTCTACATACTGTTTCTGCTTGAATGTCGACAAGAGGTATCGCTTCGGGCCATCTTGAAAAGCGATCGATGAGTGTGAGGCAATATTTGAATCCACCATGAAGAGGTGATGGCCCAATTATATCGACGTGAACAACTTGAAAGCGTTGATCCGGCATTTCTAAACGTTGTAATGGAGACTTGATGTGGCGTAAAACTTTGCTGCGACTGCAACGGATGCAGGCACGAACAAATGCTTTGCAGTCCTTTTGCATATTTACCCAAAAAAAGTGATGAGAAATCATCTTTAGAGTTGCGTTGGCTCCAACGTGAGTGAGGTCGTGAATATTGTGTAAAATTTGCTTACAAATCGTTTGCGGTACGATGGGTCTAACTTGGCTTATTGAGACATCGCAAAGTAATGTAGCGTTGCTGCTTTCTGAGCAGTTGTAAGGAGTGTTTTATCTTACCATTAAAAAGTACTTGAATGTTTAAGTCAGATTTTTGTTCGTTGGCCATATCAATGTAGTTGATTGATGTTATAGTGTTGATACGCGACAATATATCTGCGGTTTGATTTTTTGAACCCGGAATTTGACGGATGTCTGTTGTAACAGACGAGGTGAACCTTGTCGTTGCGCTTATGAAGAGAATTTATTAATGGCTTATGACCCGAATAAATGCATGTTTGATTGCCTTCGATTAGGAATTGAAAATGTTTTATGCAAGAATTTCTATATCGTAAACTGAGTAATGCTTTTCTGTTTCGGTTAGATGACGTGAAAAATATCCAAGGGGTTCTGGTTCGTTGTTTACTAACTGGTGAAGTACAGCTCCTACTGCGACATCGGATGCGTCTGTGAATAAACGGAGTTGAGCACCAACATGAGGGTGTGCTAAAGTTGCTGCATCGGCCATGTTTTGTTAACAATCTTCAAAGCGTTGATTTTTTTTGTAATACGGCTTGACGTTTTGCGGCGTTAGGTAAAAATTTGCGATAGAAATTGATAGATGCTTGATGATTCACTTTTAAAATAGCCTCAATTTTTTCTCGTAGCGGACGAATACCTTTATGCGTAATGATGTGACCTAAGAATTTTATTTCTTTCTTAAGGTTGGTATCCAGCTCTCAAGTAATTGCTCAAGAAAAAAAATACATTATATCTCAAGTAATTTTGACAGCTGGTTACGCATTGTGAATGATCCACATTAGAAGAGCAACAAACTTTGTGCGTATTATGTATGTATGTAGTAACAAAAATATTTGCATTGCTATTTAGGGAATGTTGTTAATAATTGGTAAGTTTTATACAACATTTCGAATTGAAATATACTTCATAATAATGATTTTAACTAATTTAGGATGATTTTAACGATTTACTTTGAATATCTTTCATGTTTCTTCACAAAACCAGGATTGCCATATTCGCATTTTTTTGAAAAAAATTTATTAAAAATTAGTACTAGATTTCTTTAGAGCTTCATACTAGCACAAGCAAATTTATCGCAGGAAAGTTACTTGACCGTTTCTTAAGCGTTTTTTATATGAAGTTTTTACATTTCTTGAGAGCTGGATACTAAGCTTTTCCCGAATTCACATTTCGGCGGATTAATTGTAAGACCAGCTGCGCGGAGTCGTTGGAATGTCATGCGTATATGTTTCGCATGCTCCTCCATGTTTGCTGAAGCTATGCATGTATTATCAACGTAAGGGAAGGCGAAGTCAAGTCCTCGTAAGGCTTCATGCACGAGGCGTTGAAAAGTTTGTGCTGCATTTCGTAGACCAAACGTCATATGAGTAAACTCATACAGACCGAATGATGTTATTACGGCTGTTTTCTTTATATCTTCCGGTCGAACGGGTATTTGATGGAATGCTCTTTGTAGATCGATCTTGCCAAAAACTGTTTTTCCTCGTAGGATTGTTAAGCAGTCATGAATAAACGGAATAGCATAACGGTCTGGAACGGTGATTTTATTGTTCCCACGGTAATCTCTACAGGTCGCCAATTGCCATCTGCTTTGCGGACCATGTGAAGCAGACTAACCCAATTGCTCTTCGAAGAGCGATACACGCCTATTTGAATCAGATATTCGAATTCAGTGCTTGCGGCTTTAAATTTTTTGTGGTAGAGCTTTCGAACACGAGCTGTAACGGGTTGACCTTGAGTTTCAATTACGTGACATAACTCAGTCTTTACTGGTTTAGATCAAAGCCTTTATTTGCATATTGAACTCTTTGTGAATAGTGCACGGCGCTTCGAGATTTGTTTTGTTGTCGATTAATTTGTTGCGTTTTAGATCGGTGATCAAGTCGTAGTGACGAGTAAAATCACTGCCAACAATTGATGTATTAACATCTGCAACCATGAAGTTCCACATGAATTTACGACGAAGACCAAGATCCACGTGTTGGCGTACTAAACCGTAAGTTTTTATTGGAGTACCGTTGGCTGCGTATAACGTGACGTTTGTTGGGCGAAGAGAATTAAAAATGTTTTTGTTTGGAAGAACACTGTAATCGGCACCAGTGTATATGAGATATTTTACGTTTGATCCTTGATGAAAAGTTGATTTAGTGCTACGCTGGGGTGATTAGCGTCAGCATCGCTGACGGAAACTTCTAGTCATTCATGCTGGGTGTTCGTACTTTGTCGACATAGACATGGACTACGGCATCGGCTGGCGGGGTCTCCGAAAGTTTTATGGTACCAACATTCTTTCGTATTTCGTGAGGAAGATCTTCGCTCATAATTCATCATTGACTATGTCGTCGAGGAGCTCTACGACTAGTGCGTGAACGACTGCGTGTACGCATATTATCAAATTTGCGTTGCAATTCATGAATCGTATTTGATAGTTGAAAAATCGTGTCTTGTTGAGTCTGAGTTGATGTACTGTCGGCGTGATCCGATGATGAACAAATTTGACGCTGGGTTAACGTTTCCATAATAGCGTCGGCAACAGCAATTTGCTACATCTATCGTACCTTCGCGTGCGATTACAAATGCTCTTATTAATTCCGGTGAGCGTTGGGTCCACATGGCTCAAACAGTTTCTTCCGAAAAGGAATTTCCTACCACTCGTCTTATGGCATTATATAGTTGACGCGGTCGTTGATCGCCTAGTACCATCTCCTCCAATAATCGCTGAATTTTGCGTTGATAACTTTCACCAAAATGTTTGAGAAGTTCAGTCTTGAGAAACTCATACATGCCAATTCCTGAGTTGGTAATACGTTGCGTATTTTAAGCGTTTTTACTGATTTAGCTAATGGTTGGTAGCGTAAGAGGATCTTAAGTAGCCATCATATGGTAATAACGTTGAGCGTCGCTGTTCATGTTGTATGCCTTAAACCAGTAGTTCCCAAACTTATTTTGTCTACCGCCCACTTTGAGAATAAATATGTTTTTAGCGCCCCCATTTTTTCAACTATTTAAAAACCACTATAACTTCAAATTAGTTATTGTGACCTATACATGTATATTAACGGAGAATTCTAAACGAAACTTTTACTATAACCAGTAACTTGAAACCTGAGCGCAGTAGGTAACATACAACGGCACTTAGGTCTCAAGTTAACTAATAAGACTGATTATTGAAACACAACTTTAAAGTATTAAAGCAGATAATCTTTTAAGAAAATTAAAACTAAAATAATCGATCCATATATAAAAACTAATGCGAAGGATGAATCTGATGCTGTTTAATAAGTTTGTTAATACCAGGTTCAAAATTAACTCAAGAACAGTCACCACGTTCGGTAACAAGCAAACGATTTCTATTTTTAGTAAGCAGTGTTGTCACAGCACTAAATCCTCGTTCACACAAATATGACGATGGGAATGCTATCAAGAATCGTTGAACGATTGACCACAATCCAGGGTACAATTGCGAGATCGGTTTTTGTAGCCAAAATTCTTGGTAACCATTTTTGAACTTGATTTTTATTTCCTCGTTTGTTGTCAATTCTATAAGTTCATTTGAAAACGGATCCAACACCCAGTCTGGTATTTCCAATTTCAAAATGTCTTGTATCGTTCGGTGAAGTCAATGTGGAGGTTTTCCAAATGTTGACAGTAGGCAAACAATTCGTCATTACTGCATGATACTGATAAATTCGGAAAATTGTGAAACTCACGTCTGCCCAGATTCGTTTTGTGTAGAAGCAGTTTGGCTGCGGAAGCAGCAACGACGTTTTTTGCTTTAATTAAATTTAGTTTATCGCCTTGCAGTTGGAGATTCATGTCGTTGAACAATTTATACAGGTCTGTCATGTAAGCTATATCATTCTTTGATGTTATGAGCTTGTCTTGAAATTCTGTATCTTTAGTTTCCAAGAACTCTATAACAGAGTCAAACAGGTTGCAGAATCGAGTCAGATAATTGCCTCTTGATAGCCAACGAACTTCAGTATGAAACAACAAACGATTGAAATCCTCGTCATTAGTAACACAAAGCTGATGAAATAATCTATCATTCAAAGAGCTGTTGCGGATTTTATTGACTGCTTTGATGACATATAGCAACTAAACGTTGTCTATGAATAACGCAATGTACACCAAGGACATCTGGAATTTTATTTTTTAAGTGCGCTATTAAGCCTTTATGGCACCCTATCATAGCCGGAGCGCCATCCGTAGCAATTGAAATAATATTTTTCAAAGGAATCTCTTTCTCATCGCAAAACTTTTCCAATATATTGAATATGGTTTCGCTTTTCGTATCGGTCTCTAAATTTCTAGCAAATAATAGTTCTTCACATATTTTCTCATCTTAAAAAACCTCACGTAAGACAATAACAATGCTTCATTAGTTGGTAAAGTGGACTCATCGAGCTGAATTGAGAATTGGCTTGTCCTCAGGTGATCGCACAATGATTCTTCAATGTTTTCATTATTACTCAAAAGAATTTTTCGGATAATATCTGCGGCCGGTTTATGAAGCACGGTAGTTATTACTTTATTTATTGCTGGCAATATTAACTCTTCTCCGTTGTTATGTGGTTTGCCTTTTTGAGCAATTAACAAAGAGATATTGTACGAAGCTCGAAGTCCGTCATTTTATTCAAATGATCTTGTAGTCTTGAAAGCTTCATTGCGTCATTCGAAAATGTTTTTAGACATAAAAGACACAAAGGCGAGGATGGGTTTGTGGGATTTTCAATGAATCCGAATTTAATGTATTCCGCACAGTATTGCCGTCTCTCCTTTTTTACTTCCAACATTGTTTTGCTTTCAGAAATACGTTTAACTTCGCGAGTAGTGTAAAGGAGGCGTAAGTAATGCTCACCTATTGCGCGCAAAACTACAAATGAATATAAAATAAATATTATGTTGTTTATATAGGAATGCTTAAGAACAATTATTATATAGTAGTCCAAAAATATGAATTCTTATTTTTCCTAGAAATACATTTGTAAAAAAAGGATCTTTCTCCTTTTCATATTATCTTATTTTTCCCAGAAATACATTTGTAAAAAAATTATCTTTCTACTTTTCGTATTATCTTTTTTTTCCAGAAATACATTTGTAAAAAAGGATCTTTCTCTTTTTTTATTGTCTTATTTTTCCCAGAAATCTTTTTCTTCTTTACTGGCGTAGACACCGCTTATGCGATTATAGCCGAGTCAACAACAGCGCGCCAGTCGTTTCTTCTCTTCGCTACGTGGCGCCAATTGGATATTCCAAGCGAAGCCAGGTCCTTCTCCACTTGGTCCTTCCAACGGAGTGGAGGTCTTCCTCTTCCTCTGCTTCCCGCGGCGGGTACTGCGTCGAATACTTTCAGAGCTGGAGCGTTTTCATCCATCCGGACAACATGACCTAGCCAGCGTAGCCGCTGTCTTTTAATTCGCTGAACTATGTCAATGTCGTCGTATATCTCGTACAGCTCATCCTTCCATCGAATGCGATATTCGCCGTGGCCAACGCGCAAAGGACCATAAATCTTTCGCAGAACTTTTCTCTCGAAAACTCGCAACGTCGACTCATCGGTTGTTGTCATCGTCCAAGCCTCTGCACCATATAGCAGGACGGGTATAATGAGCGACTTATAGAGTTTGGTTTTTGTTCGTCGAGAGAGGACTTTACTTTTCAATTGCCTACTCAGTCCGAAGTAGCACCTGTTGGCAAGAGTTATCCTGCGTTGGATTTCCAGGCTGACATTGTTGGTGGTGTTAATGCTGGTTCCTAGATAGACGAAATTATCTACAACTTCAAAGTTATGACTGTCGACAGTGACGTGGGAGCCAAGTCGCGAGTGCGACGACTGTTTGTTTGATGACAGGAGATATTTCGTCTTGCCCTCGTTCACTGCCAGACCCATTTGAGTTGCTTCCTTGTTCAGTCTGGAGAAAGCAGAACTAACGGCGCGGGTATTGAGGCCGATGATATCAATATCATCGGCATACGCCAGCACCTGTACACTCTTGTAAAAGATTGTACCTGCTCTATTAAGTTCTGCAGCTCGAATAATTTTCTCCAGCAGCAGATTGAAAAAGTCACACGATAGGGAGTCGCCTTGTCTGAAACCTCGTTTGGTATCGAACGGCTCGGAGAGGTCCTTCCCGATCCTGACGGAGCTTTGAGTGTTGCTCAGCGTCAGTTTACACAGCCGTATTAGTTTTGCGGGGATACCAAATTCAGACATCGCGGCATAAAGGCAGCTCCTTTTCGTGCTGTCGAAAGCAGCTTTGAAATCGACGAATAGGTGGTGAGTGTCGATTCTCCTTTCGCGGGTCTTTTCCAAGATTTGGCGCATGGTGAATATCTGGTCGGTTGTTGATTTACCAAGTCTGAAGCCACACTGATAAAGTCCAATCAGTTTGTTGACGGTGGGCTTTAATCTTTCACACAATACGCTCGACAGAACCTTATATGCGATGTTGAGGAGGCTAATCCCACGGTAGTTGGCGCAGATTGTGGGGTCTCCTTTTTTATGGATTGGGCATAGCACACTTAAATTCCAATCGTTGGGCATACTTTCGTCCGACCATATTTTACAAAGAAGCTGATGCATGCACCTTATCAGCTCTTCGCCGCCGTGTTTGAATAGCTCGGCCGGCAATCCGTCGGCCCCTGCCGCTTTGTTGTTTTTCAGACGGGCAATTGCTATTCGAACTTCGTCATGGTCGGGCAATGGAACATCTGCTCCATCGTCATCGATTGGGGTATCGGGTTCGTTTTCTCCTGGTGTTGTGTGTTCACTGCCATTCAGCAGGCTGGAGAAGTGTTCCCTCCATAATTTAAGTATGCTCTGGGCATCGGTGGCTAGATCACCTTGGAGGGTTCTACAAGAGTATGCTCCGGTCTTGAAACCTTCTGTAAGCCGCCGCATCTTTTCGTAGAATTTTCGAGCATTACCCCTGTCGGTCAGCTTATCAAGCTTTTCGTACTCACGCATTTCGGCCTCTTTCTTTTTCTGTCTACAAATTCGTCTCGTTTCCCTCTTCAACTCTCGGTATCTATCCCATCCCGCACGTGTTGTGGTCGATCGTAACGTTGCGAGGTAGGCAGCCTGTTTTCTCTCCGCTGCGACACGGCACTCCTCGTCGTACCAGCTGTTCCTTTGCACTTTCCGAAAACCAATGGTTTCGGTTGCAGCTGTACGTAAGGAGTTTGAAATGCCGTCCCACAGTTCCCTTATACCGAGTTGTTGACGAGTGCTCTCAGAGAGCAGGAGTGCAAGCCGAGTAGAAAATCGTTCGGCTGTCTGTTGTGATTGCAGCTTCTCGACGTCGAACCTTCCTTGTGTTTGTTGGCGTGCGTTTTTGCTGCACAGAGGCGGGTGCGAATTTTGGCTGCAACAATATAGTGGTCCGAGTCGATGTTAGGACCTCGGAGCGCACGCACATCTAAAACACTGGAGACGTGTCTTCCGTCTATCACAACATGATCGATCTGGTTGGTGGTTTTTCGATCCGGAGACAGCCAGGTAGCTTGATGTATCTTCTTATGCTGGAATCTAGTACTACAGATAACCATATTTCGGGCCCCGGCGAAGTCGATCAGCCTCAACCCATTTGGGGATGTTTCCTCGTGGAGGCTGAATTTACCGACCGTAGTGCCAAAGATACCTTCTTTGCCCACCCTGGCGTTGAAGTCGCCAAGCACGATTTTGACGTCGTGGCGGGGCATCTCTCATAAGTGCGCTCCAAGCACTCATAAAAGGCATCTTTGGTCACATCGTCCTTCTCTTCCGTCGGGGCGTGGGCGCAAATCAGCGATATGTTGAAGAACCTCGCTTTGATGCGGATTGTGGCTAGACGTTCATTCTCCGGAGTGAATGATAGTACTCGGCGACGGAGTCTCTCTCCCACCACGAATCCAACACCAAACTTGCGCTCCTTTATATGGCCACTGTAGTAAATGTCACAAGGACCTACTCGTCTCTGTCCTTGTCCCGTCCATCGCATTTCTTGGACGGCGGTGATGTCAGCCTTTACCTTTACGAGGACATCTACCAGCTGGGCAGCGGCACCTTCCCAATTAAGGGACCGGACATTCCAGGTGCATGCCCTCAAATCATAGTCCTTATTCCGTTTGCCGTGGTCGTCATCAAAAGGGGGGTCTCTCATCCGAGGCTGTTTGCGATTTTTCATTGGGGATGGTTTTTTACGTGGCGGGTCCCAAACCCAGCGCACAACCCTAAGTAGGGGAATATTTCGCCTTCTCACTTTAGCTCGCCTTCAAACGGATGTTCTTAGGCTACCCAGAGGATACTTGGTCAAAGACCGGAAGTCGTGAGCTGCTTGAGTCATATGTAAAAGAATCGTTTCTGGCCACTCCCAAGTGAATGGCGATCAGAGAACTTTCCTCACTTGCGTGAACTTCTACACATGACTCCATCCTCCCAGAAATACATTTGTAAAAAAAGGATCTTTATCCTTTTTTTTATTTTCCCCAGAAATAAATTTGTAAGAAAGGATAAAGATCCTTTTTTTATTTTCCACATAAGAGATTTAAGGAGTTCAAAAGCTCAAAACGTGCGCTACATCAGCTACCTACCCGACGTCATTTCGCAAGTGATAAAATAAATTCTTCAAGAGCTCAAAGCATGCGCTACATCAGCTCGAACCTACCTACCCTATACCTTTGCGCAAATGATTATATTGTGATAGCAAATGCCGACATACAGATTTAGCAATGGCAATAGCACTACGTTTGACAGTTAGTATTCTATAAATTCTATCCTGTCGAGATGCCCCGTTATGAAACGGAGTGACCGATTGACATGATTTTAATTTTTTCTATATTCAATAAAATAAGACAGATATATGAACTACGCGGAGAGAAATATAGAAACGAGTTTAAGCAATCTTTTAGTTCATATTAGTTGATGTTCACAAGTTGTTGTTGAGAGTCGAGAGCTCATGCTCATGCTCGATGTCGCTGTCTAAGAGGCCTCCTATCTAAATAAAATTACAAATAACCCCCCAGGCCTCTACACAACGCCCCCATTTTCTTTCTGAGTCTCTTACCGCCCCCCTTGACACCTGCAGCGCCCATAAGGGGGCGTTATCGCCCACTTTCGGAAACACTGCCTTAAACCAATAGTCAAACGATGTGGACCATGCATCCATATCGCTTGGTGTTATGCGAGGCATCGGAATACGTGCTTGTGCTTTCAGTGCATTAGTTCGTTGTTGTGAAAACGGTACTGCATTTGGCTGATGTAAATTCCTAAACGGTACTTCGCTGCCCTCTGTCTGCGCTGGCTTCGTATGACGCGCAGCTTCACTCGCTGCCTCTAAATGTATGACCGTATGACTTTGATTTTCAGGTTGAATGTAATTGGCGCTCCAACTGCTTCCGTAGTATCTAAATGTTTCTGGGCCTACAATATTCCATCGCTGCCAGATATGGTTTCGGTTTCCACAGGTTGAAGATGTTCGTCCATTTTGAGTAAGCGCGGGGTTTAGAAAAAAATATTGAAAACTTTACTTTTCTGACACCAATTTGGTTGTGATGCGGTACTAAGCGAGTCGTTGTTGATACTTTGATGGTCGTTGACAAACTACATTTCAATTTTGTGCTTCTGATCTAACATTCTTACATTCGTTAAGTTTAAGGATAAATTACATAAAATGGCAAACTTAAGAAGTATAGTACGAATAACTATTATGTACAGTACAAATAAAAATTAGGGGTAATTATATAATTAGTGTAGAGTGGTGATCCAATACACCACACATACAGAACCCGCATACCAACAGGACCCACTCATCAATACCACCCACACGCGAAAACACTTCACATCCACACACGCAAACACACATATGTATATTTATATTAAGTGTCACCCTTCTTAAAATAATCTTTATAACTTTCCCTTTCTTGCAGCATTTCTTTTATTAGTCGCACTTTCTCATCTTGGCGTAATGCATCTTTGATTTTTAAAGTAACGTCATCAATAGTAATTGTTAAAATCGGAAATCTACTCAAATCATCTACGTGCTTCATACTTAAACCGGAACTGTGTTCGATAGCGTAGTCATACTCTTGCAACAACATTATCCATCTAGCTGCTCTCGTGCATAAATTTTTTTATCTAGTGTTTTGGCAAACGCATTGCAGTCGGTTATAATGATAAAATAAAAAAAATTTAAACTGATAAACTACAGGGAGTACTTCGAGTTTGTAGCTGCTAAATTTTCCCTCAGCTTCCATGGTCTTTTTACGCATGTAATACACGTGGTGCAATTGACCATCATCTGAGGATTTTTGTAAAAAACAGCGCCGTAACCATTTACGGATGCGTCTGTGTCTATACTAAATATTGGTTTTTGACTCAAAAGGATTCTTAAAGTGTTAAATGATTTTATTTTTTCGTCCCCCGTATTAAATTCAATATTTTACTTTTTAAAATCATTCAGGGGCTTTACAATTAATG
The DNA here is from genome assembly GCA_037783105.1 of Bactrocera zonata. Taxonomy (NCBI): domain Eukaryota; kingdom Metazoa; phylum Arthropoda; class Insecta; order Diptera; family Tephritidae; genus Bactrocera; species Bactrocera zonata. The sequence goes on along the minus strand of JBAWJQ010001181.1, from coordinate 71,443 downwards.
CAAAGTTCCGTAATGTTGTTGGTAATGAATATTTCATAACGGCTTCTATTTTTAGGCGACTTGGTTATTTTCTTTTAGGTGGCCTAAAAATTTCATTCGTCTTTGTAAAAAATTGGAATTTTTTTTTTGTTAATTTGGAGCCCATAACCTTGGCACAAGTTTAGAACCTTTTCTAATCTGATTAAAGCTTCTTTTTCGTCAGTTGCAGGAATTATAAAGTCGTCGATGTAAGGGAGAACAATTCCCTCTTTTGTCAAATTTTGAAATATAGCAATTACATACCTCTGGAAATCGCCTCGAGAGTTGGACAATCCAAAGGAATCCTTGAGAAATGGTTATTGAACGTTATGTGTTACAAATTATTGCAAAATGATGATGATGATCAACGTGGAAGAACCCGTTTGTTACATCAATCGTGCTAAATATCTTAGAGCCTTGTAGTCAATCGAGTTGATTTTCAATTAACGGCGTGGGAATCTGTCCTAAATTATTACTTTGTTACTGCGTCGATAGTCTATGCACAGTCTGGGTGTGCCATCGCGTTTTTTACCAATAACACTGGACTGCAGAATTCAGACTCTGATGTTTCAACAATTCCGTCTTCAAACCATTGTTCAATTTCCATATCAAGGATCTGCCTTTCACTAAAAGGAAGTCTTCTAAGTGCAAAAAAATTCGCGTATCGTTTTTTAACACTATTGTCGATTTTATATTTGTAGTTTTAGTATTATTACGAAGTCCAATTAAATCAAACACTTTTTCTTTGCAGCAGAACTAGCAATTGTGCCCACGTTTCTATTTTCTATACAATTATCAATTTTCATCTGGGCTTGTTGTTTGCGACTGTGGGCAAACTGTTTTGAAAAAGTGGCCGTGGCCCCTCCCTCTAACAAGTTTAATGTACAGAGAGTGCATCTCAAAATGGCCCACCTGTGAGAAGTTTACAAAACGTGCTATAACACCAAGCCTTTATTATTTATTTTGAATTGCTATTACTTTCCTCAAACCTCAACTAGTAAGCAATATAAAAAACCAAAAGGCATTGAGTGAGATAGCGGTATTTTCAATATTTACAAGAAAATGTCAAAATACACCATAAAATGACGCACCACTCAAAATGACCCTCTCGTTGAAATCAACTCAGATAACTGTATTTTACTAAAACCGTTAGCAATTTTTTGTCTGTTTAGTTAGTTTAGACATATTTTTCATCAGACCGACTTTTTAGTTCTGTACATAACTCATAAACCGCTTAAGCTACAACAACCAACTTTTCTGAGTACTAATCTTATAAAAACTTCTACCGACATTGTTAAAAACGCGATAAATAAATAACCAAATACGCCAAAAACATTAATTTTACCACCGAGATAGTATAAAAAAGGTTTGTGGGAGCCGGCGTGAAAATTGGACGATATGCGTGGCACCGAAAATGCAGCGTTCGTTAGTGTAGATGTACGCGATTAAATTTTGTGTGAAATTCGGTAAATCTTCAACAGAGGCGTTTGATATGATCAAGCAGGCCTACCCTGATGTTAAGTTTATCAAAGTCTGTGGTTCATGACATTGTGACGGAGCACTTGAACATGCGCAAGGTGTGCGCGAAGATGCTTTCCGTGATGCCTTCAATACTCGGAAATCGTGTTGGCAGGGCGGCATCGTTGCAGAAGGAGCCTACTTTGTATCGATTGTAACGATTGACCCAATACTTTTTTTTTAAATCGACACAGTCTTATTACTTTCCGGGCAAACCCTGTTATTGAAATAAAGTTACAATCCTCTGCTGACACATATGCCTATATGTCAAAAATGTATTAAATTGGGTCAATACTTTCTTTAGCAATCATATACCTAATAAAAAGATTTTCGAAATTCCGAGTGACTTTATGCAGCATATATTGGCCAATATGTGAGTTATCCTAATGCTAATAAGAAAGTGTATTTTACTCATAACAGTGTATTTGCCTAAAATTTCGCTAATGTCACAATTTTCGAGCATCCGGCTGACTTTACTCTATATGATTGGTTTTACAACTTAAAGTATATTCCCGGCTTTGGTTGTTGCAAACTGCAAGAGTACAAAATATTCGGTTACACCTGAACTTAGCCTTTCCTAACTTATTTTATTTTCTTTTCAGTAAAATGTTTGTGTATTGTAGCGCTGTTCGTTGTTGTTTGGAATTTTTTAAACAATGCGCATTTAAACATTTCCCAGAAAACAATTCCTTTTTCATCTTCTTTTTTACTGGAACCCGTTTGCGCGGTTACAGCCGAGGTAACAACAGTCGCCAGTCGTTTCTTCTTTTCGCAAGGTGCCGCCATTTGGAGATTTCAAGCGAAGACAGGTCCTTTTCCACCTGGTACTTCCAACGGAGTAGAGGTCTTCCTCTGCTTCCCCGGCGGGTACTGCGACGAATACTTTCAGAGCTGGATGACATGACCTAGCCAGTGTAGCCACTGTATTTTAATTCGCTGAACTATGCCAATGTCGTCGTATATCTCGTAAAACTCATCGTTCCATCGAATGCGATATTCGCCGTGTCCAAAGCGCAAAGAACCACAAATCTTTCGCAGAACTTTTCTCTCGAAAACCCGCAACTTCGCCTCATCAGTTGTTGTCATCGTCCAGGCCTCTGCACCATATAGCAGGAAGGGAATTATGAGTGACTTATAGAGTTTGGTTTTGGTTCGTCGAGAGGGGACTTTGCTTCTCAATTGCCCACTCAGTCCGAAGGAGCACCTGTTGGCAAGAGTTATCCTGCGTTGGATTTCCAGGCTGACATTGATGATGGTGTTAATACTGGTTCCAAGATACACGAAATTATCTACAACTTCAAAGTTATGACTGTAGACAGTGACGTGAGTGCCAAGTCGCGAGTGCGACGACTGTTTGTTTGATGACAGGAGATATTGCGACGCTATAACTCACGAACGACCTAAAAGAAACGACAATCAATCAAACATGTGTTAGCGCGTGAAATGAGCTTTCCAAATAGTTATAGCATGACCCGCTGCGATGAATAAAACTAGAACTACGCGCTTTCAGCGCCAACTAGCGAAAATACCGCAAGACTTTTTTGACAACCTAATATATTGTTGAAATTTTGGAGAAATGTGTTATTGATAATAATATATCCTTCTGTCAAGAATGGGTTGAAACGGATCAATACTTCCCTTAGCCTCGAATACGTAAAATAAACATTGCGATGTCATGGATTTTATTACCTTTAACCTAAAGCTGCATAATAAAGAACCACACATCAAACTGCTTCGTCCAACATCTACTCTATTTATGGTACATTTAACCAACTATTGTGGTATTATTAGACCTTTTTGACTAGTAATAGGTAATTGAATGACGCTGTCCTTGCTTTGTTCAATAAATACAATTTTCTATATTAATTAAAGATAAATTTATTAAATAAATAATAAGACTTCAAAATAAATATTTCTATTAAGGTATAACAAAATTCTCTTACGTAATCTTACTTAACTTTCTCGGTTGTTGTCCTTTCATTCTTTATCTAGGTTTTAAATTTTATAATATGTTCTAAAGGGAAGTTATAATAAAGTAAATTGTTCTTAGTATGTAAGGTACCTTAATGAAACTCAGAGAATATCTGTTTTTGTTACTGTTATTAACTCTTAAAAAAGATAAAATGGAATCAATATCAATATAACAAATATCAATTCCAGTCTTCTGGTTGACGTTTTGCACATTAACTCAATATACATATTAAAGTAAGCCTCTTCATAAAGCTTATGTGAGATATATCTTATTTTTTGCTACAGAGTATAATAGTTTTGTTCCCATAATGATTGTACGTATCACATAATACCAAACGGGACAGATAAAGTTTTGTTTTGACTCAGTTGAGGATATAAAAGATGAATCGAAGAAGGCTCTGATGTCCATCACGACGTATCATTTTTCCAAGTACTATGACTATGAAAGAGATGAAATGGATAAAATCCACCTTTTAATCAGATCACACTGAGTACAAATTGTATTATTATTATTCTTACTAATTCCGCAGCTAAATGTTATCAGATAAATCTTCGAACTGACTTGACAAGTATGTGTTTTGTCCGTCTCTGTGATCAATGATTTTTAAAGTTGTTGATATCTCGGAGATATCGTTGAAATGTCCTGAAAAGTCATATTGGAAGTTGTGTTGAGATGTGTAATGAGTGATAAGTGAGATTAATTGCTCTTGAGAAGGTTGATTTGTGATATTTAAGGTACTCAGAATGTGTCATAAAGCTCCGTAAAATCATAAAATCATACATTTTTATGCTAATTTAACACATTTGTTGTTGAATTGCGTACTAAAATAAGTTTACGCAAATACAACTCTGGACTCTATGTTTTCGGATCGTTATAACTTATAACTTTATGAGTCTCTGTGACGTCATTGTTGTTCATTATTCCCTTTTTTTTTGCAGTCGTTAGATTTGTGATGGTGATGGACTGTGAGAGCTGATTTGTTTAACTTTGGTATACAGGTTTTTAAATCTTGACTATCCTTAGTCTTCGGTTTCTGCTTGCTTTGTTTATTTGTAAGGAGAGTGGTTAATTATTTGCGAAAAGGGTATAGTTATGCCCACTACTTCTATAGGGTTTCGCTTCTTACATTTTCGACGCGCTTCAAACGTGCAAATGTTTTCGAATGATATTTTGGGCGTGTTTTGTCAGTTGAGGTGTACACACCATGAAAATTTGCACATGATATGCGGCTGCATATTGTATCGCTATGGGCCAGTGGTTACAAACGGGGAGATGGTTTATTTTTACACCAGTTTTGGGTATGACCAAGTATTTAGCAGCTTTTGAATCTCACGGAGTTGGGTATATATTTAGTTTTTAGTTTGTACCATGCTAAATCTAGTTCACTAGATAGTTCGAACCTGTCAAAAGTTAAAACAATGAGGCCAGTATGAATAGGTTTTTCTTTAGTTAGTTTGGTGAACTTGAACTTGCATATAGTTATGAATTTTGCATAACCGAATAACTAAGATCTCCGCCTTTAATCCTGGCGATCTGCAGAGTGGAAATGTTACTATTCGGATAATATAAAGCTCTCTATAACTTGATTTGCATAAAAAACTTATAGTATACTCTTAGGATTACTTTCCCACAAAAACTTTAATATCTCATAAATGAGTGATGAATCGTTAAATCCTTCGTAAAATATAGATTTTATGGATTGAACGGGTACGCAGTAAGCAAAAGTTCCATTGTTTATTAAAATTAAAGCAGGTAATTTAAAAATTGGTTAATTTAAGAAGAAAACATCAATCAAAAAAGTTTGTTTTATTTAAAAAAATATTTTATATGATTTGACTATTGGGAACCTACATATATATGTACTCGTACGTACATGTATTCTATAAATAACTTCATGTGTACGGCTGCTTACATGTTCATATACCTATACGTACATGTGCATATGAAACTCACATCAAGAGTGAATTTAAAATCAAAAGCCTTACGTACAAAACGCAATTAATCATGAACTTGATCTCGAAATAATGACCAATCGATGGTAGCCACTTCACGCGGACAATAAATAAACTTGTACTTCATTATGAAAAACATTGACAAAAATTAAGGAAGAGCTAAGTTCATATGTAACCGAACATTTTTAATTCTAGCTATTTTTAAGAATAAAAGTGTTTATTTGGCTGCCCAATTTAGCATTTAAATTTTGTGATAAATCACTTACACTAGCAGATTTAATGGTATCCAACTACTGCTTCAATTAAAAAACACTTTATACATATAGGTTTTTTAACCACTTTATTTATAAAATAAATTTATATTTTATAACGATTTTATAATAATAATGTTTTGCCAGAACTGGCGATCGGGGTTCCGCGAATCGAGGTCGACCTGGGTAGTCGCGGTTGAACAGCGAGATGTTGAGGTGTATATGTAAGTGTATCTCCTGTAGACGAAAGTTAATGTGCGAATGTCGATGTGCGCAATGTGTCGAACAAATGGTGGTAGCGAATCGAACCGGGTGATAACGATGGGGCGCAGTGTGTCAGCGAATGTGTGTATGGCGAATGTAGTCTCCTCTCCTGTTGTCTATCCTTTTTGTTTAGTGGGTAAGAGCACAGGTGTGGTGAGTTGCGTTGAAGTGTCATCAGCTGTGATGAATTGCGCTGTTGCATTAGGATGCCCAAATTTTTTCGTGTAGAGGGGGTGGATGCTTAACTCATTTAAACAAAAAGTAGAATTTTTTCTTTTTTGAACGCCAATTTTGGGTAAGAAGTTCGCAATAGGAAATGGGGTCTATATATTCAGTATCTGTGAGCTTGAATAGTTTTGATCCGACTTGGAAAACTTTTGGTCATACTCAAAGCACTACTCGTGCAAACTTTTGTCCGCGTAAGTTGTTTGGCTTTCGATTTGTATACTTGACATTGAGAGAATGAAATGGAATAAAATTACCTACAAATTTTGGTTGAAACTGATAGAGTATATCTTGAGATAGGGGGTTTCATCTAAATGGGAGCGATGCAACGCCCTATAAAGCCCTTTCGTACCATCCCGGGAGTAAAATTTAATGCCTCTAATGTATTTAACTGAACCGTGCCTCTACCACTGCGGATCACCTGTGACAAATCACAATTTTATATCTTAATTTAGTTCTTAGTTGTGGTACTTTTAATGTTTTCGGTTAAGAGCGTTTTGTGAACGTGGCACTGGTCCGATTACATCCATCTACGAACTTATCCTAATTTATTTGCCAAAGAACACGTATACTTAATTTCACGAAGTTATCGCAATTTTTATTAAAATTATCGCTTGAACGGATAGACAGACCGACGGACAAACAGACAGTCACTCGGAATTCAACTCGCCTTGTCATACTAATTATCCAACTGCATTATTTTTTAAAGAAACAAAAAACCGTTAAGTGAACAAAACTATTATATTCTGAGTAACATGCAGCGAGAGCATATAACCGTAGTAAAGCGCTTATGCTTATACAATTGTATGGACATATTAATAATACTTTAGAATTAATTCTTTTAATAGTCCAGTCATTGTAGTAAATTCACCTCGGAATTCGATATACCTATTTATATGTCGTTACGTTTCCCGCACATAATCGTCGAGAAGCCGACCGTCCCATGCACCCAGCACGAATAACTGTATGGTGCGGATTTAGGTCTAGTGGAATCATCGGCCCATTTTTCTTCGAAAATGAAGAAGAAACCGCCGTAACCATCAATGAGCGATATCGCGCAATGTTAACCGAATTTTTCTTCAATCAAATTGAAGAGGAAACTTGGACAACATTTGGTTCCAGCAGGACGGCGCTACGTGCCATACAGTAAATGCTACACTCAATCTTTTACGCCCTATCTTCGAATTTAAAATTTTATATGGCCCACCCATTATAAACAGTTGCAATCAAAATTGTTTATCCTTACTTGATTCCATTCGCTACCACTACATATCCAACTCCATCCTATTTTTTTGTGGAGCCAAAGGGCGACATTCCTTTGGCTAGGTCGAGATTATACTCCATCAACCTTACCATTACCTCAAATTAGGTCGAGATTATACTCCATCAACCTTACCATCACCTCAAATTAGTTTCGTCTGGTTCGTTTTATTCTGAAAATAAGTAAATGCTTGACAAATTAAATACAATAAATACATTTTTAAAATATTGTAACGATTTCTTCCATTTTCAATTTCATTGCGAATCAAATAAAGGTTTCCCAAATTTTGAGAGTTGAGCCAAACGAATTTTATAAATTCGCAAATACAGTACCAAATAGCTACGCGCTCGCTACTCGCAAATCGAAACAGCAAAATTCGCCTAAAATTTTATTCGCTTCGCTAGTACATACAGGAGGACGGATAGACAGTCGCCCGAACTTCGACTCGTCTCTCCATTTTGACTATTTATTATTAATTTATGTAACCCTGTCGATTCCTGTGAATACAAACAACCGTTAGGTGAACAAAATTATTACACTCTGAAGCAGCATGTTACAAGGGTATAAAAATAACCATAACTTTTACACAAGATGCTATGGATTCAATTTAGACTTAAACAAATCCTTAAAATTATAATAGAATGGTCGCCTTTTTTTGCAGCTGTACGCACCAGTATTACTGAGCTGATATTTCAAAATAGTGATAGGCAATATCTATGGAGGATGGAGTCATGTGTAAAAGTTCACGCAAGTGAGGAAAGTTCTCTGATTGCCATTCACTTGGGAGTGGCCAGAAACGATTCTTTTACATATGACTCAAGCAGCTCACGACTTCCGGTCTTTGACCAAGTATCCTCTGGGTAGCCTAAGAACATCCGTTTGAAGGCGAGCTAAAGTGAGAAGCCGAAATATCCCCTACTTAGGGTTGTGCGCTGGGTTTGGGACCCGCCACATAAAAAAACACCCCCAATTAAAACCAACAATCAGCCTCGGATGAGAGACCCCCCTTTTGATGACGACCATGGCAAACGAATTGAGGGCATGCACCTGGAATGTCCGGTCCCTTAATTGGGAAGGTGCCGCTGCTCAGCTGGTTGATGTCCTCGTAAAAATAAAGGCTGACATCACCGCCGTCCAAGAAATTCGATGGACGGGACAAGGACAGAGACGAATAGGTCCTTGTGACATTTACTACAGTGGTCATATTAAGGAACGCAAGTTTGGTGTTGGATTCGTGGTGGGAGAGAAACTCCGTCGCCGAGTACTATCATTCACTCCGGAGAATGAACGTCTAGCCACAATCCGCATCAAAGCGAGGTTCTTCAACATATCGCTGATTTGCGCCCACGCCCCGACGGAAGAGAAGGACGATGTGACCAAAGATGCCTTTCATGAGTGATTGGAGCGCACTTATGAGAGATGCCCCCGCCACGATGTCAAAATCGTGCTTGGCGACTTCAACGCCATGGTGGGCAAAGAAGGTATCTTTGGCACTACGGTCGGTAAACTCAGCCTCCACGAGGAAACATCTCCAAATGGGTTGAGGCTGATCGACTTCGCTGGGGCCCGAAATATGGTTATCTGTAGTACTAGGTTCCAGCATAAGAAGATACATCAAGCTACCTGGCTGTCTCCGGATCGAAAAACCACCAACCAGATCGATCATGTTGTGATAGACGGAAGACACGTCTCCAGTGTTTTCGATGTGCGTGCGCTCCGAGGTCCTAACATCGACTCGGACCACTATATTGTTGCAGCCAAAATTCCCACCCGCCTCTGTGCAGCAAAAAACGCACGCCAACAAACACAAGGAAGGTTCGACGTCGAGAAGCTGCAATCACAACAGATAGCCAAACGATTTTCTACTCGGCTTGCACTCCTGCTCTCTGAGAGCACTCGTCAACAACTCGGTATAAGGGAACTGTGGGACGACATTTTAAACTCCTTACGTACAGCTGCAACCGATACCATTGGTTTTCGGAAAGTGCAAAAGAACAGCTGGTACGACGAGGATTGCCGTGTCGCAGCGGAGAGAAAACAGGCTGCCTACCTCGCAACGTTACGATCGATCACAACACGTGCGGGATGGGATAAATAGCGAGAGTTGAAGAGGGAAGCGAGACGCATTTGTAGACAGAAAAAGAAAGAGGCCGAAATGCGTGAGTACGAAGAGCTTGAAAAGCTGGCCGACAGGGGTAATGCTCGAAAATTCTACGAAAAGATGCGGCGACCTACAGAAGGTTTCAAGACCGGAGCATACTCTTGTAGAACCCCCCAAGGTGATCTAGCCACCGATGCCCAGAGCATAATTAAATTATGGAGGGAACACTTCTCCAGCCTGCTGAATGGCAGTGAACGCACAACACCAAGAGAAAACGAACCTGATACCCCAATCGATGACGATGGAGCAGACGTCCATTGCCCGACCATGAAGAGGTTCGAATAGCAATTGCCCGCCTGAAGAACAACAAAGTGGCAGGGGCCGACGGATTGCCGGCCGAGCTATTCAAACACGGCGGCGAAGAACTGGTAAGGAGCATGCATCAGCTTCTTTGTAAAATATGGTCGGACGAAAGCATGCCCAACGATTGGAATTTAAGTGTGCTATGCCAAATCCATAAAAAAGGAGACCCCACAATCTGCGCCAACTACCGTGAGATTAGCCTCCTCAACATCGCATATAAGGTTCTGCCGAGCGTATTGTGTGAAAGATTAAAGCCCACCGTCAACAAACTGATTGGACATTATCAGTGTGGCTTTAGACCTGGCAAATCAACAACCGACCAGATATTCACCATGCGCCAAATCTTGGAAAAGACCCGTGAAAAGAGAATCGACACACACCACCTCTTCGTCGATTTCAGAGCTGCTTTCGACAGCACGAAAAGGAGCTGTCTCTATGCCGCGATGTCTGAATTTGGTATCCCCGCAAAACTAATACGGCTGTGTAAACTGACGCTTAGCAACACTCAAAGCTCCGTCAGGAACGGGAAGGACCTCTCCGAGTCGTTCGATACCAAACGAGGTTTCAGACAAGGCGACTCCCTATCGTGCGACTTCTTCAATCTGCTGCTGGAGAAAATTATTCGAGCTGCGGAACTGAATCGAGCAGGTACAATCTTTTATAAGAGTGTACAGCTGCTGGCATATGCCGATGATGTTGATATCATCGGCCACAACACCCGCCCCGTTAGTTCTGCTTTCTCCAGACTTAACAAGGAAGCAACGCAAATGGGTCTGGCAGTGACTTGGCTCCCACGTCACTGTTGACAGTCATAACTTTGAAGTTGTAGATAATTTCGTCTATCTTGGAACCAGCGTAAACACCACCAACAATGTCAGCCTGGAAATCCAACGCAGGATTACACTTGCCAACAGGTGCTACTTCGGACTCAGTAGGCAATTGAAAAGTAAAGTCCTCTCTCGACGAACAAAAACCAAACTCTATAAGTCGCTCATAATTCCCGTCCTGCTATACGGTGCAGAGGCTTGGACGATGACAACAACCGATGAGTCGACCTTAAGAGTTTTCGAGAGAAAGGTTCTGCGAAAAATTTATGGTCCTTTGCGTATTGGCCACGGCGAATATCTCATTCTTTGGAACGATGAGCTGCACGAGATATACGACGACATTGACATAGTTCAGCGAATTAAAAGACAGCGGCTACCCTGGCTAGGTCATGTTGTCCGGACGGATGAAAACACTCCAGCTCTGAAAGTATTCGACGCAGTACCCGCCGCGGGAAGCAGAGGAAGAGGAAGACCTCCACTACGTTGGAAGGACCAAGTGGAAAAGGACCTGGCTTCGCTTGGAATATCCAATTGGCGCCACGTAGCGAAGAGAAGAAACGACTGGCGCGCTGTTGTTGACTCGACTATAATCGCGTAAGCGGTACCTACGCCACTAAAGAAGAAGAAGAAGATGGTAGAATTAAGCGTCGGATTCTCTTCTAATCTCACCAAACACACAGCAAAACTTTCTTGACCGTCAACCCCGACTTGACCACTGTTTGGGACGATTCTCCAGCCTTCTTCCACGGCCGTTTTCGTTTGATATTGTCGTATGTTATCCATTTTTCGTCGCCAGTCACCATCCGCTTCAAAAATGGGTCGAGTTCGTTCCGTTTTAGCAGCATATTTTGCGTCAAATCATGCGGCACCCAAACATCAAGCTTTTTTGTGTATCCAGCCTTCTGCAGATGGTTTAAAATGGTTTGGTGACTAACTCCCACCTTCTGGGCGATGTCACGAAATGCCACATGTCGGTCTAACTCGATGTTTTCCATGATTTAATCGGCACTCGTCGTCACATCGTCGTCTTCCGACGGCTGGCTTATCCATGGTGTCGTTTTCACCCGCTCTGAATCGTCGAAACCATTCCTCCGCAGTTCTAAGTGATAGAGTTCCATCCCCCAAACACCATTTATCTTATGGAACTTTAAAATAGCGTGAATTTCGACGTTAGTGAACTCCATGTTTACACGTCTATAACTGTTGAACGCAATATCCAAACTAATCATGCATAGCGTCGTTTTGTAGGTTATGTCAAGGCTTTTCATTGCCAGATACGAGCTCTGTAGCGCTTTTTACAAAGCCGCGAAATTCAAAAGACAAAAAGGCGGAGAGAGATATTTGACAGCCTAATATATGGCACATTGACCGACATTTTCGATTAAAAGTCAACTATAGGTACCGGGGTCTAAATATTTGGTACCTATTATTTATTTCATAAGGTAGCACACACTAAAGACATTATTACTGCGAAGTTTTATCCTGTTATATTAATTCATTCTTGAATATCAATTTTGCTTAAGGGAAGTAAGCGTGTTTGTTGTCTGATTGCGTCCATTTCCACAATGTGTCATAAGATAAAAAGAATGTCACGTACTTAATTTTGTCGAAATCGATTGGTCGGGTCCCGAGATATGTAATTTCACCAAAAAGTTAACGGTGGCACTCATATTGTCCAATTTTGACACCGGCTGCTATAAGGTTCTATCTTAACAATCTCGGTGGTAAAATTTAAAGTCTCTGGGGTATTTAGTTATTGATTTGTCGCAGTTTTAGTAGTTTTGAAGAGTATCGTTATATCCTCCGATTTCATATATTTTCGCACTGTCGGTAGAAATTTGCATAGGATTTCGGCAAATTTGGTTGTTGTAACTTAAGTGGTACAGGAGATAAGTACATTAAACTTGTTAGAGGGCGGGGCCATGCCTACTTATTCAAAAACTTTTGCCGACAGGTGATTCATGCCACTGCAATCCTCTGTACCAAGTTACAGTTTCAAACCTTATGATATCACGAACCATAACGCAATCTAAAGAAATATATACAACGAATGAGCGAAAGCTTCTCGCGATTGTTTGGGCTCTTCGAAAATTAAGAAACTATCTATAAGGAGCAAATAAATAATATTCAGTGATCATCAACTACTTATCTATTCTATATCAGATAAAAACCCTAACGCAAAATTGAAAAGATGGAAAGCCTTTGTAGAAGAGTACTCCCCTAAATTTCATTACAAACACGGCAAGGGAAACGCTGTAGCAGATGCGTTGTCAAGACAACACATAAATCGTTTTGAACCCAAGGATATGCCCAGCTCAGGTGACGAAACCAATCACAATGAAAATTCATCCATCCACAGAAGTAAATTCCACGGTTATAAATTCGAAAAATTAATTTTTTAAACAAATTATTCTTGAATGTTGGGATACAAATTCAATAACTGCAAAAATTCTGTATCAATTACACACCATATTGATTTTCAAGATATAGACGAAATTTGTGATCAATTAAACAGTTGCATCAACCCAAATGTTACAAATTGTTTGCTTAGTGACATATCTGTTTTAGGCAACTCAAAACAAAGTTCGCCCAAAGAAAACGTTATTAATATTAAAGGATTACTATTTTCCAAACAATCAAAAAATGTTAAAAGAAACTATACTTAACTGTAAATTTGCCAGGAAGCAAAATATATCGGCACCCTCCAAATCTTTAAATAAGAAAAAACCCCAATACCCAGCAGACCCGGAGAAATTCTGCATGTGGATATTTTTTCCACAGACAATAAGCATTATCTAACTTGCATAGGTAAGTTTTAGAAATTTTCAATAGTGAAATCAATTTCATCTAGGTTAATAATCAATTTCAAGGAACCCTTAATACGAATTATGAACTTTTACATTATTTTTGTTGGTGACAACGAAAAATCGCTGAATATTTCGATATTTAAGATACCCTTCATCATAGCACAACAAAGGGACAGATAGAATGATTTCACGGGACGCTTTTCGAAATTAGTCGTTGTATTAAATTAAGCCAGGGACTAAATGACACAAATTACCTTTTTATACTCGCAGCCTACAAATACAATAGGACAATACATTGAGTAACTGGGCAACGACCTATTGACGTGATTAATTTTGCTTCATCAATATACCCGTATGAATGAAATTAAAAAATCTCGGCCTGATCGTTAAAACGGTAAATTGGTGGAAGTTGGTAAAGGAAACTCTGATGTAATAATGTTGAATGGAACGCTTGTTATTAAGTTTACAAAAAATGTCACTATTAATGATACTACTTACACTTACTGGCGGAAGATGGTATTTGCTTATCCGGAAGCCGCGCCCGCACAATCCTGAACCTGACTGATCTACAACATTATTATCACATTATTCATTTTTGGCAGACAGACATACCGTTATAAGAGAAGGATTATCCCTTAATTTTAGTTTTGTATATCATTCACTGACTGAGATTTTCGATCAAAAGGGGTAAAAAATTCGGTACCTAGGGGTTTGATCATTAAAAATTATTCGTGCAAAGTTTTATTCCGTTATATTAATTGCTTCTTGGTTTGTGTACTGGAAAGAGAAATAATTAAATGAAATTTATAATTATTTTATAGGAGAAGTAGACGAGGTAGTGGTCCGATATCGTCCATTTTCACACTGTGACATAGAAAAGAATGCCACACACAAAAATTTGTCGAAATCGGTTGGTCGGGTCCCATGATATAGAATTTCACCAAAAAGTGGTCGAAGCCAAGTCCAATGTCTAATTTTCACATCGGCTCCCACAAAGCCTTCTCGGATTATCTCGGGAGTAAAATTTCTCCCCTCTGGCGTTCCTTCTCTGGCGAATTTAGTTATTGATGTATTGCGCTTTTAGTAGTTCTTAACAGTACCGTTATATGGAGAGTTATTTTCCGATTTCCTCCTTTTCACACTGTCGGTAGAATTTCTTATAGTATTTGTACTGGTCGAATTAGTTTATTGTAGCATTAGTGGTTTAGGAAATACTATGTATATAAAACTAATTAGAGGACGGCCACTTTTACAAATTTTTTTCCGCAGGTGCTCCTTGCCACTGCGTTCTCCTGTGCCAATTACAGTTGTATATCTTTAATGCTTAGTTCTGGCACATTAAACATTTCGGTTAATGGCAATTTGTGGGCGTTGCAGTGGTCCGATTACTCCCCTCTACTAACTCTATTTTTTTTTGTACCAAGGAATCCACATACCAACTTTCATCGAGATATCTCAATTTTTATTCAAAATACAGCTTGCACAGACGGATGGACGGACAGACAGACAGTCAACCAGATTTCAACTTTTCTCGTCGTCCTGACCATTTATATATCAATAACCCTATATCTATCTCGCTTAGTTTTAGGTAATACGTACAACCCTTAAGTGAACAAAACTATTATACTTTGAAGCAACTGGTTACAAGAGTATAAAAAAATAAAACACATCGTATCATTGTGGGGATTTGTGAAAACCCAATCGTCTATATGGCTAATAGCTTAGGCTGGACGGACAGACAGACAGTCAACCAGATTTCAACTTTTCTCATCGTCCTGACCATTTATATATCAATAACCCTATATCTATCTCGCTTAGTTTTAGGTAATACGTACAACCCTTAAGTGAACAAAACTATTATACTTTGAAGCAACTGGTTGGTAGAGTATAAAAAATAAAACACAACGCATCATTGAGGGGATTTGTGAAAGCCCAATCGTCTATATGGCTAATAGCTACAATTGCCTGTTTTGTTGTTACCATACTAGCCCACATAGTCAACAAGAGGCGAAAGAGCAACGTTAGTATTACAATATTGGTCAATGTTCTTAAGGAATCCGTGGACGTCTCCTCTTTTAACTGTGGAGTAGTTAACATATCACAGTAGCCCGCAACAACAAGTGCAATTGTGCCCGTGATGTAAGCAACAACATCAAAAGTGCAAGGCTCAGGTTGCAGTCATAACAGCGGAAACGCTTGCCAGTAGCATACGACACCAACAGCCCTAAACCGTTGGAATTGCCGAATCAGCGTTATGGGACCATGCGACAACCCACGTGAAGTGATGGAAAGTAGATTTGATAGATGTTAAGTATTCAGGTGAGAAAAAGAAAAAAAATAAAATAAAAATACAAACACAACAGGTCCAACCCACTGAGAGAAGCGGAGGAGCAAAATTGGCGGGAGAAACATACATATACTACAGGGGCACTTTACAGACAAAAGGAATTGGCAAGAAAAGGGGCATAGGCATACATACACACGTTGAACCCACATCAAAGTGAGCGTATTAATTTCATTTCATATTTAGTATATGCACATATGTATGTACATACATATGTATGTATAGTACGGTTTTCATAGTTAAAACTTAGCGAAAATCGGTACCCAAACTGGTTCAAAATTGCACAAAATATATCCTTAAATATACTTATATACTTACTTCGGTCCTACACCAATAAATCAAAAATTCTAATATTTAATTTCCGGCAGCACCCCTTATGCTTAATAAAGTAATAAGCAGGACTGCATACACAAATTGAGAAAGGAATATTTGAAAAAATAAACTAAAAAATAAAAACAAAAACAAAAAAACGTACATACATACATACATACATATATGCATATACATACATATATTTAGTGCAAAAAAAATATGTATACCTCTACATGATACAAATAACATACATCAATATGTACTTATGTATAATCGCCAAGCCCAAAATATATATTTATATACTCACATATTTCTATAATCCATATTAAACGGCCGTTCTAATAGAATCTATGTACAAGTGCATATTTGCTTACGTATAAAATATACATATGTAAGAGAAAAAAAACTTTTTTCAATTCCATTTCCGAACTCTCTCTCTTTTACGAAAAAAATTAAATAATATTTACATATATATCAAAAATAACAACAAAATATACATACTTTGCAAGAACTACGCAAAGCATTTATTAACACATTTGTACACACACATATTATAAGTCCACATTGGCAATTATCTGGCAATACCTCTTGTTTGGCAAACAAAAACAAACAGGATTGCGTACAAAAAGCGAATTGATCTCTCTAACGAGCTCTCAATCGCTTAAGAACATAACTCAGAAATACATACTAACAATTCGTGCATACTTAGGCACAAAGCAAATTGATCTCTTTAACGAGCTCTCAATTGCTCAAGAACAAAAACATAATCATAAAATCATACAAACAATTTGTGCATGCTAATGTAAAAAGCGAATTGATCTCTTCAACGAGCTCTCAATTGCACAAAATATAAGTATATACGCACATACATATGTATATACAAGTCCAAGTATTAGGGTGTACCTAACTACAAAATATTCGGACAACAAATATTTTAATACATTATAAAGCGCGGTTTAATAGTAATTAACAATTTAAACATATATTCAAAATAAATTATAGTAAATAAATATAAAATTATTTCATAAATAAAAAAAAAATTATATATATATAAATATACAAAAATGGTTAATAATGATACAAATAAAAATACACCTGCCGGAGCTACACGCCCAAAACAGGTTGCTAAATTTATTTCAGAAAGTGACAGTTTGACAAGATACTGCACTGGATTTGCCTCTTCACCGATTCAAGAAAACTCTGAATCGTTATTAGAAATAAAAAGCCAATCTTGAAAACTTCTGGACTCGTCTCCAAGCGGCGCATGACGCCATAGTAGAATCTAACGATTCAAACCTATCACAAAATTTGAAACAATCTTACGCAATATACGAAAACTGCTTAGACCAGTACGAAGAAACAAAAGCTATTATCTCCGATCAACTAAAGCTAATAACAGCAATTGCACCTACTCTCCACAGTAGAGTAGAGCTGCCACAAACAGACAGTCAAAAGGCAAGTTCAGGCATCCACCTCGAGGTGCCCACATGTGACACAGAAACATTCTATGGAGGTTATGAAGAATGGCCGTCCTTCATGTTTACAGACGTGTACATAAACCATCCTCAATTATCACAAGCGCAAAAATTGTATCACCTCAGATACAAAACGAAAGGTCAAGCAGGTATAATAGTAAAACAGTTCGCTCTTAATGACGATAATTTCAATTTGGCTTGGGAAGCTCTAAAAGCAAGATACGAAAATGAAAGAATACTGGTCGATAAACAAGTAACGACACTAATAAACTTGCCAAAAATTAATAAAGAAACAAGTGTAGAATTCGTCAAACTAGAATCCACTGTTTCTAATTGTTTGTCGGTTCATCGACACTTAATATCACATAATGCAATCGTTCATATCCGAACAGAAAAAGCAAACGTCATGCGAACTATGTAATAGAGGGCATAAGCTTAAAACTTGCGAGAAGTTTAAAAAATTAAACATTAACGAAAGGAACAACTTTTTCAGATCAAAAAGAGTATGTACAAACTGCTTGTCCCATACACATTATCTTAAAAATTGCAAAAGCAAATTTAACTGCTTATATTGTCACAAAAGACACCATTCAATGCTTCATTACAGCACTTTTCCCAGCTCACCTCAAAAGAGCGCATGTAATAGCATAAAAGGAACCACGGGTTTAATTGCAAAAGCAAATCTTCTTCTTCTTTACTGGCGTAGACACCGCTAACGCGATTATAGCCGAGTCAACAATAGCGCGCCAGTCGTTTCTTCTCTCCGCTACGTGGCGCCAATTGGATATTCCAAGCGAGGCCAGGTCCTTCTCCACTTGGTCCTTCCAACGGAGTGGAGGTCTTCCTCTTCCTCTGCTTCCCGCGGCGGGTACTGCGTCGAATACTTTCAGAGCTGGAGTGTTTTCATCCATCCGGACAACATGACCTAGCCAGCGTAGCCGCTGTCTTTTAATTCGCTGAACTATGTCAATGTCGTCGTATATCTCGTACAGCTCATCCTTCCATCGAATGCGATATTCAGCGTGTCCAAAGCGCAAAGGACCACCAATCTTTCGCAGAACTTTTCTCTCGAAAACTCTTAAGGTCGACTCATCGGTTGTTGTCACCGTCCAAGCCTCTGCACCGTATATCAGGACGGGAATTATGAGTGACTTATAGAGTTTGGTTTTTGTTTGTCGAGAGAGGACTTTGCTTCTCAATTGCCTACTTAGTCCAAAGTAGCACCCGTTGGCACGAGTTATCCTGCGTTGGATTTCTAGGCTGACATTGTTGGTGGTGTTTACGCTGGTTCCAAGATAGACGAAATTATCTACAACTTCAAAGTTATGACTGTCAACAGTGACGTGGGAGCCAAGTCGCGAGTGCGACGACTGTTTGTTTGATGACAGGAGATATTTCGTCTTGCCCTCGTTCACTGCCAGACCCATTTCTTTTGCTTCCTTGTTCAGTCTGGAGAAAGCAGAACTATCGGCGCAGGTGTTGTTGCCGATGACATCAATATCATCGGCATACGCCAGCAGCTGTACACTCTTGTAAAAGATTGTACCTGCTCGATTAAGTTCTGCAGCTCGAATAATTTTCTCCAGCAGCAGATTGAAGAAGTCGCACGATAGGGAGTCGCCTTGTCTGAAACCTCGTTTGGTATCGAACGGCTCGGAGAGGTCCTTTCCGATCCTGACGGAGATTTTGGTGCTGCTCAACGTCAGTTTACACAGCCGCATTAGTTTTGAGGGGATACCAAACTCAGACATCACGGCATAAAGGCAGCTGCTTTTCGTGCTGCCGAAATCAGCTTTGAAATCGACGAAGAGGTGGTGTGTGTCGATTCTCCTTTCACGGGTCTTTTCCAAGATTGTGCGCATCGTGAATATCTGGTCGGTTGTTGATTTACCAGGTCTAAAGCCACACTGATAAGGTCCAATCAGTTTGTTGACGGCGGGCTTTAACCTTTCACACAATACGCTCGACAGAACCTTATATGCGATGTTGAGGAGGCTAATCCCACGGTAGTTGGCGCAGATTGTGGGTCTCCTTTTTTATGGATTGGGCATAGCACACTTAAATTCCAATCGTTGCTGATGCATGCACCTTATCAGCTCTTCGCCGCCGTGTGTGAATAGCTCGGCCGGCAATCCATCGGCACCTGCCACTCTGTTGTTCTTCAGGCGGGCAATTGCTATTCGAACCTCTTCATGGTCGGGCAATGGATTGGGGAATCGGGTTCGCCTTCGCCTGGCGTTGTGCTTTCACTGCCATTCAGCAGGCTGGAGAAGTGTTCCTTCCATAATTTAAGTATGCTCTGGGCATCGGTGGCTAGATCACCTTGAAGGGTTCTACATAAGTATGCTCCGGTCTGGAAACCTTCTGTAAGTCGCCGCATCTTTTCGTAGAATTTTCGAGCATTACCCCTGTCGGTCAGCTTATCAAGCTCTTCGTACTCACGCATTTCGGCCTCTTTCTTTTTCTGTCTACAAATGCGTCTCGCTTCCCTCTTCAACTCTCGGTATCTATCCCATCCCGCACGTGTTTTGGTCGATCGTAACGTTGCGAGGTAGGCAGCCTGTTTTCTCTCCGCTGCGCTACGGCACTCCTCGTCGTACCAGCTGTTCTTTTGCGCTTTCCGAAAACCAATGGTTTCGGTTGCAGCTATACGTAAGGAGTTTGAAATGCCGTCCCACAGTTCCCTTATACCGAGTTGTTGACGAGTGCTCTCAGAGAGCAGGAGTGCAAGCCGAGTAGAAAATCGTTTGGCTGTCTGTTGTGATTGCAGCTTCTCGACGTCGAACCTTCCTTGTGTTTGTTGGCGTGCGTTTTTTGCTGCACAGAGGCGGGTGCGAATTTTGGCTGCAACAATATAGTGGTCCGAGTCGATGTTAGGACCTCGGAGCGCACGCACATCGAAAACACTGGAGACGTGTCTTCCGTTTATCTCAACATGATCGATCTGGTTGGTGGTTTTTGGATCCGGAAACTCATCAAGCTACCTGAATCTTCTTATGCTGGAATCTAGTACTACAGATAACCATATTTCGGAAACTCATCAAGCTACCTGAATCTTCTTATGCTGGAATCTAGTACTACAGATAACCATATTTCGGGCCCCGGCGAAGTCGATCAGCCTCAACCTATTTGGGGACGTTTCCTCGTGGAGGCTGAATTTACCGACCGTAGTGCCAAAGATACCTTCTTTGCCCACCCTGGCGTTAAAGTCGCCAAGCACGATTTTGACATCGTGGCGGGGGCATCTCTCATAAGTGCGCTAAAAGCACTCATAAAAGGCATCTTTGGTCACATCGTCCTTCTCTTCCGTCGGGGCGTGGGCGCAAATCAGCGATATGTTGAAGAACCTCACTTTGATGCGGATTGTGGCTAGACGTTCATTCTCCGGAGTGAATGATAGTACTCGGCGACGGAGTTTCTCTCCCACCACGAATCCTACACCAAACTTGCGCTCCTTTATATAGCCACTGTAATATATGCCACAAGGACCTATTCGTCTCAGTCCTTGTCCCGTCCATCGCATTTCTTGGACGGCGGTGGTGTCAACCTTCACTCTAACGAGGACATCAACCAGGTGGGCAGCGGCACCTTCCCAATTAAGGGACCGGACATTCCAGGCGCATGCCCTCAATTCTTAGTCCTTATTTCGCTTGCCATGGTCGTCATCAAAAGGGGGGTCTCTCATCCGAGGCTAATTGTTGGTTTTAATTGGGGGTGTTTTTTTACGTGGCGGGTCCCAAACCCAGCGCACAACCCTAAGTAGGGGATATTTCGGCTTCTCACTTTAGCTCGCCTTCAAACGGATGTTCTTAGGCTACCCAGAGAATACTTGGTCAAAGACCGGAAGTCGTGAGCTGCTTGAGTCATATGCAAAAGAATCATTTCTGGCCACTCCCAAGTGAATGGCGAATTCTACCATCTACTGCGAACAATTGGACCGCCTGAAGTAGGCAATGGACCAGAAGCATCCGGAATTGGCCAACACGAAGAGTGTAGTGTTCCACCAGGACAACGCCAGACGCCGACAACCTTATATATAACTGAAATTAAGGGATAATCCTTCTCTTATAATGGTATGTCTGAATGTCAAAAGTACCGCATATATCGGGCAATATGTGAGTTATCTCAATGAAAATAAGAGAGCCTATTTTGCTTAAAGCAGTGTATCTTTGTATCTGTAGACAAATTTGAGCGAAAGATTGGCCTACCCCTTTATAACTACTCTCAGGATTTTCGAACATCCGACTGACTTTACTCTATATGATTGGTTTCACATCTTAAACTATTTCCCTGGCTTTGATTCTTGCGGTTTGCAAGAGTATAAAATGTTCGGTTGCACCGAAACTTAGCCATTTCTTACTTGTTTGTTTATATATTCCCACCAATAAACATTATTGGAATGTAGTTGGGGCATTTTTCAACCATTCATATAGTCTTGCCGGAGTAATAAAATCTGTTTTCTCGATCTCCCTTACTGTATTAAAATTTGGTGGTAATCTTTTGCAAAATCTGTTGTGCTAAAATACTGTGCTTTGCCCAATTTATCTAAGATTCCTTCGATAGTTAGTAGAGGATACTTATCGTCACTTCTTCATGTTTGAGAGGTAATCTATTGGGTAATCTTTTCGTATGTATTTTGTCAATGCAGGGCACTCGAAGTGTAACTAATTAAAAAAGCCATAAATTCGGTTTGGAAAATTAGTTTTATTTGTTTTAAAGTGCAAAATGTGTGAAAATATTCATAAATTCAGGACCAATTCACTTTTGCACGCTATGACACCCTTTTGCCTGAACTATGGCCTTGAGGCAGTCAAAAAACGAATCGAAAGCTACCCGAATGTGACTTGCCGGTATTTTGGCCCTCCCACGAACAATGGCTTTCTTCAACACCTCGAGACTGGTGCATTTTTTACTTCGGACCTTGCTCTCCAAAAAAGCCCAGAAGAATAATCCATTGGATTTGCATCTGATCAATTCGAGAGCCATTGTGTGGTCGTAAAGAAGTTCGGAACGTTGTTTTTCAGTCATTCTTGGTTCACTCGCGCTTTGTGAGACAGCGCTGAGTCTTTTTGAAACGTCCATGGTTTGCGACTGAAATGTTTTGCCCACGGCTTTAAAGCAGCCTTCTAAACACTTTCCCGATATTATGTCGCACTTACTTTGACCCGAGGCTCAAAGAAACCAATTGAAAATAATTTTACTTCCTCAAGATTCCGAGGCTAGTTTGTAAAAAACTCCTTCTTTCGCACTTGTAGATCGCTCCTTCTACTAATTGTGTGCGCGGCAGTGGGTTCTGGTCCCCTTCTTTGTAGTTGGTGTCTACTATTTTCTGAGGTTCTTCGCTGTCTCGAGTAATTAAAATAGTTCTGATTTCCTTGAATTTGTCTTGAATAATTTGGGGGACTTTGCCCCAATGACTGTATTGTTTGGTTGTATTATTGTCCATAGTAACTCATTCCACGTTGTTCGCTTTGTGGATGATACTGCTGTCCTGAGGAATATTGGTTTTGTGGACGTTCTGAAAAACTTGATTATGTTGTTGTGTGTTTTTTTTTATTTCATTTACAAATCACAACTTACAAATAATTGTTTTTCTGCAAAATGCTTTTGTATAATAATTCTGAGGTTAATTTGTTTAGGCATATACTACTTATAATGATCACGAATTACGAGGGTAGTATGGGATGGTGTATTATCGTCGTGTAAAAACCAAGAATTGTCTTTCCACAATTCCGGCCTTTTTAGACGGATTTTGTTACGCAAACGACGCATAACGTTCAAATAATATTCCTTGTTGACTGTTTGACTAGTTGGAAGGAATTCATAATGCACAACACCACGATAATCGAAGAAAACAGTCAACATCACCTCGATTTTTGAGCGACTTTGGCGCGATTTTTTTGGTCTTGGTTCTCTTTTGGCACGATATTCGCTCGATTGATCGGTTGTTTCGGGGTCGTAAGCATAGATCCAAGTCTCATCGCCAGTTATAATGCATTTCACGACACCCTGGTAGTCGGAAAGCATCGTTTCACACACTTCAACGCGACGCCTTTCTTCAAAAAATTCAATGTTTTTAGTACCAGTCGAGATTTTTTTTTTGTGTTAATATCTTTTTATTTATTGAATCTGCTTTTTGTTTATATACACCTATACACGCTCAAGCAAGTGATTGAGCTGTTTTGGTGATACATTGCTGCTCAGTACGCGGGCATATCTCTTCTTTTAAGTCGTGTGTGATCGCAGGAATGTACCAAAGCATTAGCCAAAGGGTTTGGGTGATCACGGAGTTTAGATATATATTTAATTCTGCTGTCTTCTACTACTTTCCTTACCATATAAATACCAAGGTATTTATGGATATTTTCATTACGCATTTACCATGGCGAACACGTGATTGATCTAAGCATATTTGATAGGAACCTTTGTATTATGTCTATATTAGTTGCACAGGTTGTACCCCACAGTTGAATGCCATACATCTAAATCGGCTTTATGACCTCATTATATAAAAGTACTTTGTTGTCTATGCTAAGTTTGGAGTTTTTATTTAATAGCCAAGAGATTTGACGCGCTTGAACCCCAAAACATCCTTCAAAATGGTATTGGATGAGCCTTTCGATAAGCCAACTTCATCAGCAAGGTTTCTAATTGTTAATCGATGGTTTTTCAACACCAAATCTTTGATTTGTTGAACGTGAGCTTCGTCGGTTGAGGTTGATGGTCGCCCTGGACGCTCTTCGTCTTCTACACCTTCGCGGCCGGCTTGGAACTAACTATACCACTCGTAAACATTTTTTTAGACATAGCCTCATCACCAAAGGCTTTCTGCACCATCCTCAACGTATCCGCAGCAGAAAATTGATTCCGTAAACAAAATTTAATCAAAGTCTTTGCTCAACAAATTTCGACATCGCAAAAAACGAAAAACTCACTTTTAGCAGCTCACAAAACGACACGTATCTCAAACACTAATGAATATTTTGACATGAAATCTGATATAAGTGTGACTGACAGTACTACCAACCTAAAAAAAAATAATTCTCCAAATCCTTCGACGCACGCAGTTTAAATTCATGTCACATTCGTTCGTCGTTCGTCGTTGTGTACGGTTGTTTTTTTCATATCGTGCGCACATATACTACGTACTCGCTGCATAACTTCTCGTTACTTTCTGTACGAGCAATATAACCTAGCTTTGACATTTTGTGCTTCAGTTCGTTATACTTTCCGCGTGTTTTTTTATACTTTTCATTATAAAGTTAAACCCACAATTTAATCGGGCAATAATTTAATTTCTTTTCGCAATGCCCCCTGGGGCCAACAGGCTGGGGGATAATAGGTTTGCACTATTATCCCCGGGTCCAAAAACAAGAGAAAAAAGCCAGAAAACTCAACGCTGGAATTCTTCCCGGAATTACCTATTACTAAGAAGGATGATCCCAAGTACCTTGTAATCAAATCACAGGACGTCAGGAAACCTATTGCATCCACTTCTTGCTTTGCAGTACATAAAGGTATTCAAGCCATAAGCAAAGACATCAACAAAATCACTTCGCTTCGTGACGGCAGCCTACTACTTTTGGTCAAGAACCAAAAAATCGCGGACAAATTTTTACAAACCAAACATCTTCCCGGAGCTGGTGCTGTGGTGGTATCTCTTCACAACTCTTTGAACTCAGTAAAGGGTACAATTTACGCTCCATTTATCTGTCAGCTTACTGATGACGAAATAATTGATGGTCTAAAAGAACAAGGAGTATCTGATGTTTATAAATTTACCAAGATAAACAATGGTGATCGTGTGCCTACTGGTGCTTTATTGTTAACTTTTGATAAATATACTTTACCTAGTCGTATTGAAGTTGCTTGGTGTACCCTTGATGTCCGTCCGTACTATCCCAATCCCATGCGCTGCAAGAATTGTCAGTTGCTGGGTCATACTGCTAAGCGTTGTAATAAGTCCCCATCTTGTTCTATCTGCAACCTTCCCCAAATCATACCCCTCCCACTGAATGCGGTAGAGTCAAATGTGCTAACTGCGATGGTGAACACCCTTCTTCCTTTAACGCCTGTCCAAAATACGTCCAGTCAAAAGAAATACTCAAAATTAAAACTATCCACAAGTGTTCGATGCGTGAAGCCATCAATTTATACAAATCTCAATTGCCTTCTACCCCTCACCATTCTCTTATGCTAATGTAACAGCTTCCAACAACAATTCTCACTCAAAAAAATACATCAACAACGATAAAACTTCAAACACCATAGATTCTAATGACATCATTAAAGCTACAACTTCAAAACATAACGCTTCATCTCCTACCAACATACATTCAATCCATAATGATTGCCCCGAAACCCCTTCTCCCTCCGTTTCTTCCCTTTACAATTCTCCTTCTCCACCCTTCTCACCCCTTTCCACTACTACTTCTCCTACCACTATAACCTGTTCCACAACTTCACCTGTACCCCCTCCCATCCACAATCACATACCCAAGTACCCATAGATACATAATTCTAGATATTAAATTCCAATTAAAACTTACATTTTTCATACTTTGTATATACTTTAATTTTCTTTATTTTTGCTATGTTAACTTTCCTTCAATGGAATATAAACGGATACATTAATAACTACTTTGAACTTGAAATTTTAATTAAAAAATATAACCCCTCTGTAATATTATTAAACGAAACGCATATTGCAAACAATATATCAGCTTATACCCCAAAAGCATATGCTGGTCATTTTTATAACCTTCCTTCCATCACATCAAGCAAACAAGGTATTGCAATCCTGATTAAGAGAAGTATACCGCATAATATTCTCCCAATACCTCCTTCGAATATCTCTTCCGTTGCCATCGAAATTTCCTCCCCCAAAAAATCATAATCATCTGTGCATATTCCCCTCCTCACCAAACTTTTACTTCAGCAGACTTCTTTAACCCTCTCCCTTCTTGCTCGACTCCTTTTTTACTGGCTGGTGACTTCAATGCCTGGTGCCCTCTTTGGGGTTCTTCTTCAACCAACTCCAGAGGCCGCATTATTGAGGATGCTGTCCTCTGTTCGGACTGTGTTGTCCTTAATGATGGCTCCCCTACCCATTTCTCCACCCATTCCACCTTCACCCATATAGATCTTACAATTTGTTCCAGTTCACTCTCTCCCAAAGTTGTTTGGCACTGTATAGACAATTTGCATGGTAGCGATCATTTCCCTATCATAGCCAAAATCTCCTCCCATAATTCCAATTTCTTCAAACCCAGAATATTTTTTAACACCGATTCAGCTGATTGGCCCAAATTTCAAGATTTTTGTTTACGTTACTCAGACACCCTCCCTCCTGCAGATACTATTAATCAGGAAACTGCCATAATTCAGAAGATTATAAGATCTGCTGCCAACCAATCTATATCTCAAACCTCTCCTAATCCTCGTAATCATAACCCTCCTTGGTGGGATAGTGAGCTATCTTCTCTCAGACTGCATAAGCAACAAACATGGCATCATTTCAAACAAAATCGTTCATCATCAAACCTTGTTGCTTATAAAAAAGCTAATGCCATCTTCAGAAGAAAAGCGAAGCAAGCAAAAGTTAAATCTTTCCAGAAATTTACCAGCAGCATTAATTCCTCTTCTAACCCTAAAATGATTTGGTCAAATATAAGAAGACTATCTGGCAATATTTCTTTCTCTCCTATTCTCTCACTCAACTCCTCTCAAGGCAATCTACTACATCCACAGGATATAGCTTTAGAATTCGCCAAATTTTTCTCGTCTAACTCCTCTGATTATAATTTCTCCTCTGAATACTCGTCTAATAAGAACTCTTTACTTGCCTATAATTACGTTTCATCTACTTTATCCCCTTCAGCTGAATACCTCGACTCAGATATATCTTTAATAGAACTCAATATAGCTCTTTCTACGGTTAAAGGTAAAACGCCTGGGTTAGATAAAATTTCCTATCCTATCATCAAACATCTTCCTCCTCACCTCCTCAAACGACTTATCAACCATTACAACAATATTTATCGAACTGCCACCATACCCCAAATCTGGAAAACCAGCGCAATCATTCCTATTCTAAAACCTGGCAAACCTCCGTGCGAAGTTACCAGCTATCGTCCTATTTCCCTTCTACCCTGTCTAGGCAAACTTTTAGAAAAAATTGTTGCTACTAGACTCTCTTGGTTTCTCCATTCCAATAAACTCATTCACCCTAATCAGGTCGCATTCAAAAAAGGACACAGCTCTATCGACGCTCTTTTACACCTTGACCACTTCATATGTGACGCTTTAGCTAATAAAAATCACGCTTCTCTTCTTTCGCTTGATTTCGAAAAAGCGTTTGATCGCGTGGGCATACATGTAGTTTTAAGACAATTAATCAAATGGAAGGTTGGCCCCCGTATATTTAGTTTTGTTAAATCCTTTCTTTCTAAACGCAAAATCAAAGTTCTGATTTCTGGCATATCTTCACCGACTCTTCCTTTGGATAACGGCACTCCTCAGGGATCACCGCTATCAGTTATTCTGTTCACCATAGCATTTGATGAAATCAGTTCTATCCTTTCTTCCTTCCCTAATATTCAGCATCAATTATATGCTGATGATCTCCTTCTATTTTCAAAATCTTCTGACCTTAGTGCTATATCCTCTACCTTTAAAGAAATCCTTTCTCAACTATCCCTATGGTCCCTTTCCTCAGGCGCTTCAATTTCGTACTCAAAATCCTGTCTACTCCACATTTGTAAAAAACATAATTGTAATTTTCCACCGATTTCTTTCAACAATGTAAATATTTCATGTTCTCATACTCTTAAGTTTCTTGGATTAATTCTAGATAGTAAATATGCTTTCAAACAACATTGTGAATATATTAGAAATAGAATTACTAAAAACTCAAATATTGTTAAGTACCTAGCATGCAAGCGTTCGCTCATTGGCCCGTCTTTGTTAATTAATGTTGTCAAGGCACTCATACTCTCCGTCATCAACTACGCTCTTGAAATATATGGGCATCATTCAAAAAGTCACCTAAAATTGTTGGCCGCACCGTATCACTCAGCTGTTAGAAGATCGCTTCGAGCATTCCCCACGTCACCAATCAAAAATATGTTAGCAGAGTCCGGTCTTCCCTCTCTGATAGACAATATGGAAGACACCACATACAAATTATACCCGAAGATCATCCTTGGTTCTAACCATGTGCTTCAAGATGCCTTTTCTTCATCATCAACTCGTATCCGACCTCCAAAAGTTGAGTCAGCTATATATAAATGCACCTTTTTTGCCAAAATAAACAACTTACCACTAAAACCTGCTAAACTTCCTAAACGTCGTCATCCTCAATGGTTGATTCCAATAAACACGTTTATTGATAACCTAGCTCGTTTGCCTAAATCCACCACACCTAATGCGATCTATGCATCAGAATTTTGTGAAATTATGAATACTCTGAAACATGGCAGTTGGAGATTTATATTCACGGATGGTTCAAAAAAAATCCAAACCTCTTTTGCGGTCGTTAGCGAGAAAGGAAAGCCAATCTCATATGGACTACTTTTCCCCTTTTGTTCGATATTCATTGCTGAAGCCACTGGGATTTCACATGCTGTTCTACATGCCACAAAAAGCCCTGGAAAATATGTCATATGCACCGACAGCTTATCATGTTTCCAAGCCATTCAAAATTGCAACAACCACACTAACATCATCACTGCAATTAGAGAATATCTTATTAAATATGAAAATAAAATTAAGATAATGTGGGTCCCAAGCCACACTGGATTATCCGGAAATAATTACGCTGATTTACTAGCAAAGAATGCATCCAACACGCCCACAATTACATTCAGTTTCTTCATGAAATCTGATATATTCCGACTCATACACCAAAATAGGCTCTCTAAATTGGCACTCGATTGGGTCTCATATAACCACCATTACTCAATAGTTAACACAGCCAGAATCAAACCGCTATACCCATCAACAGTAGCAACCAATTTTATAACACCTTACATTCGCCTACGGATTGGACATACTATACTGACGCATGCGCACCTCCTCGGAAGAAACAGTACCATCTGCTGCCCGTTCTGTAACTCAACAACAACCGTGCTCCATATATTAGAATTTTGCCCAACTCTGAAAGAAAAGAGAGATTGCCACTTCAACACAGATCCGATTACCCTCCTTTCCAACCCTACGGAAGAAAATATAAAAACCATCTATCGTTTCCTTAAAGATTGTGATCTATTGAGGAGAATATAAAACCAACACATTCTTCAACGGACAGCTGATAGCCTTTGAAGCTAGCGCTGCATGCCTTAGGTTATACATATAGTATTAACTTTGTATAAGCTTTTATAAATAAAAAAAAAAAAAAAAATTCATGTCATCTTATTTTTTGGACACAGTGGTACATACTTGTATGTTTATGTATATTTTTATATATTATTAGGTTAAATCATTTAAAAGTTTAATATTTAGTGTTTTTTTTTGCGCCTTGTTGTTGTTGTTGTGTCCTACGATGCTACTGTGGTTTGCTGCTACTGCTGTTGCTGTTACCTTTGCTGCAAATTTTACTTGTTGCTACTTTTTTCACAGATTATTATCTTTTTTTTTTTATTTGCTGAAGAAGAATTGTTTCACCTTTTGGTTTAGGTAGCTTTTAGGTATTCTTTTTGTTTCAATTAAATATTTTTGTTTTATTCTTTAATTAAAGAATTGTTTCACTTTTTGGTTTTCGTTGCTTTTAAGGATTACTTTTGATTTAATTAAATATTTTTGTTTTAGACGATCGCAAACCAAAAATGGGTTATTTTTCGAAAGCCTTGTATATACACGATCATGGTACCGTATTTTGTTACGCTATTTTGTATAAACAGCTGTGTTCGAAATAATAGCAGTGGCATAACCAAGAATTCAAATGAAGCAAAAAAATCGTGTAATTGATTTTTATTATGTGTTATTATTATTTTATTTAATTCGCTCATATTCAAGCTTAAAAGAAATATGATTTCTTTAAAGAATAAGATAAAGTTCTTCTTTAAATAAATAAAACAGTTTGTAAATGAAAATTTCTGCTGTGAATAATAATAGCAGTATAGAAGATTTTACAAAAATCGATTATTTCATTATAATAACATAAAAAAAATTAAACAATTAATATTTCGTCGAATGACCGTTGTTAGATAACAAAGCTGTGCATCTCCTAGGAATGGAGTCCACCAAACGCTTGCATTTATCGACAGGAATGGCCTTCCACGCCTTCTTCACAACACTCCATATTTGCTTCGTATTTCACGAATTTTCTTTCCCTACAGCTTCTTTGACCTCTGCCCAAAGATTCTCAATTGTCCTGTGGCTGAGCCGGGCAACGTATAACCTGAACCCCATTTAGAGCAAACCAATTTTTGCCAACCTGCTGGTATGTTTGGCGTGATTACCTTACTGATACACCCATTTAAACGGCATTTTCCATTCAGCGTGTAGAAGTATAGTCGACTTTATTATTTTAACGTACAATTTGGCATCCATGTTTTCTTTCATCCGAAAAACGGACCTATACCATAGTATGACAAGCATCCCCATACATTGAGTTTTGCACCTCCATACTTAACCGTCCGTGGAACATATTTAGAATCAAATGAAGCGTTTATTGGCCTTCGTACATACTTTCTGTTTCATCACACCACATTATGTTGCGCAATTTTTTGACTGACCAATGCAGTTGCAGTAGGAGGATAGAGTCATGTGTAGAAGTTCACGCAAGTGAGGAAAGTTCTCTCATCGCCATTCACTTGGGAGTGGCCAGAAACGATTCTTTTACATATGACTCAAGCAGCTCACGACTTCCGGTCTGTGACCAAGTATCCTCTGGGTAGCTTAAGAACATCCGTTTGAAGGCGAGCTAAAATGAGAAGGCGAAACATCACCTCCGCAGGGTTGTGCGCTGGGTTTGAGACCCGCCAGGTAAAAAAACAACCCCAATGAAAGGAAACAACAAACCTCGGATGAGGGACCCCCCCCCCTTTGGATGACGACTATGGCAAACGAATTAAGGACTATGATTTGAGAGCATGCACCTGGAATGTCCGGCCCCTTAATTGGGAAGGTGCCGCTGCCCACCTGGTTGATGTCCTCGTTAGAGTGAAGGTTGACACCACCGCCGTCCAAGAAATGCGATGGACGGGACAAGGACTGAGACGAATAGGTCCTTGTGGCATATATTACAGTGGCTATATAAAGGAGCGCAAGTTTGGTGTGGGATTCGTGGTGGGAGAGAGACTCCGTCGCCGTGTACTATCATTCACTCCGGTGAATGAACGTCTAACCACAATCTGCATCAAAGCGAGGTTCTTCAACATATCGCTGATTTGCGCCCACGCCCCGACGGAAGAGAAGGACGATGTGATCAAAGATACCCTCTATGAGCGCTTGGAGCGCACTTATGAGAGATGCCCCCGCCACGATGTCAAAATCGTGCTTGGCGACTTTAACGCCAGGGTGGGCAAAGAAGGTATCTTTGGAACTAAGGTCGGTAAATTCAGCCTCCACGAGGAGACATCCCCAAATGGGTTGAGTCTGACCGACTTCGCCGGGGCCCGAAATATGGTTATCTGTAGTACTAGATTCCAGCATAAGAAGATTCATCAAGCTACCTGGCTGTCTCCGGATCGAAAGACCACAAACCAGATCGATCATGTTGAGATAGACGGAAGACACATCTCCAGTGGTTTAGATGTGCGTGCGCTTCGATATCCTTCGACTCGCATCCGCCTCTGTGCAGCAAAAAACGCACGCCAACAAACACAAGGAAGGTTCGACGTCGAGAAGCTGCAATCATAACAGACAGCCGAATGATTTTCTACTCGGCTTGAATTCCTGCTCTCTGAGAGCACTCGTCACAACAACTCGGTATAAGGGAACTGTGGGACGGCCTTTCAAACTCCTTACGTACAGCTGCAACCGAAACCATTGGTTTTCGGAAAGTGCAAAAGAACAGCTGGTACGACGAGGAGTGCCGTGTCGCAGCGGAGAGAAAACAGGCTGCCTACCTCGCAACGTTACGAGCGATAGATCGGACAGATACAGAGAGTAGAAGGGGGAAGCGAGACGCAGCTGCAGACAGAAAAAGAAAGATGCCGAAATGCCTGAGTATGAAGAGCTTGATAAGCTGGCCGACAAGGGTAATGCTCGAAAATTCTACGGAAAAATGTGGCAGTTTACAGAAGGTTTCAAGACCGAAGCATACTCTTGGAGAACCCCCAAAGGTGATCTAGTCACCGTTGTAAACACCCAGAGCATACTTAAATTATGGAGGGAACACTTCTCCAGCCAGCTGAATGGCAGTAAACACTCAACACTAGGAGAAGGCGAACCTGATTCCACAATAGAAGACGATGGACCAGACGTTCCATTGCCCGACCAGAAAGAAGTACGAATAGCCATTAACGATTGGAATTTAAGTGTGCTCTGCCCAATCTGTAAAAAAGGAGACCCCACAATCTACGCCAAATACCGTGGGATGAGCCTCCTCAACATCGCGTATAAGGTTCTATCGAGCGTATTTTGTGAAAGATTAAAGCCCACTCTCAACAAACTGGTTGGACCTTATCTGAGTGGCTTTAGAACTGATATTGATATCATCGGCCTCAACGCCCGCGCAGTCAGTTCTGCTTTCTACAGACTGGACAAAAAAGCAAAACAAATGGGTCTGGCAGTGAGCGAGGGCCAGACGAAATATCTCCTATCATAAAACCAACAGTCGTCGCACTCGCGACTTGGCACTCACGTCACTGTTGACAGTCATAACTGTGAAGCAGACCTGGGTAATATTAAGTACCAGTACGACTTGTAACAAGTACATTTTAAAGGAATTGTACTGGTACTGGTACTGGCATTCCCAAAATTGTCAAGTACAAGTACAAGTACAAGTACAAGTAATTGAAAAATACTTGAAATTTTAACAAATACTTGAAAGTATTTGAAAAGAATTGAAAGTACTTGAAAAGAATTGAAAAATGTACTTGAATCTATTTTTTAATTCTTTTCAAGTACCTTCAATTACTTACAATTGTGAAACCAATATCTATGTTTAGAGGACAATAAGCTTTTTTATTGCCCGTGTAATGTTTCGAAAAAAAAAACAACGAATTTAATTATTTCAATTTTAATGATTTATTTCGATATAATTTGATTGCCAATCGCGCTGGCGATTACCGCGACATTCAATTGCGACAAACTAAATTAACAGCTGTAACAAGTTGATTAACCTGCAGCCTTTCTCCTAATTCATACGGTGGCTACGGTATAGCGATCAGCTGAGATAGTGGTACATGTTCTAATTCCATGCATTTACACTAATGTAGGCATTTACGCTTGCCTAAGCAAGTATGATAAGAGTGCGTTATCAAAGTCACTCAAATAGACAAAACCGGTTTGGCGATTGCCGGCGCTCAGACCTAAAGCAAGCATATCTTTAGTTTTAAACAATGTTGTTGTATACAATTAAGTGCTAAGAATGTTGGCACATAATAAAATATGTATAAAAGTAGCAGTGATGATTTTGCATATAAACTATGTATCTGTTTCTAAACAATCTAAAAGAAATAACACAAAAAAATGACATTTTATATTTCTTACATGTCGCCTGGAGTGGATATTAGCCGTGCGATTCTGTACTGTGATACAGTATCAAGTCTCCTCATTTGAAATTTCAAGTTAGAGACAAAATCTATTACATTTCATTATTCAGAGATGTTTTTACGCTTGAATGAAAATAAATATGTCGATAACAAATCTTAAATTTTCTATAACATCGTCAAAAAAAAAATTATCAATAAAAATAAAAAATATATGTTGACTTTGTTTCATAATATTTATGAAATTTATGTAAAATTGATTTATTTTTAACCTTTTCGTGTTTAAGTTGCTTACAAAATATAAAAAAACGACAATCGATTAATTTAAATGATGATCTCTATTCAGTATATTCAAAATGGCAGCAAGAGTTCTTTTTAATTTGTGACCTGCTAACTATCAGGTCTCAAATTTTAGTCAATATTTTGAGACTAACCCTAGAGACTGTTTAGTGAATAGTAACTAGTCTCAAATTGAGACTTTACCTCAAAATGTCTCAAATAGAGACTAGAGACTGGTTACAGAATCCCGCTATATATTTATACCAGCATGTAAATGTCAGAGTGGTAATTTTGACATGTGATTGTTAACATTAAATTTTGACAACAAAACAATAACAAAAGAAACGTGTTTTTGCGAAAACGAAAGTAAAATCGAATACTCAACGCGAACATTCTCGCAACCATAGTCCATGTCTGATATTGTTTATAATATTCATGAAATTGTGATAGTACATAATTGTAAGAATTTAGTAATGTCTTCAAGTTTGGAAAATGATTTTTCTGCTGATGATGAAATGGCCGACCCAACCTATTCGCCAGAAAGGCCGTCCAGGAAGCGAAGACTGGCGTTAGAAACACCAACAACGTCCAAAAAAACTCGCCTATCAACTGTTCTTCCTGTGATACTTGGACCAAAATTTTATTCGGACCTGGAAGAAGTTGGTTTACATGTGTTGTGATGTCTGGTATTGTTTTGCATTTGGTTTTTAGTGTTTTTGTTAGTTTTTCCAGGTACATACAGTGGCGGAAAAAAGTATAGGCACACTACATTTTGACAAAATTTGAATATTTTCTTTTATTTTAAATTTGCTTGTTTAGTGTTTATTAATTTTTTTTTAATACATCCCAACTGCTAATAAAAACCATAAGAATCCAAATTGCAATTTTTGTGCAAAATAAAGCAAAATTCTGCAAAGTTTCATCTAAATTTCAAACTTTTTTATTACAATTTTTAGAAAAAATTGTGGTGTGCAGCTTTTTAGTCCATTCAATTTAAATATAATAATGTGCAAGTTTGAATTTTCTGAAAAATTACGCTGATTTTTTATAAATTTTTCCGCCACTGTATGTAGATAGGTAGATAGAGAATGTAGAAATATTTGGAAGCATTAACAAAGTTAAATATGTTATGTAAGAAAGTAAATAGCTTTACGATATTTTTTCTAAATACTTGTCTTCATTCCAGACGTTCGGTCTGGATAAAGTCAACTTATCCGCGAAGTGTGTTGAATGTGGTCGCGTCATAAAGGGATCCAGAGAATTTACCTCCAATTTCGTAAAGCATTTACGAGTTCGTCATCGCGAAATACACGAAGAGTACCGATTTCTGAAGGTATTTGCATTTACATATACAGTCGTGTGCGGATATAGTGAACTAATTCTTGCAAGACCTGTTTTCGATTGTTTAAATAGTACTGTAGTTTTTTGTTAAAGAGTACTGTATGTAAAAATTAATATTTTCACTATATCGAGGCGTTCACTATACAGGGTGTTCACTACATATTGGTTTCTTTAATAACATAATAAAAAATAATTGATGTTATTACAGTCGGGTAGTCCCGGAAATCGAACTTCACAGGACGTGTTCGACAAAAATTTGGTAGACGCGATTGTCGACGCGGGTTTACCTGCCTCATTACTCGACAGGCCAAAATTTGTGAAGGCATTGACTTCATATGTGCCTGGTCTTAAAGTAATGACTAGGAAAACCCTGATGACAAAATTGGAGGATGAGTATGTCAGAATGGTTGACAAAATAAAGTCAGAGATGAAAAATATTAATTATTTTTGTACAACCGCTGACATATGGTCGTGCACTAACCGAAGCTTCTTTGGATATACGTGTCACTGGTTTACAGAAAAACTGGAGCGAAAGTCAGCTGCTTTAGCATGTAATAGGCTCCCTGGTGTGCACTCGGCGGAAGATCTAACCAAGGTCATCACCGAAATTAACAGCTCCTTTGGACTTAATAAGTCCAACGTCGTCATGACTGTCACAGACAATGGGTCGAACTTTGTGAAGGCATTTAAGGAGCATGGAGCTCAACCCGAAGAAAAGAACGCCGACAGCGATGAAGATCTGCCTTCGTTTTCCAATGAGTGCCTGCTACCCCAACACCAGCGTTGTGTAAGTCACACATTAAGCTTGCTCGCTACAACTGATTTAGCGAAAGTTTTGCAATCAAACCAGACACTTTATTTGCAACATACAGAGGTAATATAGTTTTAAACAACCGGTTTATTCAAAAATATATTTTGTGTTTTCTCCAGATATTTGGCAAACGCAATGCTTTGTGGAAGAAGTGCAAGTGGCCGAAGTCTTGTGAAATAATTCTCAAATGTCTAGGTTCAGCTTTGCTTGTACCCGTAGTAACGCGTTGGAATTTATTGTATGATGCAGTCAGACGGTTACTCGCGTATAAAGCAAAGTTGAATGATTTGTGTCAAGAATTTGACTTGGCAAAATTTACCGCAGGAGACTTCACTTATCTGGAACAATATACGCTGCTGCTGGAGCCAATTGCAAATATTCTGGATGACCTACAGGAAGAGGTTAATGTTAAATATGGTTGTTTATTCCCAGTCTTTTGACTCTGAGTAACAAGTTGATGAAATTAAGTATATCTGAAGATATACCAAATCTCAACTCTGTTGCGATGATGTTGGATCAAAAGCTGAGGAAAAGATTTGAACCATATTTTACTTTGGCCCCGTCAGCAGATATTGCAATAGCTGCAGCTGTATTGACTCCAGATGTGAAGACCGACTGGGTCGAGGCGTTGCAGGACACACTTCCGGATTTGACGGAAGAAAGAATCAACAACAGGGTGATTAAAAGCATTAGGAAGGCCCTAACAAAAAACAACCATGCTTTAGAAGCGATTTCTAAAAGGTTGGGTTGTCCTCCAAGGCACAGATCGAAGTATGACTTCAAACGTGCCGGTAAGAATGTATCTATTTACTTTTCTTCTGGGTTTTTACACATGTCTTTATTGTTTTAGGTAATGGTCAAGACACAAATGCCACCGCGTCAGCTCCACAAAGTGTTGATGTGAGAGCTGCGATAGCAAACCAATACTACAGTTATTTAAATGACCAATCGATGACTGATAGTACCTGGGACCGATATCCATTGCTGAAGGAGGCATTTGTGAAATTCAATACCCCACTGCCATCATCGGCACCTGTTGAACGTCTTTTTTCATTTGCGGGGATAATAAACAGCCCAAGGAGAGGTTCATTGACAGACTTTTCTTTTGAAAAGCTTGTTCTAATGAAAGCAAATTCCATGTGGTTATGAGTGTTTTTTGTTGAATTATTGTTAATTCATAATTTTGTTTTTTGGTGAATTACTGTTACTTTATATATTTTTTTATGTTGAATTATTGTTTATTTTTGTTGTAAATGAAATTGAATTATTAATTTGTGTTTAAATTGAAGTGCTTATTCAATATTTATTTTTAAATTTGAACAATGAATTGTATATTGTTTATATTGTTAAATAAAAATAATGAACAATATATAAGAAATATAAAAATGTCATTTATTTGTGTTATTTCTTTTAGATATTGGTTTCAAAATTGTAAGTAATTGAAAGTACTTGAAAAGAATTGAAAATAGATTCAAGTACATTTTTCAATTCTTTTCAAGTATTTTCAATTCTTTTCAAATACTTTCAAATATTTGTTAATATTGCAAGTATTTTTCAATTATTGGTACTTGTACTTATACTTGTACTTGAAAATTCTGAAAGTACTTAGTACATACTAAGTACTTCAAGATAAAAATTAAAGTATTTAAGTACGTACTAGTACCATTACTACTCAGTATTACACAGGTCTGCTGTGAAGTTGTAGATAATTTCGTCTATTTAGCAACCAGTGTTAACACCACCAACAATGTCAGCCTGGAAACCCAACGCAGGATAACTCTTGTCGACAGGTGCTACTTCGGACTAAGTAGGCAATTGAGAAGCAAAGTTCTCTCTCAACGAACAAAAGCCAAACTCTATAAGTCACTCATAATTCCCGTCCTGCTAAATGGTGCAGAGGCATGTACGATGACAACAACCGATGAGTCGAAGTTGCGAGTTTTCGAGAGAAAAGTTCTGCGAAAGATTGGTGGTCCTTTGCGCTTTGGACACGCTGAATATCGCATTCGATGGAAGGATGAGTTGTACGAGATATACGACGACATTGACATAGTTCAGCGAATTAAAAGACACCGGCTAAGCTGTCTAGGTCATGTTGTCCAGATGGACGAAAACGCTCCAGCTCTGAAAGTATTCGACGCAGTACCTGCTGGGAGAAGCAGAGGAAAAGGAAGACCTCCACTCCGTTGCAAGGACCAGGTGCAGAAGGATCTGGCTACGCTTGGAATATCCAATTGGCGTCACGTAGCGAAAAGAAGAAACGACCTGGCGCGGTGTTGTTGATTCGGCTATAATCGCGTAATCGGTGTCTACGCCAATTAAGAAGAATGCAGTTGCTCTTCAAGCCACTGCTATTAAGTCGTGAACTAAACATAAACGGAAGTTTTTACTGCTTCTGCAGCAGATGAAAGGTTTTTCAGCAAATTAAAAATGGAAAAAAAAATTTAAGAAATTATAAGAGCCATATTCGGCTCCGACTTTTATCGCTAATAGCAATTACAAAAATCAAGCCTGGATTAAACGAAGTCATTGACACTTTTGTAAAAACTAAAGCTAGGAAAAAATTGTAAATAAAATTGTTATTTTGTTAGTTGGTAGGCCCGATCTTTATATAATAAGCCCTTGAATCTTCTCTATTTTGTTTTATTAGCCAAACTTTCACCAAGTATTAATTCTAATTGAAGTTGTTACAGTTGTTGTGCGCCTTAGTTATTTGCGATTCATTTTAGGTGATACCGTTATGTGAACATAACTATTGTACTCTTTAGTAACATATTGCAAGAGTATATACATATCGCTCATTTGCTGCAAGAACGGCATAAATCAAAAAACGTGATTTTTGAGTTAATGCTGCAGAATTGTTCGTTATATCATACTTCATGTTGAGTGAAAAATTCATATGAATACCTCTTATATGCTCCGCTTGAGAAGAGAATATATTTCCTGTTTTCCGTGTAAGGTTATAGTCAGTTGAAAACTTTTAACGCGTTTTCTGGCAAATCGATTTTTTTGACTTATGCCGGTCTTGCAGCAAATGAGCGATATGTATATACGTACATACATATGTTTTTGGTAATTATGTTAAATCTGTTTTAAAGAAAATATCCTAATAACGTCTATTTAATCTTATAAAAATTAACTATAAATCTTCCGGCCCCACCTTTTACTTTGAAAATTCTTTTCATACTGTAGAAAATATTCTAATTAAAGGATAAAACTTGTGCAGAGAAATTCCATGCAATACTTAAACAATAAATTAGATGAATTCCTAAATTCCTGCATTGGGGTGCCAACGATTTTCGATGGCTGATGTTGCAGGAAACAGGGAAAAACTTTATTAATAAATAGTTTCAAGTGGTTTCTAACTTAGCTTTATCACAAACATAGATATATATATGTAACGTATATATATATATATATATATATACATATATATTTATATGCATAAATATATATAACTGTACAAACGCTAACGGCATTAAACGCATGCGCACTGCAACTACTACAATTGCTAATTCAAAAAAATGATGCCAGATTTATTTTAACATTCCCAATGATGACTAATGATAAGGCAATAAAAGCTTAGTTAAAAAATAAAAATTATATGATACAATCAGACCAAGTCATATAACCATTTAAAATTTTAAGTTTAACAGTTGGCTTAATAGCTTTAACACAAATACCTATTTTGTGTTTAATTTGGACGAATTGAATTGATTAAAGCATAATCTGGCATTCCATTGTATTAGGAACAGGAGGCAAATGAATGTTCAAGTGGAATTCTTCCCATAAGCTAGTATATCGTCACCTGAAATGCAAAATAACGTATCATCAAAAAATTCGAAATTGAGTGTCTTATTGATTACGCTTCACTACTTCAAATTACATACATGATATTACATATGTTCAACATTTTCAGATTCTGCACTCAGATATAAACTAGTTTTAACCAATATTAACATTTTTTCACTCATGTTCCATTTTATTTCGTGTTTCATTCATGCCACTGTGAATTTCCGAAAATGTTGTTACGTTGTTTTGCATTTCATGCTTCACTTGTCGGCATTGTTAGTAATGTACGTATATACCTAAGACAGAAATTTGTACATTCGAGGTATTTTTAAAATTTTCGTAACATTTTACCCTGTGAATGGTAGTTGAATTTATATATAACTTTTGTATGTTTATATAAAACCGGTAGAATATATGTATATTGCATAAATACATAACGGGTTTTTAAATAAGAGCGATACAAAAGTAAATAAATGTAAGTAAATAAGCCAAACACTGCTTGGGGTATCAATGAAGTTCTGTATTCCTGTGAAAGTACATTCAATGCCATTATGTATGGAAATTGATTTCTTTTGTATGGCCACTGATCTTTTTTCATGAATACAATCGCGACTACTGCTGCAATCAATTACGACCAATTAGCCAGGGATCAAGTCGACGATGGAAAATTAAACTCGTGTCTCAATCCATGATTCTCTTATGTTAAAGAAAGTTTCTTTTGCTTTTAGCTTCGAGAATGTCTCTACGAGTCAACAAGAGTGTACTACGGTGCCGAGAGCTTCCCAGTCAACGATTCGGGTACTTACACATCGACATAGTGGGTTCGTTTCCGTTGTCGGGAGGCAAGAGGCATAACGACAGTTGATAGATTCACCCGATGGCCATAGGCTTTAAAAATACCAAACTTGACAGCACCGGTAATAGAATGGACTAATTGAGTGATGACGCTTCGTTACCTGCGTAGACACCGTTTACGCGATTATTGCCGAGTTATCTTTCTTTTTTATCATCTACAATAATTTAATTCTTCACAAAAATTTTAAATTATTAATTTGGAGGTACGAAACCGGATTGATTTTGTGTAAAATTTAAAATTTTTTTCAAATGACACCGCTTTGTCAACTTTAGATGTTTATTTTCGACCACAGGAAAATGTCTTCCAGCTTTTATACTCCTTCAACCTGTTGTTCACCTAACGGGTGTATGTATTACCTAAAACTAATTGAGATATGTATATAAATGATTAGGATGACGAGAAAAGTCTGTCCCTCCACCCGTTCCTCCATTGAAGCTGTAACTTGAGTAAAACTTGAGATACCTTGATCAAACTTGGTACGTGAATTCCTTAGTACAAAAAAAATCGAGTTCATAGATGACGTAATCCCACCAATTCCACGCCCACAAATCGCCATTAACCGAAAAGCTATCTTATATGTACATATATAAAAATTAATCGTAAAATGTGTTGCTAAGCGTATAACTCAACAACGCCTGAACCAATTTTGACAATTTGTTTTTAAATGTTCGTTGAGGTTCAAGGATGGTTTTTACGGCAAGAAAAATTCGAATAATTGCCGCAAAACCCCTAAAAACAGCCCTTTTCTTTTTCTCATACAAACGAATGAATGTTTGTTTGTTAGTAAAGCTAAGAGAAGGGCTGCACTAATCTAGATGAAATTTTGTGGTTGTTCGTTGTGGAACGAGAAAGGTTTAGAAATTAAAAGAAACTATGCTTTTCGTGAAGAAAATTCGGAAAATTGGAGTATTCCATAAAGTAACTTTTCTTCATAAATTTTTTTTTTCAATTTTGGTTTGTTTTGTTTTTCAATATTTTGATTAGTAAGTTGTTTGAATCGTTCATTTTCGGTCGCTTGCTTTTTTATTCTGGCTATACAAAAGAAAAATTATTGAAAATTATTATGAAACCTTTACGTGTGTTTCACGCAAAGAGATCAATTGCAGATTGAAATTTGTTACGAAGCCACGAAGAGGTCGCCCTAATATCGGTCGGCGTTCTTTTTGGCATCAACATACATTGGCAGCCCAAGGCACATGACCGAGTACTCCCAGGATGCGATGACATACGTGCGGAATTATGGATCGCGGTCAATCAGCAAGCGATCGTCACGATGTCACAGCACGACTTTTCAAACAACAGTTACGATGTTTGATGGACTTTATCATGAAGCAACGTATATGTGGTGCTGTTTAATGCAAGATGTACACTGTTCTTCTTTGGATGGTGTATGGTGGTTCCACCAGATCAAATTGATGAAATCATTTCTGCGGAAATTCCTGATGCAGAGAAAGATCCAGTATTATACGAAGTGATGAAAACCAATATGGTTCATGTACCTTGCAGACACCGCAATCC
The DNA here is from genome assembly GCA_037783105.1 of Bactrocera zonata. Taxonomy (NCBI): domain Eukaryota; kingdom Metazoa; phylum Arthropoda; class Insecta; order Diptera; family Tephritidae; genus Bactrocera; species Bactrocera zonata. The sequence goes on along the minus strand of JBAWJQ010001181.1, from coordinate 28,498 downwards.
CACTTCGGTTTGTATCTCTGACAATAAATGCACGAAACAGAATCCACGTGCTTTTCTTTCGGAAACACAAACTGGAAATGATGAATATCCACTCTATCGGCGTCGCTCACCAGACGACAATGACAGAACATTCTGCATTCAATTTAGAAGAGTGAATATCGAAGTTGACAACATACAGTGAATCAATTTAGTTTAGGTACAAAGGCATTTTCTCTAATAAACCTATAATTTCTTCATTAAACTTTGTAAAAAAATAATATTTTTTTTGTCAATTCCAATAACGAACGTATTTTAATGCATTTATTTTAAAATCAGTCACTTTTTTCTATAAACCCAACAAAATATAACAACAAAAACATAAATTCCATAAAACGAAAAGAAATTAAAATATGATTTATACAAAAAAGACAATATAATTTTAATACTTTGTGGGACCTCCTTTAGCTTTAATTATTGCTTGTAAACGGCGATGCATGCTTTTTACTAGCAAATTAGTTTCAGACTTTGTAATTTTGGCCCATTCAATTCCTATAGCGGCTTTTAAGGTATCCTTAGACGAAATATTGTGTTTTCGAATCCTTTTTTCTATCAAATCCCATATGTGCTCTATAGGATTAATGTCGGGTGATTGTGGTAGCGTTTGGTGTTGCTTGCAGTTATATAGGAGCCATTCACGGATTAGATACGACGTGTGTTTAGGGTCGTTATCTTGTTGAAAAAGAAATTGGCTGCTGTCGAGACCCAGTTTTTGCACGCTTCTGCGCAAATTTTTTTTCAGAATATCCAGATACATAAATTTGTTCATTTTATCTGTTATAAACTCCAAATTACCCACGCCTGATGCAGCCATACATCACCATACCATGATGTTTCCCCCACCATGTTTCACTGTAGGTATTAAGTTATTTTCTTGCATCTCTGCATTGGCACGCCTCCACACTTTTATTACTCCGTCCGACCCAAAAATGTTGAATTTTGATTCGTCAGAGAATACAACATTCTCCCAAAACGATTCCGGTTTTTCAAGATGTTATTTAGCAAATTGTAATCTTTTTTTCTTATTTGCTTTTGATATGAATGGTTTACGTCGTGCAGTTCGTCCGTAATACCCAGCTTTGTACAGCACATTTCTCACAGTTTGAGGATTTAAATTTTTTTGAAATTCCACGTTTATATTATTTGTAATCTTTACCGCTGAAATACGAGGATTTCGCTTGACAGCAGTGATGGCATTACGTTCTTCGCAGGGCGTTAAAACTTTAGGTCTGCCGGACCTATGTTGTATATTTAGATCTCCGTTAGTTGTATACGATTTTATAATATTATAAACACTTGAATGTCGTTTCCCCACTATTGTTCTAATTTGCCGTAGAGTTTTATTTTCCAAATATAATTTTAAAATTAATTTTCTTACTTCGAGCGAAATTTGTAAACCGCGGCCCATATTTTTTTAATTAAGCAAATAAAGAAAATAAACTTTTATAGTTTTACACTTTCACACTTGACTATGTATAGTTTACTCTCCAGCTTAAACAAATAACTAAAAAAAATTAACCAAACGCAACAAAAACCAAACAATATGACACGATGAATGAAGTGTACCTAAACTATTTTGAGTACTTTCTGGCTGCTTTTTTAATTCACAGCGTCTAAGTGGCGCCACAAGACAGATAACGGCATACCATTCACTCAGTAACGTTGAGCATAATACAGTTCTTGGAATGTACATAACGGTGTTTTTAAAACTTTTGTTGAATTAGTTGTTTCAACGATTTTAGCTCTAAATTGTTACTGTACCTAAACTTTATTGATTCACTGTATTTATCGTACTATATTCCCCATTATTGTCTAATTCACATTCAAATCTCATATAAATGTTGAGTACTGCTATTTGGGGTAATCGATAAAACACGTTTGTAATTACGTCACCAAAGGAAGCAACATGTCGGTTATTGGTCTTGAACGATACGGTCGATAGGTGAACTGTAATAAAGCACTTTGTAGGATATTTACTTTTGTAATTCATGAACGTTTTCCGACTGTTGTGCGTCTCGCAGTTAATTTGGAGAATGTCCAAAGAGTGTATTTCAACCCAGAGAATACAGTACATCCAGTGGAAACACCGCCAGCTACAAAATTAACATTAACTAGTTTTTTCTCAACTTTCGTCAGTGATCCGTTTGCGAGAACATTGCTCTATTCGGAAATACCTTGATATTATACATGAAATGCATCGTCGAAGAAATAGTTGCGCAGAAAGCAAGGCCAACCAGTAGATTAACATCCAGGTGTATTCTCAACTAATGCCTTCGGACGAATTTACACAATCCACCCGAAAAACGACGATTATTTCTACCATCGGTTGCTATTGATTAATGTACGCGGTGCAACTTTATTTGATTCATTGTGTACTGTGAATGGTACGGTGTGTGCAAGTTACAATTGCTGGCATATGTTAATCACTGGAATGAAAATGAAGTTCGCACACTTTTTGCGATAGTCATTTTGACATATCAACCTTCAAATCTGCGTCAATTATGGGATACGAACAAAAATGACATTGCCGAAGATATTTTACATCGTCTTCGCAAAAAATTGGAAATGGGTTAATTCCGGTTGATACTTCCGGTGGTTCGATATCAATTCCATTCGCCGTTTATCAACTAACGAAAGATGAACTCATCACGAATGTTCGGGCATTGGCGAAATTATCGTAACTACCAAAAATGCCGATGTTGTTGACTTAAAGTGAAAGATTCAAAGTCAAATTCCGGGTGACTTACGCTCATACAAATCAATCGTTCGTCTTAACAATGAAGACGACGCCGTGAATTATCCAGTGGAATTTCTAAATTCTTTGGAGAGGCTTGGTGCGGTGGCGTATCATTTGCGTCTCAAATTTGGACCTGTCGTTATTATGTCTCTGTGATATCTACGCTATCGAATACAAGGGGGCAGAATGCTAGATTCTATGAATTTCTTTGATTTCTAACGATTTGCCATTTCAGTTCAAACGTATTCCGTTTCCAGTGAAAATTGAATTTGAGAAGACAATCAACATTGGAAAACCATCTTTTCCGTTCACCGAAACAGAAACCAAAAAATGTTGTTTATCAAGCTGCGTTACATTGAAAAAAATGAAATGAATTTAACCTTCTTTTCATTTTAAAACACATAATTTCACGCAGGAAAGCGGCTGCGGGGGCAGCTGGTTAATATACATATGTATAATAATATTGTAATACTAGCTGACCCGACAAACGCTTTTTGCCGTATAAATTATTTAGACACAGGGTAATTTACTTATTATAAGTGTGCAAGTATGTGGTTCATACAAGGTGTGTTCCAAAGTAAACAGGACTTTTTGAATCTAGGGCCCCTTGGTGGCGCCATCTAGATGTCGACTGGTACGCACCAGAATATTTTTATCAATTATTCAGTGAGAATTTCATGACATGTTATTTATTGGAAGTGAAGTTTAAGTGTCAGTATGTTTGTGTTATCGGTCCGAAAATTAGCTTCGAACAAAGAGCCAACATTAAATTTTATTTTAAAATTGGTTAAACTTTTACCGAAACGTTTCAATTGATGAAATAAGTTTATGACGATGTTTGCCTATCCCGTAGCAGAGTGCCCGAGTGGTTTCAACGTTTTCAAGGTAGTCGTGATCAACATGTGGGCGTTATCACTGGAAACTTCTTCGAAGCTGTGCTTGAATTCAAAAATCAGCCGAAATCATCATTGAAATTCATCGAGACGTTAATGCGGTATTCTACCTTGGGGTTTTGAAGCGCTTGGTGTGCCGTATTCTACGTGTTCGGCCCGAATATCGCGAAGATGAAAGTGGCGTTTGTTACACGATAATGCGTCATCTCATCGATCGACGCTTGTAACCGATTATTTGAGCACAAATCCAATTTTAACCATTAACCACTCCCCGTATTCACCTGATATGGCACCGTGCGACTTCTTTCTTTTCGGAAAAATGCATTTGACCATGAAAGGAAAGAGTTATGCAGACGTAGAGGCCATTCAAAAGGTTTGCACCGGCATACTGGCAGCCATACCGGCCAACGAGCTAAAACACTCGTTCGACATGTTTTTGGACCGTGCAAAAAGTTGTATTATTAAAACAGAAGGAGACTATTTGGAATAAAATAAAATGATTTTGCCGAAAAAAACTCTTGTTCTGTTTTTTTAAGTCCTGTTTACCTTGGAACGCAACTTGTATATGAGTGAAATATGCTTGGAGCGCTATAAACAATAAGGGAATATAAAATAACAAACGCCAAACAATATTATTTTTAAGTTATTATAGTTTATTTCTTAAAATTACATATCACATATTAATTACGACAGTAACACTAGCAAAAAACATCAATCCTTCAATGCTATAGCGTGAACAATATTTTTTGTTAACCCATCTTTCGCGAGCACAAACAAACTGGATGGTTTGCCCACTCGAGAGCATGCTACTTACAATTGCCCGTGTTAAAAACAGGGTGTACTTAAATCTAAGCCACAAATAGACATAGTTTGCCTTGGAATTTGTTGATTGTCATTGCAAATGCCAATCTAATCGGAAACTGAATTCGTTTGAATTGAATTGGCACATCTGTAGGTATGATAGGAATTCGTGCTATTAATATGTATTTTTGAACTTGCCATTTAAAATGTTGGCTTCGATAACGTTTTTCATCAATTTTCGAATGACTGATCGCGTACCGTTGCACAGCCATGACAGGCTTAAATTACGAAGCAAGATAATTGGAGATCCAAGATCCAACCTTCAATTGTAAGTTATGCGGTGGCATGCCTGGCAAATCCAGTATGTTCAAAAATCCTGTGGGAAAATTGACAGCTTCGCTGGCATCGCAAACTATGTCAATAGATTTGTATGATACCAAGTTCCCTCTCAACAACTGTTGTATCTTCAAATTTAAATTGTCAATGTCTGCATTTAGTCTGCAATAGCTCTTTTTGTAATCCACTCATGATTTATGTACTGTGTGTGTACATCGGGAAATATTTGTTCAATGAGAGTATTTTGCGAATCAGCGATTGTGCAGAAATCGGTCGGTAATTTTACGTATCCAGTTTCATCTGTAGCAATTTTTCCATCGTTGATATCTAAGAGTTGTTTTGAGAATGTTTCAGCGGATGGGTCTTGAAGCATTTGAACGCGCAATGGGGATGATTTTAAGCAAACGTGATGAGATCAATCAGCGTATGTTAAACGTGAAATGACGGGAATTGTTTGTCTGAAATCACCTGAAAGCACCAACAGAGTGCCATCAAATAGTTTGCCGTTGGTTTTAATATCTTTCATTGTCCTGTTCAACGCCTCAATTGAATGTTTGTGTGCCATAATACAATCATATATTTTGAATATTCAGTGGTAACTTAAATACTGATATAGCGTGATTATCGTTTTGTAATTCGTGCATGTGTGATTTGAATATTTTCAACAATTCATTGTTCTCGTTCAATAGAGCGTCCAAGTCGCTGACGATGCGCCTGGCAAAAAATGAATCAATGTTATTACAGTCACAACCTGCATTCACGCGATTGGCAAGTGCGCTTTCGGAATCCTCGCCGCCAATGAAGTAGATTGTAAAAATTTATGTGGTTCGTTTCTCATTGGCAGCAATGAGCCCATTTTATGATAAACTTGGCCTCTGATTTTGAATATAGAATTGTATTGTTGACCATTGGAGTTAGTATTTCGAAATATTTCTGTTGCTTTGACGCGCAACACACCCCAAGTGGCTCATTTTTGAATTTTATCGCATGACAATGCGGACATTCCTTATCCGTAGCACCAATTACCATTTTTGAATGAGCATAATATTCAATATCGGTCTCATACTGGAATGCTAGACGCAAAAATGAATCATATGTAAATGCACGATGTACCTGTTGGCGTTATTTGTCATTTGTTCTGCATCTATTAACCGTGAAACGGCGTGATTGTCGTTGTTTCAAAGGAATAACTTCATTGCGCTCAGCTCGTGTATCTTTTGACTGTTCTTGACGCAATTGCTGCTTGCTCACACGCGCATCAAGATTTTGTTGCTAGATTCATTCTTCGGTTCTTTGGGATCTCTTATCTCTCATATTCAGTCATCGACTGACACTTGACGCAAACGGTTGTGCTCTCAGTTGTATTGTCTGGCAATTCTGTTAAAACAGAATAGTGTATTATCTCATTTTTCATCGCATTCTATTCTCTCAAATTTTTTAGTGAATGAATTATCCTAATTGAATTAAAATCGTTAAAAAATGTCCCCTTGGGGGACCACTTCAGAAAATAATAGGTTTGCCCTATTATCTTTTAATCCCCAACTAAAAATAAAAAAAATGGAGCAATTATCGAAGGATGAATTATTTCCTACTTTACCAACAGCAAAAAAGGATAGCCCTAAGTATGTGGCGGTAAGTTTAAGTGAAACAAACAAACTTTTAAATAAATTTTCATGCTTCGCTGTGCATAAAGCCCTAAAACATATTAGTTCTGTCATAATAAAAATTAGTGAATTAAAAGACGGAAATTTACTACTCCTTATAAAAATAACACTATTGAAAAAGAATTTACAGCAACAAAACACCTCATTGGCATTTGTGATGTAAAAATTGAACTCCATAAAAATTTAAACTCCTGAAAAGGCACTATCTAAGCTCCGTGTTTAAATCAAGTCTCTGACAATGAAATAATTGAAAATTTGAAAGAACAGGGTATTACATCTATTTACAAATTTCTAAAATATATAAATGGTCAACCTACCCCAAGTGGCGGGGTTCTTTTAACTCTCGATCGCTACTACTTACCCGAAAAAATTGATGTATGATGGTATACAACTAAGGTTAGACCCTACTACCCAAACCCAATGAGATGCAAAAACTGCCAACTTCTTGGCCATACAAAAAAAACGCTGCAATAGGATCCCACATGTGCATTACCAACACACAATCCCTCACCCTGTACTCGCACTCTCTGTGTAAATTGTTCTGTTGAACACGCCGAGTCAAGTAAATTGTGTCCAAAGTTCAGTGAAATAAAAAAAAAAATAATAACTGTTCAAACAGATAATAAATACTCATTTCGAGAAGCAGTAAATATTCACAAAGCACAAATACCACAGGTTTTAATTCTTCATCTCCTTCATTCGCTAACATACTTAACAATCCAACAAACATAGATATCTCCCATAACAAACAAAATACCCAAAGAGGAGCGAAAATCTCTTCTTCTACTCCTATTTCATCTTCACCACTTAACTCTAAAATAATACAACAACAACGAAGCAACGAAAATAAAACCACCACAGTAAACTCAACAAATTCTAACTCTAAAACAATATTGAAAATAAAACAACCAGAGTAAACTCAACAAATTTAACGTACTCTCTCCCAACAACAAGTGTAGTCGATGACTCATCCACAACTCCCTTTACTCTACAACAGCCTCACTCATCTCCAAATTGATCAGCCAACTCAGTAATACACCCGTCACTCCGTTACCTGCCAAAAACCCCACCACAGAACAGATCATGAGAATTCTTCAGTGGAATATGAAAGGTCTATTCAGCAATTACCCGGACTTAATTTTACTCATAAATGAATTCTCACCAGAAATCATTGCATTACAGGAAACTCACCTCCTTGTAAACAAAACAGTGTATACGCCCCACAAATACATCGGCAATTTTCATAATTTACCACAAAACAAATCATCTAAACAAGGCATTGCCTTATTTATTAAAAACAAATCTAACATAAAATTATCCCAATATTATCAGACATCTCCGTCATTGCGATAGAAGTTAACATTGGTTTCAAATTTTCTATAATCTCATGCTATATCCCTCCGCATCAAAAGTTTGACGCAGGTGATCTTATAAATACCTCAAACGCTGTTTCTCCACCCACCATAATCATCGGAGATTTCAATGCTTGGAGTCCATTATGGGGATCCACTTCTTTTAACGTAAGCGGTCAAATAATAGAAGACTTTATACTAGCAAGAAATCTCGTAGTTCTTAACGATAGATCACCAACCCACTTCTCTACACACAAATCGTTCACTCTCTTCTTACTTTTTAGAAGATCTTCACAATAGCGACCATTTTCCGCTCATAACTTCTTTCGTTACGCCGATGCAATATACGATTAAACCGCTATCAAAATTTCTTATAGAAAAAGCCGATTGGCTTAAATACTGCTCCCTGATTAACACAATTACAAACACTAGAATAAAGTCAAAGAATATAAATGCAAAAGCGTCGAATATAAAAACAATTATACGCTCCGCAGCTCATCTAGCCATTCCTCAAACAAACATATGAAAATTTACCACCAAACTTCCGTATTGGTCCAAACTATTGACTGCTCTAAGGAACACAAAGCAATCACTTTGGACCACATTTAAACGAAATAGAACAACAGACATTTTAATTGGATATAAAAAAGCAAATTCCCATTTCAGGAGAGAACTTAAATCCGCAAAAAGGAAAACTTTTGAAAAATTGACAGCTGGTATAAAACCCACTTCAAGCCCTAAAAAATATGGAGTGACATAAAAGCTCTTTCAGGTGGATACCATCAAAACAAAATAGACTTTATCCAATCACCGTTAGGTCCTATTTATGATCCACAAAAAACCGCTGAAAATTTTGCCAAATTATGGTCAAACAATTCCGAAAACTTAAACTTTCACTCTAATTTTATTACTCTTTCAAATGAAGTAATTTCACAAAATGTGTGTTGAAGCTACTTTGATAGAATCTCCCATTACAATTAAAGAATTTGATTTTACTATTTGCAAAATGTCCGGAAAAACACCTGGATCAGACAAAATTTCTTACTCCCTGTTAAAGCTAACACACTCCTTAAAAGTCAGATTGATAACTTTATACAATAACATATTAGAACAAGGCTTACTGCCTCAGCAGTGGAAAAAAGCTGTTATAATCCCTATCCCCAAACCTAACAAATCAAATACCTCAATCGCTGACTTCAGACTAATTTCTTTGATTCCTTTTATGACAAAAGTTCTGAAAAAAATCATTTCAAAGAGAATAATGTGGTATGCCAAACGAAAGAATTAAATAAGTTCGCTTTTCAAAGTGGTATTGGTGTCATTGACCCCCTACTTTACTTTGAACACTGCGCCTCTTCAAAAATATCTGCGAAAAACCATTTATGCGTCCTCGGTCTAGACTTTGAAAAAGCTTTTGATAGAATCGGAGCCCATACAGTACTACAAGAACTACAAAAATGAAACATTGGAAACAAAATGTATAATTTTATGAAGGCATTTCTTTCAAATCGTAAATTTTCAGTAAGTATTAGCAACTTCAACTCCAATATTTTCCCCCTTCATAACGGCATACCACAAGGATCTCCTCTCTCAGCAAAGTTATTTATTATAGCCTTTAATCAACTCAGCAACTTAATAGCCTAACACCGCAACGTTGACCACCTTATCTACGCTGACGATGTATTAATATTCTCGGCTTTAAAAAATTCTGACCGACATAATGGAATGGTCTAAAGCGATAGGAACCAAAGTTTCTGCAAGCAAAAGTTCAAGATTTCACATCTGCAGAAAAAGAAATTGCACCTTCCCTTGAAAATACTTCAATCCCACGTACTAACATCTTAAGAATACTTGGTAATTATTTGATAAAAAGCTAACATTTAAGGAACATTGTAAATATGTTAGATTAAGGATTATTAAGTTTCTTTCATCAAAACACTGTCACAACATATCTCAACACTTGTAAATATCACAAAAGCACTGATGTTGTCAAAAATTGATTTTGGACTCGCAATTTATGGACATTGTGCAAAAAAGCACCTCACTCTCATTGAAACCCCTTATCAAATAGCGGCAAGAAGAAGCATTCGCGCATTCCCCACCTCACCAACCAAAGTAGTACTAACTGAAGCAGGTCATTCATCATAGAACAAAATTTAACATAATGATGCTCATACCAAAGTTCATGCAGTGTAAAAACTCGATCTTGTTTGATCTACTGAATACAAATCCTAAAACCAACAAGCATTCAATCAGTTTCACATGACTTCGATACTGGCTAACGCTGAAATCGTCTACAATAAGTAGGCTATTCGAATTTCAAAAAACAACCTCCAATGCAGAGCAATATATCCAGCTATTCAATGACGCAGTAGTAAAGTACAAACCGAATTGGAAATTAATACTATATATACCGACGGATCCAAATCAGACACTTACACTTCATTTGCGGTAACAAATGACCAAGGTGTCACCATAACCGTTGGATTTTTACCAATGTACTGCTCGATATTTACAGCTGAAGCGGCTGCGATATATGAAACGGTTCTATTTGTCGCACAAACAGGAAAAAAGTATATCATATGTACAGATAGCAAATCGACAATTAACGCTATTTTAAATGAGACAAACTCAGTGCTGATCAACAATATAAAAGAAATTTTGTATCAACACAAAAACAGAATTAAGATCATGTGGATCCCTGGGCAAACTGGTATTAGAGGAAACCAACTTGCAGATGACCGTGCAAAAAAGGCTGGAAAAAAACCACTACTTTTATTCGAACTCTGTACGTTGAAAGACATTCGCAACATGGTAAAAAAAAGTACTTGACGAGTCAGCATCGAGAGATTGGTCAAATTTTCAACACCATTACAAGGAACATAATCTCTCTGGTACCAAGCCAAACTACCCAACTGATTGCTCTTGCGAAGATATAAAAACGTTTGTTCGCCTGAGAATAGGCCACACCATCAAAACTCATAGTCATATTTTAAACAAAACGGCTAAACCAAGCTGTTCATATTGTAATCAGCCAAATATATCAGTAAATCACATCCTAAATGAATATACCGCTTTAAACATATCTAGGACAACTACTTTTGGTAAAACGGAAACCATCAAACCTTTTAAAGGCACCAAATACTGACAACATCAGGGCCATCAACAATTTTATAAAAATATGTTAGATATCAAACTTAATTTAATTGTAACTATACCAATGTTAGATACTTACAGAAGCCGAAGGCCTCAGTAGCCAGCGCTTTAACTTAGTGAATTAATTATTTATAGATAGCTCTCTTGTAAATAAATAAAAATAAATAAATAAAAAAATCTCTCATACTTCTGGACGTACTTGTATTACGGCTCAAATCATCACCTTTGCGTTTTCTTGGCACTGTGCAAAACACATATAAATAGAAATAATGAAATTACTTAATTATGGAAAACGTTATAGTTATAATTACTGCCAGGATTATAGCGAAAATACTAGTTTTATGAAAAAAATTTGAAACATTAATTGTGAAAAACTCAAATCTATATATAAAAAGAAGTTACATTTCCTTAACGGAGTGGAGGTCTTCCTCTTCCTCTGCTTCCCGCGGCGGGTACTGCGTCGAATACTTTCAGAGCTGGAGTGTTTTCATCCATCCGGACAACATGACCTAGCCAGCGTAGCCGCTGTCTTTTAATTCGCTGAACTATGTCAATGTCGTCGTATATCTCGTACAGCTCATCGTTCCATCGAATGCGATATTCGCCGTGGCCAACGCGCAAAGGACCATAAATCTTTCGCAGAACTTTTCTCTCGAAAACTCTTAAGGTCGACTCATCGGTTGTTGTCATCGTCCAAGCCTCTGCACCGTACAGCAGGACGGGAATTATGAGCGACTTATAGAGTTTGGCTTTTGTTCGTCGAGAGAGGACTTTACTTTTCAATTGCCTACTCAGTCCAAAGTAGCACCTGTTGGCAAGAGTAATCCTGCGTTGGATTTCCAGGCTGACATTGTTGGTGGTGTTTACGCTGGTTCCAAGATAGACGAAATTATCTACAACTTCAAAGTTATGACTGTCAACAGTGACGTGAGTGCCAAGTCGCGAGTGCGACGACTGTTTGTTTGATGACAGGAGATATTTCGTCTTGCCCTCGTTCACTGCCAGACCCATTTCTTTTGCTTCCTTATCCAGTCTGGAGAAAGCAGAACTAACGGCGCGGGTGTTGAGGCCGATGATATCAATATCATCGGCATACGCCAGCAGTTGTACACTCTTATAGAAGATGGTACCTTCTCTGTTGAGTTCTGCAGCTCGAACTATTTTCTCCAGAAGCAGGTTGAAAAAGTCGCACGATAGGGAGTCGCCTTGTCTGAAACCTCGTTTGGTATCGAACGGCTCGGAGAGGTCCTTCCCGATCCTGACGGAGCTTTGTGTGTTGCTCAGCGTCAGTTTACACAGCCGTATTAGTTTTGCGGGGATACCAAATTCAGACATCGCGGCATAGAGGCAGCTCCTTTTCGTGCTGTCGAAAGCAGCTTTGAAATCGACGAAGAGGTGGTGTGTGTCGATTCTCCTTTCACGGGTCTTTTCCAAGATTTGGCGCATGGTGAATATCTGGTCGGTGGTTGATTTACCAGGTCTAAAGCCACACTGATAAGGCCCAATCAGTTTGTTGACGGTGGGCTTTAATCTTTCACACAATACGCTCGACAGAACCTTATATGCGATGTTGAGGAGGCTAATCCCACGGTAGTTGGCGCAGATTGTGGGGTCTCCTTTTTTATGGATTGGGCATAGCACACTTAAATTCCAATCGTTGGGCATGCTTTCGTCCGACCATATTTTACAAAGAAGCTGATGCATGCTCCTTACCAGTTCTTCGCCGCCGTGTTTGAATAGCTCGGCCGGCAATCCGTCGGCCCCTGCCGCTTTGTTGTTCTTCAGGCGGGCAATTGCTATTCGAACTTCTTCATGGTCGGGCAATGGAACGTCTGCTCCATCGTCATCGATTGGGGAATCGGGTTCGCCTTCTCCTGGCGTTGTGCGTTCACTGCCATTCAGCAGGCTGGAGAAGTGTTCCCTCCATAATTTAAGTATGCTTTGGGCATCGGTGACTAGATCACCTTTGGGGGTTCTACAAGAGTATGCTCCGGTCTTGAAACCTTCTGTAAGCCGCCGCATCTTTTCGTAGAATTTTCGAGCATTACCCCTGTCGGCCAGCTTATCAAGCTCTTCGTACTCACGCATTTCGGCCTCTTTCTTTTTCTGTCTACAAATGCGTCTTGCTTCCCTCTTCAACTCTCGGTATCTATCCCATCCCGCACGTGTTGTGGTCGATCGTAACGTTGCGAGGTAGGCAGCCTGTTTTCTCTCCGCTGCGACACGGCACTCCTCGTCGTACCAGCTGTTCTTTTGCACTTTCCGAAAACCAATGGTTTCGGTTGCAGCTGTACGTAAGGAGTTTGAGATGCCGTCCCACAGTTCCCTTATACCGAGTTGTTGACGAGTGCTCTCAGAGAGCAGGAGTGCAAGCCGAGTAGAAAACCGTTCGGCTGTCCGTTGTGATTGCAGCTTCTCGACGTCGAACCTTCCTTGTGTTTGTTGGCGTGCGTTTTTTGCTGCACAGAGGCGGGTGCGAATTTTGGCTGCAACAATATAGTGATCCGAGTCGATGTTAGGACCTCGGAGCGCACGCACATCTAAAACACTGGAGACGTGTCTTCCGTCTATCACAACATGATCGATCTGGTTGGTGGTTTTTCGATCCGGAGACAGCCAGGTAGCTTGATGTATCTTCTTATGCTGGAATCTAGTACTACAGATAACCATATTTCGGGCCCCGGCGAAGTCGATCAGCCTCAACCCATTTGGGGATGTTTCCTCGTGGAGGCTGAATTTACCGACCGTAGTGCCAAAGATACCTTCTTTGCCCACCCTGGCGTTGAAGTCGCCAAGCACGATTTTGACATCGTGGCGGGGGCATCTCTCATAAGTGCGCTCCAAGCACTCATAAAAGGCATCTTTGGTCACATCGTCCTTCTCTTCCGTCGGGGCGTGGGCGCAAATCAGCGATATGTTGAAGAACCTCGCTTTGATGCGGATTGTGGCTAGACGGTAATCTTATAACTCAAGAACCGCCTAATCGATTGACACAAAAATTTTAGAGTTCGTTCCTACCTATAAGGAGGTGGTTTGTGTGAAGTTTGTTTGGAATCGGTGCAGCCGTTCCTGAGTTTGACATTTTTTGTGAGTAAATACACTGTACCAAAATCAAGTATTTTAAATACGATTTATCAATTTTACATCGTGCTCTCATTGCGAACAGAATATTAATTTGCTGTCATTGGAATTCAGTTGACAGTTTTCTTATGTGCTTTGAGTTATTTTATATCTTGGTCTCATTTTGAACAAAATCCATAAAAAATCTTTGGAAGCCTTAAATCGAACATTACAAGATTTGAGACGGAGTTTACAGCTGTTTGGCGGTGCATTAATATTGTTATCTGGTGATTTTCGTCAAACGTTGCCTGTTATTCCGAGATCAACACCAGCTGATGAAATTAATGCATGTTTGAAAAGTTCATTTTTGTGGGCACACGTACAAATGCTTTCGTTGACGACCAATATGCGTGTGCGTCTTCAAAATGATTCTTCAGCACGTGAGTTTTCAAAGCAATTGCTGAAGATTGGCGATGGAAAAATGGCAATTGATCAAAATGGGTTTATCACGTTACCGAATAATTTTTCAATAATTGTATCATCAAAAGAAGAACTCATTGATCGCGTTTTTCCAAATATTGCTCAAAATTATAATAACCATGATTGGTTACGAGAACGTGCAATTTTAGCACCAAAAAATGTCAATGTCAATGAAATCAATTTCCACATCCAGGAAAAATTGCCAGGTAATTCGGAAACGTATAAATCCATTGATACTGCTATGAATGATGAAGACGCACTCAATTATCCGGTTGAATTTTTAAATTCTTTGGAACCACCAGGCATGCCACCGCATAATTTGAATTTGAAAGTTGGTTCATCGATTATTCGAAATTCTTCTTCGAAATCTTAATGCACCGAAACTTTGTAATGGGACGAGACTTTCAGTGAAGAAATTGATGCCAAATTTAATTCAAGCAACAATTCTCACTGGCAAAGCAAAAGGTGAAATTGTACTAATACCGCGCATCCCATTAATACCAACGGACATGCCATTCGAATTTAAACGTCTTCAATTTCCTGTTCGGCTATCTTTTGCTATGACCGTCAACAAAGCCCAAGGGCAAACGCTCCAGGTGTGTGGAGTTAATTTAGAGGAAGCTTGCTTTTCTCACGGTCAACTGTACGTTGCATGTTCGAGAGTTGGAGCCACGAAAAATTTGTTTATTTATGCACCACAAAATAAAACAAAAAATGTTGTGTATACAATTGTATTAAATTGAACATTGATTTTCTTTTTCATTATTGTGTTAAGAAATCAAATCTTTTAAGCAATCAATTTTTTGCGTAGAGAAGCGCGCCGGGTAACGCTAGTAATTGTATAAAAAAATATACTTACAATATAAGAGTTACACTGAGATACATAGCAATATGATAATTGTAAACGTCACTACTACACTTGATACATAAGCAACTATGATGGCCGAAAACTGTGTAGAGAGTGAGTGACACAGTATGTGAGTGAAGCAGGAGACCGCCTTCAATCTATGGCAAAGTATGGCATTTCAATCACCAATAAAGGCGCGGCAAATTTTAAAAATCCAAGATTGATAACGCTAAGCATATATCAGGATTAAACTTTATCAATAAAAATAAATGTTTATTTTCTAAAAAAAAATTTTAGGTTTTTAATCGAAGTACAATTAAAAACACTATAATTGATCAGTTGAATGGGATGAAAAATTATTTAATTACTAAAATGGCTATAAAAAATAGGGTTGGCGATAAAAAAGTAAAACTTTAGGGTTCATGTATTTTTTAATGCCACATTATAAAAAAATAAAAACAAAAAATTTCGTCCAAAAATTAAAAACAAAAATTTTAAGAATGATCAACCCTTATCGCTTAGGGCCGATTCTCAGATCTACTGAATTTTTCTTCTTAATTGGCGTAGACACCGCTTACGCGATTAGAGCCGAGTTAACAACAGCGCGCCAGTCGTTTCTTCTTTTCGCTACGTGGCGCCAATTGGATATTCCAAGCGAAGCCAGGTCCTTCTCTACTTGGTCCTTCCAACGGAGTGGAGGTCTTCCTCTTACTCTGCTTCCCCGGCGGGTACAGCGTCGAATACTTTCAGAGCTGGAATGTTTTCGTCCATCCGGACAACATGACCTAGCCAACGTAGCCGCTATCTTTTAATTCGCTGAACTATGTCAATGTCGTCGTATATCTCGTGCAGCTCATCGTTCCATCGAATGCGATATTGGCCGTGGCCAACGCGCAAGGGACCATAAATCTTTCGCAGAACTTTTCTCTCGAAAACTCGCAACGTCGACTCATCCGTTGTTGACATCGTCCAAGCCTTTGCACCATATAGCAGGACTGGAGTTATGAGTGTTTTATAGAGTTTGGTTTTTGTTTGTCGAGGGAGAACTTTGCTTCTCAATTGCCTACTCAGTCCGAAGCAGCCCCTGTCGGCAAGAGTTATCCTGCGTTGGGTTTCCAGGCTGACATTGTTGGTGGTGTTAATACTGGTTCCTAAATAGACGAAATTATCTACAACTTCACAGTTATGACTGTCAACAGTGACGTGAGTGCCAAGTCGCGAGTGCGACGACTGTTTGTTTGATGACAGGAGATATTTCGTCTTGCCCTCGTTCACTGCCAGACCCATTTGTTTTGCTTCCTTGTCCAGTCTGGAGAAAGCAGAACTAACTGCGGGGGTGTTGAGGCCGATGATCTCAATATCATCGGCATACGCCAGCAGTTGTACACTCTTATAGAAAATGGTACCTTCTCTATTTAGTTCTACAGCTCGAACTATTTTCTCCAGAAGCAGGTTGAAGAAGTCGCACGGAAGGAAATCGCCTTGTCTGAAACCTCGTTTGGTATCGAACGGCTCGGAGAGGTTCTTCCCGATTCTGATGGAGTTTTAGTTTTCGGGGGATACCAAATTTAGTCATCGCGGCATAAAGGCAGCTCCTTTTCGTGCTGTCGAAAGCAGCTTTGAAATCGACGAAGAGGTGATGTGTGTCGATTCTCCTGGTGAATATCTGGGGTTGTTGATTTTCCAGGTCTAAAGCCACACTGATAAGGTCCAATCAGTTTGTTGAAGGTGGACTTTAATATTTCATACAATACGCTCGATAGAACCTTATATGCGATGTCGAGGAGGCTTATCCCACAGTAGTTGGCGCAGATTGTGGGGTCCCCTTTTTTATGGATTGGGCATAGCACACTTAAATTCCAATCGTTGGGCATGCTTTCGTCCGACCATATTTTACAAAGAAGCTGATGCATGCTCCTTATCAGTTCTTCGCCGCCGAGTTTGAATAGCTCGGCTGGCAATCCGTCGGGCCCTGCCGCTTTGTTGTTCTTTAAGTGGGCAATCGCTATTCGAACTTCTTCATGGTCGGGCAATGGAACGTCTGCTCCATCGTCATCGATTGGGGAATCGTGTTCGCCTTCTCCTGGTGTTGTGCGTTCACTGCCATTCAGTAGGCTAGGTAGGTAGGTAAGTAGGAGTGCAGCCCCTATCGGGCTCAATTAGCCCTTGATGTGCCATTTTGATACACTATTCGTAGAACCTCCTGTATCTGCTATTACGTTTCACCTTCTCTCTCAAACCATTTTGAGGTTTCGATGAAGCTGCTTATGTCCGATATGCTTTTGGTGAAAATCCATTCAAGGTTTGTTGCTTGGTGGATTCCGAGTGTTTTGTGTCGGATCTGTGCTAGAGATGGGCATTCGCAGAGAAAGTGGAAGATTGTTTCCTTGTTCCCTGCTACTCCGCAGTCACGGCAGATGTCGTTGTAGGGCATACCCATTTTGAACGCATGTTCCCCAAATGGCCAGTGCCCAGTTGTGGTAGCTTTTATTCTGTAAATACTTTTTCTTGACCTATTTAATAAGTCGTTGGTTCTTTTCCTGTCATATGTTGGCCATAATTGTTTGGTTATGACGCATTTTGTAATGTTTTTCCACCCGTTGTTTGCAGTTTGTTGAAATTGCATATTGATCTCTCCTTTGCTCGATCCTAGCGGGCTTGGTATTATCTCCGCCTCGGATTCATTGAGGAAAGCTCCTGCCTTTTCCAACTCGTCTGCTTTTTCGTTACCGAAAATGTTCCTGTGGCCGGGAACCCAGATCAAGTTTAGTTGGAGCTTGCCTTTTATTGAGCTTAGTGCTCTCTTGCAGTTGTGAACTATTCTGGAATTTTTCATGGGTGAAGACAATGCCAGGAGGGCCGCCTGGCTATCTGTAAATATAGTTGCTTTATGTATATTACCGTGGTTTTCTAATAGAACTTCGTAGGCTTTTTCTATGCCCAGTACTTCTGCTTGGAAGATGCTAGCCGAGTTCGGTAGACGTATAGAGAGATATGCCTAGATCAGCGGAGAATACCCCCGTGCCTACTCCGCAGTCCATTTTGGACCCGTCGGTATAGACTGAGTTGGTATCCTCCTCTGCTATTGAACCTCTTCTCTATTCTCGTCTAGATGGTATCCTCACCTGGAAGTGTCTATTAAAATCCAGCTTTGGGAAAATGTAGTCTGATTTATTAATAGTGAGCTTTTTTTAGGATTACACTATGTACGTAGTTCTGCTGATTCCAACCTCCCAATTCTTTTATTCTTATCGCCGCAATAGCTGCTGTTTTGTAAATAAAAATGTCCATTGGTAGTTGATGCAGGATCACATTGAGCACATCAGTCGGACATGACCTGATTGCGCCCGTAACACCCGCACATGCTGCTCTTTGTATTCCATTTAATTTTCTAATGTTGTATTGTTTGTTTAGCGCTGTCCACCATACCAGAGCTCCATATGTAAGTATGGGTCTTATGACCGCCGTGTACATCCACATGATTATACTTGGTTTGAGGCCCCAATTCTTGTTGACGATTTTCTTACAAGTATAGTAGGCCATGTATGCTTTGTTTATTCTTTTTTCTATGTTTATTTTCCAAGACAGTTTGGTGTCAATCACCACCCCCAAGTATTTAGCTGTTGGGGATAGGGTGAGTGATGTGCCGTTTAGTACCGGAAGTTGAACCTGAGGTATTTTGGTTCTGCCTGTGAAAAGCATCAGTTCTGTTTTGTTCGTGTTAACTCCTAGACCATTGTTTTTGGCCCATAGGTTTAACCTACGAAGTGCTCTTTCCATAATCTCGCTGACTGTTGAAGGATACATACCTGATACCAACAACACTATATCGTCTGCATACGCTACTGCTTTCACTCCTCCACCGTTTAGTTGGAGGAGTATTTCGTTCAGCGCTACAACCCATAGAAGCGGAGCGAGGACCCCCCCTTGCGGCGTCCCTCTACTCACATAACTAGTTTGTGTTGCAGCGCCGTTTGAAGCTATAATCTTCCTGTTATCAACCATCGATAGTATCCATCTACACACAGTGTCATCTATGCCCCCATTCGCCAGAGAATTAATTATCGCATTTACTTCTATGTTATTAAAGGAGCCCTCTATGTCTAGAAAAGCAGCCATGGTGTATTGTTGCGGAATTTACTACAGTGGCCATAAAAAGGAGCGTAAGTTTGGTGTGGAATTCGTGATGGGAGAGAGACTCCGTCGCCGAGTACTATCATTCACTGCGGTGAATGAATGTCTAGCCACAATCCGCACCAAAGCGAGGTTCTTCAACATATCGCAGCTTTGTGCCCACGCCCTGACGGAAGAGAAGGACGATGTGACCAAAGATGCCTTTCATAAATGCTTGGAGCACACTTATGAGAGATGCCCCCGCCATGATGTCAAAATCGTGCATGGCGACTTTAACGCCAGGGTGGGCAAAAAAGGCATCTTTCTCACTACGGTCGGTAAATTCAGCCTCCACGAGAAAACGAGGGTACTGAATACGCATATAAAATTTGATAAAAATCGGTAAAGCCGTTTCGGAGGAGTAAGGTGACTAACATTTTGACATGGATATTTTATATATTAGATAATTAAGATATGAAAATGTAATTTGGCAGAGGTGATCACAGTAGCAAGGTTCACATGTGAGTAAAAATTTTTGAAAAAGAGGACGTGCCTCGCCTTTTAATATGTTTAATGTATACATATTCTAACCACTAAAGCTAGAACAACTAAATTTGCTAAGCTCGAATACTTTAAGAACTATTAACAGCAGTGGGAAAATGGATGAAATCGGAGTCCCTATATAACATAATTTAAAATTCCATTTGATTCTTTCACTTTCCAGTGCAATAATAATTCCCTTAAAGTATGCCAACTTTGGCCAAAATGTGTCCATATCCGTGTAACGGTACTGTTCAAAACTGCTAGAAGCACAATAAATCAATAACTAATTTGCCCAGAAACATTAAACTTTAAAATTCCATTTGATTCTTTTGCTATCCAGTACACAAATCAGGAAGCAAATAATATAACGGAATAGAATTTTGCTGTAATAATCCCAATAAAGTATGCTACCTTTTGACCAAAAGTTTTCCAAATCCAACCAAAACTGCTCAATACCCTAGGTACCGAATATGTGAACCCCAGTATCTATTTGACTTTTGACCAAAAGTTTCGGTTACTGTGTGAGACATACAATTGATATACAGACGAACACCTTAACTGACAATAATATTTCTGTGTATCAAAAATGGGTTGAATCAGGTTAATAACTCCCTGAGCCCCCATATACCTAGTCTAAAGATTTTCGAACATCCGGCTGACTTCGTTCCATCTGATGTGAGATACCTTAATCAAATTCAAGAAACATTATTTTGTACGTGGCATGATTATAGTTAATGGATAAAACTCCCATATACTACGTATAATGATTTTTTTTCTAGCAAATCTTATGCCGAATATGTCGGTCAGTGTATGAGTTATGCAAGTATACAATTATAAATTACGTATGAATAAAGTTACTTAGACCTCCGACCCTCTGTTTGACGTTCTACATCTTGAAGTATTTCCCTGGTTTTGATTCTTACAAGTTGCAATAGTATAAACGGGAAGTCACTATATGGGTATATTGGAGGCAGTAAAGTCTGGCTTGATTGCACAAACTTATTCGGATATACTTGATAATATAATAATTCGTAGACAAATTAAGCTAAAATTATACATTCAGTTAATTTTTCTAAGATTTTTTACATATTACCAATACAATAGATGAGCTGAAAAGTTGGTAAGCGGATTCATAGATGTTATTACTAATATAACACCATAAAAATATACGTGAACAAATTTGACAGCTGTCGAACTATTAGTTTATGAGTTAAAGCCTTTTGGGTGATAGATTATAAAGAATTTCGTTTTCTAAACTCAACCAAAAGTTTGAAAAACTTGTTTTAGGTATATGAGAGATAAGGGTAGTACTGACCTGATTTTATCCACTTTTGGCATTATTTCATATGATTAACAGAAGACGATGATCTCTGAATTTCATTAACGTACATCACTCACCATCACCAATATATGCGATATAATCTCAAATACACTTTAGAAAACCCTGATATTATTTGCATGGCTTCTAGGGCAAGTTTTAACAGAATTTTATCCATTTTTAGCCCAAAGTGCGTTCTAAATCTAAATAAATTCAGCCGAGAGTTCGAAAATCTTTCAATTAGATTAAGCGAATTATGGATCCAATTTCTTAATTCATAGCACACAACGTTAACACGAACGGCCAGATGCTTGAAGGTAGGCGACGTTGTCGGACGCATGTGATTTAGAATTTTTTGCATTATATTTAGCGATTTTTAAACAAACAGGACATTCTTTGAATTTTTTGTCCATTTATACAAAATTACTCAGGTAATAAAACACTTTAAGAGATTTTAATTTAAGGTCTCGATAAATACTAAAAGTTTTTAAGTAAAGACAAGTAATCTGTGTCATTTTGACAAAGTTATGTTAAGGAGTATCCTGGTAATAAGATATCAGTACTTACTAGTTTGTAATTGTATTTGAAAAATGGAGTCATGTGTAGCAGTTCACGAAAATGGGGAAAGTTCTCTGATTTCCGCTTGGGAATGGTCAGAAACGATTATTTTACATATGGCTCAAGCAGCTCACGACTTCCGATCTTAAACCAAGTATCCTCTGGGTAGCCAAAAACATCCGTTTGAAGGCCAGACTAAGTGGGAAGGCGAAATATCTCCTCCCCAAGGATGTGTGCCTGGTTTGGAATACACCACGTAAAAAACGCCCCCAATGAAAAATAAGCATCAGCCTTGGAAGAGAAATACTTATTTTGATGACGACCCTAGCACACATGAGAGGGACTATGATTTAAGGGCATACACCTAAAATGTCCAGCCCCTTAATAGGGAAGGTGCCGCTGCCCAGCAGGTTGATGTAATCGTTAGAGTAAAGGGTGACATAACTGCCGTCCAAGATATGCGATAGACGGGACAAAGACTGAGGCGAATAGGTAGTATTACTCCGTCACCGAGTACTGGCATTCACTCCGCTAGATGAACGTGTACCCATAATTCGCAGTAAAGTGGAGCTCTTCAACATATCGATATTGCGCCCACAACTCGATGGAAGAGAAGGACGATGTGACCAAAAATGTCTTCTTTAACCGCTTAGAGCGCACATATGAGAGTTGCCCTCGCCACGATGTTGTGCTTGGCGACTTTAATGCCAGGGTGGGCATAGAAATTATTTTTCGCACAACGGTCGGTAAATTCAGCCTCCACGAGGAAACATTCCCCAATGCGGATGCTGATCGACTTCACCGAAACCGAAATATGGTTATCTACAGTACTAGATTCCAGCACCAAAAAATTCACCAAGATACCTGACTGTTTCCGGATCAAAAAACCATCAACCAGATCAACCGTGTTGTGATAGACGTAAGACACGTTTCTAATGTTTTAGATGTGTGTACGCTCCGAGGTCCTAACATCAACTCAGACCGCTTGTTGTAGCCTTTATATGCACCCGCGTCTGTGCAGCAAAAACGCAAATCAACAAACACAAGGAAGATTTAACGTTGAGAAGCTGCTACCTAACAGACAGCCGAACGATTTAGATAGATACTGAGATCCGAAGAGGGAAGCGAGACGCTGTTGCATACAAGGAAAGAGAGAGACCGAAATGCGTAAGTATAAAGAGTTTCACGAACTGGCCGACAAGGATAATGCTTCAAAACCGGAGAAGGCGAACTCGATTCTTCAATCCATGACCATTAAGCAGACGTTCCATTGCCTGACCCTGACGAAGTTCGAGTAGCAATTATCCGCTTGAAGAACAACAAAGTGGATTGAAATCATTGAAACTTTTTGTAGCGCTGTTTTTGAAAAGCCTGTTATAAGCGTAAACAGACCCATCCTACTTGTTCGAAAAGGAAGACTACATACATATATCATATGGTAAATTTAACTATAGTGTTTAAGCATTATGTAACAACAATAGAATCAATACAAAATAGCATATAGCAGATGGAAGTTTTTAAAAATCAACTACTAACTCGCAAAATATAAGAAGCTTAGGCTTCATATGTTTAACATTAAAATTCTTAGCCGGTACTCCCGATCATGACGACTTAATACATAGAATCGGACAAAGAGTCGTAAACTCCATTTGTTTTTTTAATTTATTTACGCAATTCAAGTATAAACATTTCCGACAACAAATGGTATTAAACGAAGTTCACAAATACCTGCTAGATCTGATTACTACCACCAACTTTACAAGAAATAAAAATTTCTTCTCCCCAGCTTTAATGTAAAAATGCAAACATACCAGTTATTGACCAACACGAGAATTCAGAAGTGTTTATATTTTTAGTAATTTATAAACACCCTCCAATCGAAGGAAAATGTGAAACATTCGGTACATCGAACTTTAACATAGTTACAATAAAGGGAAACTAATAATAAACCCACTGATACCTGGATATAATACTAAATCTTCTATCAAGATGTAAAAATAATTTGAATAAATAACGGGTTTTCCAATAGGAATGATATGATTTCTAAGTGTTGATTCGGCCATTTTTATTACGTAAAGATCTGTAATTTTTTTCATTGTATTCAATAATGCCTACAATTTTATTTTGAAAATAATCGTTATCCATTGAATAGTCGTAATAAGCGTCTATGCTCGCTATTTCGAGCATACATTTTCTTTTGATGATGTTCAAGTGCCAATAAAACAAAGAACCGCTCGAAGTAATGAAAATATTGCTACCGTTCAGGCAAGTGTTGCTGAAGACCGCAATTTGTCGATGAATTTCCATGCGTATAAAATTGTTCTCACTCAAGAACTGAAGCTATTAGACCACGGTAAATGTAGTGAATTTGCTGATTTTGCCTTGGAAGAACTTGAGAACGATAACAATTTTTTTAGGAAAATAATATCCTGCGATGAGGTTAACTTTCCTCTGATTGAAAATACAACAAAATTTCTTTACTAACGGAAGCAACAAACTTAAATTATTAAGCTTAGTACCAGCTCTCAAGAAATGTAAAAACTTCATTTAAAAAAATGCTTAAAAATTGGACAAGAAACATTCCTGCGATAAATTTACTTGTGCTAGCATGCAGCTCTAAAGTAATTTAGTACTAATTTTTAATACTTCTTTTCAATAAAATGCGAATATGGCAAACCTGGTTTTGCGAAGAAACATCAAATCAACAATTGTTTCTTGGAGGAAATTCAAAGTAATCGTTAAATTCGTCCTAGATTAGCTTAACTCATTATTATGAAGTATACTATATTTCATTTCGAAATGTTGTATAAAACTTACCAATCATGAATAACATTCCTTAAATTGCAAGGAAAATATTTATGTAACTACACACATACATATTACGCACAAAGTTTATTTTCTTTGTTTATTCTCTCTTGCTCTTCTAATGTGGATCATTCACAATGCGTAACCAGCTGTCAAAACTACTTAAAGAAATAATGTTTGAGCAATTAATTGAGAGCTGGATGCGAACCTTTACCAAGAAAAATCACACCCGAACGAAATTTATATCGTCGTTGCTCACGATAATAAATTTGATACTGCAAAATAAGATGACTTGATACTATTCATTTGTATACTCTTGTAACATGCTGCTACAGAGTATAATAGTTTTGTTTACCTAACGGTTGTATGTATATTAGGGTGGCACATATTATATAGGCGAAAAACTAAATTGGGTTTACAGATCGAGGCACCCCCCAAATTTTTTGCTATCGCCAAAACAAATATTCTGGGAAAGTTTCAATTTAATATTCCAACGGGAAGAGGGTGCTCGATGACATATAACATTAAGAAAAACATGAAAAATTCCGCAATTTTGGTAATTTTTTTTAATAAGTACAACTACGTAGGAAGTAATAAATTCATTTATTTTATGGAATAATGTTAATAAATAACGCAATCTTATATAATAATAAAGAGGGATAAAAAAACATGGCTTATTTACTTTATCTGAGAACAAACTCAACCCAACTAATTCATCCGAGAGGTACCAAAGATGGGATTTTATAGCATTTTTAACCACTTCACTTATTTGTGGATCAATAGCTTCATAAGTGGTCATGTCTTTCCATAGAAAAAGGTCTGACCAAGGAGCATTTGCAGCCATAGGAGCCTCAAACCAATATTTCACATATACAAGCATTCCAAATTTCACAAAGCGTTCTAGCTGTGATTTTTCCCTTTGTGTGGTTTCAAAAACATCTTCCTCACGAAACAAGACGATTTTGATGGCGTATAAGGGTTTTGCCATCCAGCGAGCACGGTGTAAGGCACCCGGAGCTCATTGGAGAGCTAGAGCTAACGTTATCTAGAGCATGACCCAGGCCTAGTAGTGATAGCTCTATTAACTCCATGTAATCGTCTCTGGATTGAGTTTCCGTCATTAAGATATCTAATAAAGAATTTACTGCATTAACATTTAAATTGTCATTGCCAGTAGCTTTTTCCAATGGTTTAAAGTTATTTAAGTGAATTGATGGCCATACTGCCTGAAACCTTTTAAACAAGGGAATGTCAGGAGAGCTGAATGGTCCAAAACAAAGAGTAAATTCCTTACTGAGAACAATCTCTAAAATATGGTGCCTGCATGCTAGCCATAATAGATCTTTGCCAGTTTTATGTTCCAGTAAAACACAAGCTCCATTTTTCAACCCTGTATTGACGGCTATAGTGTCAAAACACATGCCGACTATATTTTTCTCCAAATGCCATTCTGTTAGTACGTAATATACTGCATTAGCCGAGTTATGGCCAGTGCCACTAACAAGTTTTGGTACTCCAAGCAATTTTTTCTTACCGTCTGCAGAAACTAATACTGGCAAACGATCTACTTTTTCTTTGCTCAAAATATCGGGAAGAATCTTACTATCCCAATGAACTATAACTGGATCATCAAAAGAAACAGATTGCTTTATTTCCTCAAATATAGATTTTCGCCCTTGTTTTCTTTGGCGTTGAATAGTGCTGCGTGATAATGGCAACGAGCTAGGATCTTGGCCCAGTGCTGCTGCGATTGGGACCATCAACCTCAAGGCTTCTCTATCAGACACTTTATTGCGGTCTAAAGAGCTTATCACATGCTTAGAAAACAAGTTTTGCTTAGCAGCCTTCACAGGTTTGTCACTGCTCGGCTCATTAGCATGATGGTCAGTGATCTGGTACCGGGAGCTCTTCTTTACAAAAGTTGAAACTGGATATTCTTCATCTTCAGAGGAACAGGAAGTGTCACTAGAGAGTCCAATTTCGAAATAAGGCTCATACATTAAAGATGTCCCTTTGGAGGTACTAGGTGTTGTTTCTAAGATCTGGGCTTTTCGTCTTCTCTCTTCATCTTCGTAAAATCTCTTTAAAGTTCTTTCCTGCTTTTTGGCTAAGCTTTTTTCAACTTTAGTCATAGCCATTTTTCGCTGGTCTCGCTGATCTGCTAGAAATTTACGGTCTTCTTCAATCTTTATCAAATTTGAAACATCTGCATGAGCTATATCAAATAAAGAGTCAAGCTCAGATGTAAATTCATCTTCACGAGCTTTTTGATGTTTTGAATTACAAGATTTTTTTTTAGCAACAACCACTTTGAATGGAGTTTTATCAACGCAGTGTTTAATTAATCTTGTTGGTATGAGAGCTCTTTCCAATAACTTACCTCCTCAACTCTCACATTACTTGCACTACGCACTAAATTAAATTTATGCAAGTGCCAGTGAAAACGCAAAAGCACTTGCCGATTAGTAGGTAGTTGATTTAGTCTTAATAGAGATTCCACATCTGTAATACCCAATAGGAAAACACGGTCACACTGCCTTGTTGCAGGAGAATTGGACGCCATGGTTTTTCATAAGTTATTAATGAAATGTTTAAAACAGGTATCACTTTGGGTACTATTATGAGAATTATTTCGTAATAATATTAAGTTTTGTCAATCTAGATCTTATTGATGATATTTTTCAGCATCTGTTTTAGATATTTGAAACACCTGCAACAAAGAAACAAAAATAATTATTAAAATATGAATTTTTTATTTTTTCGACTTTTTGTTATCAATCGTGAAACTTTGGGTTCTTTGAGCACCTTTTTCCACTCCATCAAGAAATCTGAAAAAATTACAGAAGTATATTGAACCCCATTCTAAAAAAATGGAGGGGTGCCCAGGGTGAATTTTTGAAGTTAGTTTTTTTGGGCCTCCCTAATGTATATCCTAAACCTTAGGCAGATGGATATAGGGTTATGGATATATAAATCATCTGCATGAAGAAACGAGTTGAAATCCAGGTGACTGTCTTTCTGTCCGTTGTAACTTGAGTACAAATTGAGATATCTTAATGAAACTTGGTATGCGCGTTTCCTGGAAAAATAAAATTACGAGTTCGTAGATGAGCGTAATTAGATCACTGCCAACCCACACAAAATGTCATTAAGAGAAAACCTATAAAGTGCCCTTACTAAGGACTAAATAAAGATATAGCTGTCGCAGTTATAAGAGACACCTGTGGGCAAAAATAAACCACATAAGCTACTCCAACTAAATGCACCTAGCGCAATCTTTATGATTTTGTTATTGATTAAAGAAATGTTTAACTTTAAACTATAATTTTTTTTATAAATATTTCAACATTTAATTTACAGCATAAAATCAATATGATGTTTGCTCATTTTACTAAATTTTTCTACTATTTATTCTGGTTCCACAGGAATTTTGTAGTTTATGTTGAGGAGTGCTTAGTCAGTCAATCTTTTCTGGAGCATCATTGTTCTGAGATTTGTGGCAAAGTGCAGAGTACGTGAAGGATAATGTGAATCGACGGATATATGCGCATATATCGTTATCGCAAATACTGAGGCTTCCTAAGGCTAAAAGCACTTGTGTTCTCGTAGTCATTTTCATTTTCCATGGTTGTTGAAAAAGCGCTACTTCTGCTTTGAGCTTCATTTTTTGCAGTTCTTTGTTTCTGGGCAAGATTTTCCCAAAACGTCTCATAAGGCATTCGATGAGTACAAAATTTAGGTTAAATTTTGGTAACAGTTGACTCAAATTGAAACTTTCAAGAACTTTATCGAAAAACCG